>CM042241.1:56415786-57015786 GCA_023566225.1 Romanogobio albipinnatus | reverse complement strand
TGTATAAAGCCATGTGATTAAAAACCATTCAATTTGGTAGGAAATCTCCCTGTTTGGGGAATGAAGTTAAACCAAACAAACCAGCATGAGGCAGTGGCTGTGTCTTGTTAGGCCGGCCCACTTAACAGGGGTCGAAGGTTGCTGTTGTATTCTCTGACTTGACTTGCAGGCATCTATTGACTTTTGATGGATGTTGTTACTTAAGTGTGTAGTCTCTGGCCTCTGTAAAAGGGGGGGCTGTCCCCTCACATGCTCCCACCCCCTCCCTCATACTAAAGAGATCACAGGGGTGCAGCTGCTTCAGACAGATTTGGGGTGGGGTGGGGTCCTGAGACCCTTCAATGAGAGAACAAAACCCTTTCATAAACACACACACTCAAGTTCACCCCTTACAACTGCCCCTTATTTTCACACCCCTACAAAAAAAAATGTTTGACAAGTGGAGGGTGCAGGAGTGCACAGCAGACGTAGCCTACAATGCTAATTACTGAAATGTTAGGATCATGAATATGAATAAAACTGAAAGGCGTGTTTTATTCCTTTCTGTATTTTATACATCATGTGGCTTTATTTGTGATTAATTTCTTAACAGTCAATTATACAAATATCACACATGAACGAGTAACCCACCAGGTGAAGGATTTAATGTAAAGAGACTGTATAATCAGATACTGCGCACACACACACACACACACACACACACACACACACACACACACACACACACACACACACACACACACACAAAAAAACCCTCCATAAAATTGTTCCTTTTAGAGATATGCTACTATGCTGACTCAGCAAATTTTCAACAATGTTATTTTTTTCTTTTACACAGATATCCTCTTTAACTTGTAACATTAATTGCCATCAAACTGCAATACAAATCTATTCCAATTCTAATGTGCAATACATCTATTCCTGTTAAAGGCAATACATATATATGCTCCTCACACCAACAAAGGTAACTCACCGAATGAGTACATCAAATTAAAATGATGCATTCTTTCATTGAATGTATGTAATTCGCAGCCCTTGTCTATTTCAATAGTTGATAGGTGTGAAATGTGAAGTTTAATTTGTTTCAGAGATAATAAATGGAGGGTGTGTTAAACGTCAGTAATCAAAAATTACTTGCATTATGAGAAAATACACAGTCTAATATCGGACACACGACAGGAGTCCTGAATTCAGAAATTAGTCAATAGTGACCTGTATAAAATGTGCGGCGAGACAGGGCTCCCAAAAGCATTTATTTGGCTGTAATCCGTGATGTATTAGCTCAAAGTCTTTTAATATAGCTAGTGAACAGCCCTGTAATGTTTATATACAATCTATCTAACACTAACAATGTTGAGGTCCATGATAAACTTGATTTTTGACACCTATTACGTAAAATGCGGATTATTAATATATGCTCAGGCTATAAAACAAGCTTTTGTGAAATGTTGGGGGGAATTATCAGTAGTACACATGTATTGGCAGCAAGGTGGTGTAAGGGTATTCAGTCGGCTTATTAGAGACTTGAATGTTAGTTGCAAATCACCCGAGCTACAAGAAATGGGGTAACTCTTGTGTTGGCATCTCCAGCTACAGGATAAAAGTGGGCAGCGTTAAGATTTGGGCGTTCAAGTGTGTCACAAAGCAGTTGCTGAGGAAAAACCAGGTCATATATCCCTCTCTTTCTGAGTAGAATGGATATTTTACAACACCACTGAGACTGAACTATCAGTTTGCATAGGGCGTATACAGAAGAACACCTTACATAAGTTTCTCTATAGGGAGCTGGTAGGGAAGTACTGGATGAAATAGCTTAAATGACAAGCATTAGATAGCCAAGGGCTACTTTTTTATTTTTCGAGGCTTCTGATGTTCTTATCTGACCAGATTTGGGTGCTTCCCCTCGGTGGACAGAAGCACACGGGGTTTCTATCCTCTAAAAACATACTTTTATCGTGCAGTTACAGAAAATATAAGATAGTTGTCGTTGACGGGGAAGAAAAAAAAGGTTTCTTCCAGTAAAATCTCTCTATCTCCCACCTTCAAAATCGCTCTCCAAGTCCATGTTCCCGGCATGCACATGCGAGCTGGGGGCGGCTCTTACCGATTTGAATGAGGAGAGTCACTTTCGGCGCCATTTTCGAGTGAGCGGCGATAACATCAACACTGAGCGCGCGCATAGAGAGGCAGTGCGCGCGACGATTCCTCTTAAAAAATAAGACTCATCACCCAAATGTAGGAAAACGGCACAATCGGACCACGTTTGGAGAGCAAAGTCGTCTGCGATCGCTGAAGTGACCAGGGCGAACCGATTGTGAAGGAGCCGAAGGAGAAAGGGGGGCTATCTTTCAGCTGCGCGTATGGAAAACCTGCGATTTTTAAAAAATAATACATAAAAATAACGGTCGATGCGAGGAAAAATATAGAAAAATTCTGGAAAATACCAGAGGGTCTTAGGATTGGGATCCAGCTCGGTGCTGATGAAGATTGTGTCATTTTGGTGTTTTTTCGTGTCGCTTTTTGAGCGGGAGTAACGGACGAGCTGCTGGCGCAGATACACGCCGCTCAGTCCGAGTCTGTGATGGATCAGGCGCTGAACTCAGATTATACAGGACACCGCAAACATCCAATCCGGTAAGATGTTTGAAACGCTTCCTTCATCGAGTTTGTCATAAAAAGATGAGTTCGATTATAATTTCTTTTTTTTTTCTTCAGAAGACCACATTGTTACGAGACTGTCTTGATGCATGTTGTTTTAGGGGGAAATACTTTGCGCCATTTTATCCGCGTTGATTAAAAAAAAGTTATTCATGAGTTGTTGTATTTTATCGTGACCAGAAGCTGTCATAATGTAACACGCTCGGTTGAGAAGTCGCAATGTAATTAATGTTACATATTTGAACAACTATGGTATTTCACTTTTTATTATATAATGTTTTTTTAAATGACAGGACTTGTGTAGAGTCTCGTGCTGATTTACGTTACTACGTGGATGTTATGAAACGTCGTGTCGTTTTGTTAAGTTATTATAATAGGGAAATGTAGGGTTTTGTGTGTATCTGGGAGAGCAAATGACACGTTTTGTCTGCAGGAGAAAGATTCTTGCTTTTCAGCCCCCCCCCCCTTCTTTTTTTTTTGGGAAATGTGAATTAGAGTTCAGCTGTATGGTTGCAAGTTGGTAGATTACACTCGGGGGGTTTGCTTATTAATACTGACTTTAATTCTTTCCTGACCTACAACAAATATCCTCCTTGCGTTTGTCAAATTTCAGTAGCACCACTTTTTTTTTTTAATATATAAAAAAAGAAAATAAATCTTTTCAACTTCTCTGAGTGTCAGAGTTTTTGTTTCCATTTTTGAAACAATAAGTAACTTTTTGTGCTGTGTTTCTTTACTGAACTGGATGGAAAAGTAAGCCTTGAACTACTGTGGGGGTGGAATTGAAAATGCAGGCCTGTTGAGAAAAAGCCTATGTCAGTTGCAGAATTGCTGAGGTGTGTGTTCCTCTCCTCACTTTCAGTCTGTGTGTGTGTATATTGGGTGTCTCTTGGAGGGTGTGCCGCACCTGGAGATTCAAATGAGCCAAAATTATGCTCTGACTTTTTTTTTTCACATGTGGTTTATAATATTGGTAATTCTTGATACAGTCATGCCATATAGGCAAACAAGCCTTTAAACTATACCCTATACAAGAGATAATGATTTTGAATATATTTTCTAGTCAAACAGACCTTTACAAAAAGCATGCCATTATTTTTTCCACTGCTTTTGTCATTAGGACCAAGACTTTTTGTTTTGCCTGACTTTAATACAGTTTAAGTTGTCCACTCGCTCTGTAACAGTATTTTTGAGTCCAAGTGTGACTGTAATACGAGTCAGAATTGATATTTCTTTGATTTATCTTTCTACAATTAAAATGTGTCAATTTCTACATAATTATATAACTATATGATTACTTTATCAATACCTCAAAATGTTTCTGTAGTGGATTTATTGTAAAATTGGTAATAGTCCATTATTAAAGTTGGCTACTTACCTTTTCAACACACACACCGTACACACACATTCACTTAACTTACATTTATTAAAGCATGAACCCAAAAAACACCATTTAACATATATTTTTCGATATCAAGTGACGGTAATATTTTTACGATGTAATATGGCTTCCAGTCAACTAGATAAAGAATATCAGGAATGTATAAAACCGATATTGTCATGGCGACATGCCTCAGTGACTGCTTGTCCAGTCACAACAACAACAACTATTCTTTCTCGACTGAATACTGAGCCTGTATGAATCCACCCAGCCTCTTCATTCACGCCCTATGGAAACAAATAAATACAACTAATTATTTATAAATGCAAACAAACAGAACAATAACTTTTATATATTGTGGAATACATTTTCTACAGATATTTGAATGTCACACTAGTAACTTGTTAGTGTGAGGATTGAAAATGCGTCGTCCCCCCCTTTGTGTGTGTATTTATAATTTCATGTCAGCGTGTAATTGTGGTCATGAGGTGATCCCTCAGTGGTCTATTGTGAACAAGCAGAGGCTGGACATTATGATGATGACCCACTTAGACCCCTTCTCGATGAGTTTGACTTCAGTTTAGGCCTAAAGGTTACATACAGCAGGGTTTCTTTGATATCAGCCAGCCTGTTATTCACTCAAGATATTGGCTGACGCGTGTTAAACTGCGATGGATAATGACAAAAGCATACCAACAAGGCCTAAATTAATATACATTCTCAGCCAGCCACTCAATTTGAAATAGTAATGTATTTGGTTTTATTTTTTTCAAGTGGACAGAGTTTGGGACCGTCTGAGACATCACAGTTATAGGTGCTTGACATTAGATAATAAAGTATACAATAATTAGAGGAGATTTAAAAATAAAACATGATTTCTTTAGCACCTTTAAAAATCCTGTTTTTGATTGGAATTTTGCTTGTAAAAAAAAATAAATAATTCCTCAAGGCCAAAGATTGTATTTTCGAATATCAGTCAAGCCTGATTTTATTAAGGGCAGGCTGATGTGTATTATTAACAGTGTTATATTTAGTAAAATGCTTATCTGCCCGTTCAAGGTCCATTTGCAGTTTTTTTTTTTTTCACCCAGTTGCATCAAATTTGTCACAAAGTAGAATTCAAAGTAGAAATTTTGCTGAGATAAACTTTGATCTTAGTGGGCGTTAGCTTGTTCCCTCTTGTGTCTCTGTGACCGTGACATATTAGTCACAACCATCATAGTTCATTATGACTTGTCGTTTTAGCTCGCTATGATGTGTCTTTCTCACAATTATAACACGTTTGTAGACCTATAACCTCTTGGCATAAGTTCAAATGGAAATCTTCATGTGTATTTGGTGGTAGCGGTGTGTCGCGTACAGCTAACGCCAGTGATTCTGTAATATGCCCAAAGAGTTTAATGCCCTTTTTTTGTCTTATATTAATGGTTATGCAATATTGCACTTTATTTAGACCCATCCCACACAATATTGAAAACTAGTAGGTGCAGGGCATGCGAGTTGTCTTTTTCTCTAATCTTTATTTGTTTCTCTTAATTTGGATGCCATGAATATTTTTAAAAAGGTGTAGAGCAGCTTTGTCCATTGGCTTCTAGTAAATTGGAGGTAAATATGTCCCCCAGTTAGCCATAATAAAATGGGTTATGCCCATAGCATTTAGTAGACTGTATTAATTTGAGGCGTCATTGCCAGTTATATTACTCTAGTTGATTATAATAGTTTTTTGTGAAGTTTTACAATATGTAATCCTTTGGTTTTTAAGTGCTGTATTGACTTCAAAGTGAGATCATGTTCGATAATACAACAGGCCTGTCCTGTTATAGCTATTATTATTTTTATATCAATGTCCCTTTGCTCTAAATATGCCTGTACACATCGTATAGTGACTCTTTGAAGTAAATGCAATAGCAGAACTGGTCCTAAAATGAGTTTGAGGTTTCTGTTGTGACATTTCAATGTTCCTCTTGCCACAAAGTTATAGTAGGGCCTCTAAGATTCAAAGAAGTTGGTTGATTGTAGTTTCAAGTAGTAGCTTGAAGGGAAAACCAGAAGAGTCTGTCTTGGCTGTTTTATCAAGAAACCTGAATGTTGGGGTGGTGGCTTTTGATTTCATAACTTCACTTGCTAGTAAATCGAACGGTATGAAACAACATGATTTTCGGGCCTACCTCAGGCCTCAGTTTGTGCGTTTGTTTGCCCAGCGAGATCAGAGGACTCTCGATTCTTGGTGGCCGTGTGTCCTTTTGTAAATGATCATTTAGATGCTAAACACAGAAATGAAAATCTTGATCTGAGTGTCAATTACAAAGCTATCTGTTAAGAGTAACACAGCGCCAGCCGAACTGTCTGATGCCAAACAGCCAGAGCTCTTCATTGTAAGCTCTTCTTCGTACTACATGTGCTGCCAGGGCTGCTCCTATCTGACGTTACTAAGGCAAATGCACTTGTTATGGGGACTGGAGCTGTAGACCACCATTTAAAGTGCTTGATATGACTTGAATATTGCTTTTGTGCTGTAGTGTTTCATGCACAAAGGCAATATAATCTAAAGATTTACAGCACGTCTAAGCACACTTTGTGAAGAAAAAAAACGAATTAAATTATTTTTAGAATCCGACATTCAGCACCTGACCAAATATTAAAATAGTAACATCTTATAAATTGTGTACTTAAGTGTAAATTGTGTAATCTGTAGTTATTTAGTTAATAATATTGTATATTAGTTGTATATTCAAGTGTCCTGTTCTTTATTCACACTTTATATACTCAAGTTTGAATTCATTTTTTTGAAATATTGTATTTTCTAGTATATTTGCTTTATGGAGTACACTCAAAGTGCACAAAGATGAAAAACTAGATAATGTCTTCATTGTTTTTATCCTATCCCATTGGGCAGATATTGTGTGTAGAAATGTGCTTTCACACACACACTTATGTGCTACACTGCCCCTTTTGCCTGTTATATCTTGTGAAAGCAAATGAAATTATGGGAGCAGCTTCCCCTTTCTGTGGTAGGAAGTGAATGTTTCTCTGCTAACTTCTGGCATGCAAAGTTACAGGGAACAACACATCTAGCCGCAGCCTCGTAAAAATAAACTAATCAGACTAACCCCTTCACGTCAATAGGGTATGTCGTTTTGGTCATCAAATAAATTTTGTTTATTGTTTTTGTATGCTTTATTTTGTTTAATCTAGGTACACATGTACATTGTAATGTAACGTTCAATATATATTACTTGAATGTATAAATTAACTTTATTCAGATGGGCTTCTAGGTTTTATTACCCTACATATTTGCTCAGTTAATACTGAGACAATATATTTTATGAAATCCATCATTGAGCTCTATGCCTTTATGAATTTGCTATTGCTATAGTTTTCAGTTGTAAGTTACAGTTTTCAAAATAAATTGTGAATTTATAATTATTTATTGGTGTAAAATCAACAATAGTTTGTTTCTCATTAATTAAGTTGAAAGGATGACTTTTTTTTTTTTGTTACATTGCTTGAACATCTGTGTGCTTTCAAGATATCCTGTAAAAAAAATAGTGCCAGTATTATTAATATATATAATATAAATATTATTATTTATATTTTCTTGTGTGCATTATTAAAACTTACTTTGTGCACTTTGTATTTCTAATGGACGTGTGTGTGTGTGTGTGTGTGTGTGTGTATATATATATATATATTAGTATATGTATATATATAGTATATGTATATGTGTGTATATATACACATATATATATAAATGTGTATATAAAAATACATACACATACATGCGCATAAACCAGATTTTTTTTAAATAAAAAACGTCTCTTCATAGCCTTGATGGTGTTCTGATGTTTTTCTTCTCACACACACACACACACACACACACACACACACACACACACACACACACACACACAAACCATGACACCAAAGAATTTATCTTCAAACAAGATTATGCTGCATTCATTTAAATATTTCATATAATATACAAGCACACATAATTACACCAGTCCAGTAAAAAAAATTACACTGCATGCTATACTTTTGTATTTTTACCTGTAGTTATAAGTAAAGAATATTAGAGTAAGAGTATTATGCAAACCGATTTTTGTGCAGGGTACTTCTCCAGAAAAATCCACTCATCACTAGAATAGAAATGTGCTAGAAGAAAGTAAAGTAAAAGTAAGAGCCAAAATTTGTGCTTCATAAATATCCCTTTATTTTTGTTTTCTCCAGAAAAGGAATGTAGAGCACACGACATGACACTGAGCTGTGACAAAGTCAAGTAACTGTAAGTACACCGACTGAAGTTTTAACTGTATTATTGGGTGTAAAAATCCAGTGTAAGAAACCTAAGCATATTTCTGATAAGCATAAAAGAAAAGAAGCTCAATTTTCTATATCCTCGTGGAGTGCCTAGTGGGAAAGGCATACAGACAACAAACAACACAAGTAAATATTATAATATGGGAGGTTACAGGCTTTTGTCAGGGAATACTTTTTTTTTTTACCCAGTCCATGAAGCTCTTTTCATAATCTGTCATTTTAGCCTTATAGACGGCAGATGCTTCATTGTCCTCTTGCTTGTTACACCAAAAGTTTTTTTTTTTTTCTGTCAGTACTGGCTCACCTGGTACAAAAACACATGAGCGTATATGGGGGGAGTAGTTAAAAACAATTAACATCAGAAACAGAACATGATAAATATTGCAAGTTAGTCATGCCTGAAATTGTTATTATTAGCCCTGTTATTTTTGCACTGCACACAAGACATGTAAATTATTTCTTACACTCATCACATAAGAGTCATGTCAAGTATAGTTTTGGACAAAGCAGAATGAAACCTTTTTGTTCAGCTTACTCATATAGTTCTTTAAAAATGCATGTATTGACTGATATGAATCTACTTGCAAATCTTATATTGAATATGAAAAAGAAAAAAAATCCATTAGACAGCTCAAGTAAATTGAGATTCTTATGTTTTAACAGTCGCTTTCTGGAGTTATCTTCATTTGTCAAATCTCCCCAAATAAAGGTTTGGATACAGTCAACTTTTTTTAATCGTGGTGCACACTTACCTGGCAATGCCGATTTCATCAGTGAGAGGTTGGCAGGTTGTGTAAGAATGGTGTGAATATCATATTTTCTCAGAACAGGTAGCATATTACCACAACTGACCAGATTATGCAAACCGATTTTTGTGCAGGGTACTTCTCCAGAAAAAGCCACTCATCACTAGAATAGAAATGTGCTAGAAGAAAGTAAAACAACAAATACTTTGGGTCATATAATGAGCAGGAATGTTACATTTCTGAAAATAAACGTTTTACATCTTTAAAAACAGATGCCCATTTAATGTGTGCATTTGTCAAACTCAGCTTTTTTTTATGATCTAACACTTTTAAGCATGAAAAACAATGCATTTGACCTTGAAATTGGACATTAGAAGCTGCATTCTTTAGGTTGCCATTTAAAACAATGAAATATCTTTACCGGACCCCTAAAACGTTTTCAAATAGAGTACACTTGCACACTTTTCCATGCATGCTTATCTCAATGACCACCTATGCCCTGCTGCATGTGCATAGCAAAACCAAACGTGATAAATAACCGCCCACAAAGCCTGAGGAAGTCTCTCGTTGTAATCAAAATTGCAGCTTTTTATTCCTATCTTTGATTTTAAATTCTAATGTTATGAGCAAGCGTGAATCTCTTTTTTTTGCCGATGTGATTTTGACATCTTTTAACGACAAAATGTAGCCATATTGAGACTTATTACTCATTGTATTTTTGTTGGTTCTGTGTTTTCAGATTGCGAAGCGAGGACCGTGTATGGACGGCTGTGGGGGCGCGCGCCTCGCGTGAGTGCGTGAGCGCGCGCCCTGTGCGGGGCCTGTCGGTACTGTAGCAGCACAGAATGGTTTGTGAGTTATAACGGGGGTGCAGGCCGTACTGTGCTGCGGCAAGAACAACAGGACAGACGCGCACTTAGATTCAAACGGGTGAAAAGGACAGAAGGAAGGTGAAGTAGGCAAAAACGACAGCAGCAGCAGCAATACTACAAGTGCCAATGAGTCTCCTGAACTTGGCCGTGTGACTGACTGGCTGCCTGGCTGTAGCAGCACGTAAATATTGGAGTCAAAGCACTAGCGAATCCTCCAGTATTGACCGTGCTGCTGGAGTTAGGCGGGCCGTTTACCGTCTGCGGGGGCCTCTGTGCTTCAGGAACCCTCATCTCGTCAGGAAAGCACAAGAAGACTAACGACTGACTCATAACATACTGTCCAGACGCCGCCGCCGGTTCATTCGTTAATGCTTTTACTCTCTTAGGAACCGATGACATGAAATGTGATGAAACATCAAATAGGTTGTATAAGAGTTAATGCAATTTAATTTTAAACTGGTCAGATATGCTTCTGTGTGATTGTGATAAAGTGATGATTTATGTACATGGTAAAATGCAATTTGAGTAAAATACAATTAAAAACATTAAAACCGCAACAACTGCATCCAGTCAGATTAATTGTACGGAGCCAGTTTCTCAAACATGAACAAATCTACCACATCTCTCACAACATATCTGAACAACCATTACCTAGACTGTAATAAGCAGTTTTGGACGAAGCACGTTGTTGAAAACAGTTTTAAAATGTGTGGTATACAGTGTTGAGCATCATCGCGTCAGTAAATGTTCCCTTCCATCTTTATGTCCGCGCGTTGAATAACGCAGCATCGCCCTCTTCTGGGGACCTGCTTCATATCGCCTCTGCTTCTTTCAACTTCAGATTTAGAGAAGGGGTACAGACGGACTGGCTTCGTAGCTCATCCTCTCTTTCGCTGGGCTTTGTTTATTCTCGCGTTTCTTTCCCTCTGTAAGGGTCGCTAATATAACGTTTATTTACACTCCCTCTCCGTTGAAACGCTTTTCTCAGGCAACATCGTGTTCACCATCAGGCCAATATTAAGAAAAGTTCGCGTTCATCTGGATCAACTGAACACAAATAAGCAAATGAAAGATGACAATGCGTTAAGAAATGCTAAAACTTGAGGAAACACAGTTTCCTTGAGGGATGCGCCTGGACAAGATTCGCGGAGACGCGCCTGCACTGAATACATTTGAGCCCAGATTGAATTAACTTTAGTTTTATTCAGAAGTGAGTAAACACTATTAACTCTAATATCTGTCCACACTAACGCTCGCTTGTTGGGGTGTTCCTGAACCTGGCAGAGCTCCGCTATCCATCTCTCAAGCGAGGGACTCTTTTGGGTCGTTCAGTATGAAGGTACATTTCTTACAAGAAACCTGATTATGTTAGACGACGGGTCCTCGCAGTTCCTGCTCAATAATAATAATAACCATGGCAATAAATGTGTTTGAACCCTGAATCATAACTATACATAAAATAGGAATTCCTCTATCTATGAGCGACTAGCCAGAAACTCGTTTGTGGTGTCCTGTAGTTGAGTATCTGGTTGACACTTTAGTAGTGAATGTGTGTAAAAACGTGTACAGTTTAAACTCCGACCTTCTATTGTTTATCTAATTGTACTACACGTATCATTTCTAAAACATATGCACTGATTGACCTTAATGTTTACGTGTATTAAAGACGCATAATACATATAATCACTAAAAATATCGTTCGTAGAAATCAATGGGATTTTCCTTAACAGGGTTCCAGCGAAAATCCGGGATTCAAGGATAAAGTTACTTGCACCCTAACACTTTCGGTTAAACATAAATGGAAGCATTTTATTCTGTGTCATTGTGATTGGTCTCTCGTGGTTATGTAACCGATTTTTCTTTAATACCGAGAAACTTGAGAATAAAGGTTTGGTGCCTGACTTCTACATCATCTGAAAGATGCCCTTATTTGACGGAATACAGTCCTTCCACTTGTATCGCACATCGGATTACATGATAAAAGAGCAGGTAACGTTACGAGTGAACTCAACGGAATACATCACAGATATGTGTTAACCGATCAAATGAGAGAAAATAGGGCAGAGACCACGTCACTTTTTTCTGCTCTTACGTCACTCCCTTCTCGTGTCACTGAGGTTATTCTTTCCCTAGAGGCCGAACTGGAGTTTGAATACTGTACTTCAGAATACGCACTGAACAATTTCTGAAGCGGAAACTCGTACTGCCCCCAAAAAAGCTCTCTCTCTCTCTCTCTCTCTCTCTCTCTCTCTCTCTCTCTCTCTCTCTCTCTCTCTCTCTCTCTCTCTCTCTCTCTCTCTCTCTCTCTTTCTGAATAAGCTATTCTTGGCAGGTAAGGCGAGATCCTACCCGGTAATTTCCACAGAAACCTCATTTGGATTGTCACCGTTGAGCTGCGCGCAGGTTTATGGTGAAATCTGATTGGGCGGTTCTGAAAATAACGGTTTTGTTGTCATTCAAAAAAAAAAAAAAAACCCAAAGGCACACAGATAAATGCGCTCATGTACAGCATCTCATTGCTGTTTAGTTTGTACTACAGACATTACCTCATGTGTCATCACCTGCACCTCAAATTCACAACATGTCGATTCTGGTAAAGTTATTAGTCTATTCCCACCAAAAAGTCATACATTAAAATGTCCTCTCGTTGTCACAGGTTGGTATTTATTTATGAATTATTAAACTATCGTAAGCTAAATCAGAAAACTATATATTTTTTAAAAGGTCGATAGGGAGACCATGATAAAATATTGTGACTACTTTACCTTTTTTGGTCCATTTACCTCGACATCTGCTTAGTCACCCCAAAGGACAGGACCGTGATGTTGGTCAAAATAATTATTTTCTACATTAATGCAATAATCCCATGAAAAGTAGGGGATGTTGGGTAAAACAGTTCCACTGCATAACCGCGAACACATCACGCGCTCTTTTATTGGATAGAAACCGCGCGCGCCAGTTACCAGGGTACTCTGCAAACGCAATCATGGCGCTTGTTGCTGTGCAGATTACAACACCAGCGAACTTCAAAAACAGCAAACAAAAGTTAATATCGAAGTTAAGTATCACACAAGTAACAAGCATTTTTTTTCCTTCGAAATGTTTAATTAAACCAGTCTTTGATGTGAGAGCAAAAAATGTATGAACGCAACTAAATATTTTCGTTTTTGAAAGAAGTTGGTCAGATATAGATGCCCCCTTACTTTCGAACGGTAAGGTTGTTGCTATGCAAAACTTCACCGCTGTAACTGAGTGGCAGAGAGCAGGTTAAAAGCTTTTACGGTCACGTCGATCCCGATCCTTCATATTTGGGCTCTTGTCTCGCACATAATGCCATTTAGTCTAACCACTTAATAGTAGTCAATAGTAGCAAACTTAATTCCTATTACCTGTATGTTCTGGCAGTTGACAAATTACTGCAAAGTGCAAACATGTTGAAAACAATGGTCAACATTACTTGATCATTGTCTCGTTTGGTCATTTCGGTTTATTTAGATGTTTTTTTTCATACAGGAATAATCCATCCAGTAATGAAAATGCTGTCATTCGCTCTCATTCTGAAGTCGTATGACTTTCTTCCACTCAAAAATAATTCACAGTTTTGGTTATTTTTCATAGTATGAAAATTATGCCATACAAGTGAATGGAGCCCTATGTTTGTCACAATACGAGAGTGAGTATAACCGGATTTTCATGTTTTTATTTTTTAGTTAGTTAGTTATAATAGTTGTTCCGTCGGTTGGTCACTAGAGGTCGCCGTTGAACCATCATGGAAATTATTAAAAAATAATTAAAAAAAAAAAAAGTGTAAGAGGAAAAACCTTCCACAGACTCTTTCCACGTCATATCCTGTTAGCTTAGCATCCAGGGAGAATAAAAATGACCTCCGTTGATTTGTAGCACAAATAACCCCGTATAACAATTAAATAGAGCATAACCACAATATTTTGCTAAGGGTATTGTTGTGAAAGAGTTACCATTATGGCGGCTTTATTGTCGTGTTGTTTTGGCTGTTGCGGAGACAACACGAGTGGCCACGTAACACTGAAGGAAATGCCCACAGTTCAGCTGGACACTCATCACATGGGTGAGTGATGCTATATGGATTTTCAGACCATTATTGACTGAAAAGAGTTGGAGTCTTTGGTGTGCAAGGCTGCGTCTTTCAAAAAGCGCCAGTCTCCATAACGTTACATTAAACTGTCGCGATAATTTCAGTGCTGTCAAACTCGAGCGATAACAGTGTGTGGTCTTTGAGTCTGACATCTGTAATGGCAATATACATGTAGATAATTCACTTGGATTAGGTACAGTTTCTGTGGAGAAAGACGTGGGACTTAAAATAATCCATTACCAGCAGTAGTAGAATAACCTATAGCGTTAAAAAGGATGATGAAGAGCACAAGCATGATTAGTGAACGGTAGTAATCAAATTTGTTCTCTGTCATACAATTAAGTCTTTAAAAATAGATCTATGTTCATGATATTTCAGGTACTGATGTTGTCATTGTAAAGAGTGGAAGACGTATATGTGGAACTGGTGGGTGCATTGCAAACGCCCCTCTCCATCAAAACAAAAGCTACTTTGAATTCAAGATTCAGTCCACAGGTAAGACGCGTGCAAGCATTTACTGTAAATTAGACTAATCAACTGTCAATAGTTCATCTTAGTCATTAGGTGTGACTGCAGTGAACTGTGCCCCTTGCAGGTGTGTGGGGAGTAGGAGTGGCAACTAAGAAAGCAAATCTAAACCAGATCCCTATGGGTAGAGACCCACACAGCCTTGTGCTCAGGCAAGATGGCACCGTGTACCACAACAACGAAGAAAAGAACCGATTACCTGCTAACAGCTTACCGCAGGAAGGAGATATTGTGGTAAGTCTTAATGGCAGTTAAGCCCGGTTCCAGAATCAAATCACTGAGGGTGCTTCTGAAATTGCTGAGGGTGCTCTAGTAAAGTGCACCATAGCAGTGTACAGTGAGAAATGTATGATTAGATGAAGTCATTTACTAATAATTGGAATTTCAAAAATATTTTGCTACAAATGGTCTATTTATCTATTAGTCTGCCTTTACATTGCTTTAATGCGTTACCAGTATTTTAAAATGTAATCTTCCTGGGAACCAGAAATTTTTTTTTTGTGAATTCTTTATTTGATTTTTATTGTTTGGAGCTTAAAAACAAACAAACAACTTTTTAAAAAATGTTTTATTCCTATTTTATAGGCTACGCTATATCCTCTGCGCTGTAGAGGACACCAGAACCCCTTTATTGAGAAAATTAAAAGACATGAATAGACAAACAATGGGATTTTTATTTAATTTTATCCAAACTTTGCATAAAGATGATTCTCAATGTTATGAAAGATACAGAATCATTTGATATACCATTTTACTTTATGCAATATGTGTGTAAACATGGCCATAAATGCCATTCCCAATCTATAGGCAATGCATCTGTCCACTGTATCTAATTTGCATATTAATGTGAAAGACGTGTAATAATATTTTCTTAAGAATGCCTTGTATTTCATAAGAATATCCAGACTTAAAACTGTGTATGTTGTCAGAGAAATTCGTTAAATAATGTCTCAGGAGGATATTTCTGTCTCGTGCAGAGTGGCATTTATATTTATATAGTAGTATAATAATAGTTTATTCAGTGAATGACTGTAGCCTTGAAAGTGAGCCAAGATCGCTACGATCACTAAAATGCTGTTGCTTTGTCAGTCCGATCTCACAAAGTTCCTTTATAAAAATGAAGTGGTCTCGTCAACAATAGATCTCTTGCTTGCATCGTGTCTTGACTTTGTTTGTTAGAGAAGTTTCGCGAGCCTGCCTTAACTCAGCACTGAATAAAAACTCTGGCGTTTTGAGTGGTGAGATTCTGATCGCATTCGAGAGATCAACGACTATCTGTGATTGGCTATATTACTCACCGCTGTAAATAGATGCATTTGACGCTCTCCAGAACTCGGACATAAATGTGCAAATCTGCCAAATCTGTGTCGCTATCAACTGAGGGTGCTTTTGCTTGTGTTTGAGGGTGCTTAGCACCCCCGTAGAACCGGGCCTGATGGCAGTTATGTCAAATTAAAGGAGAACTGCGGGGAATTTTAAGTTAATCTTGATCATTATACCTTTGTAAGTACTGTCTATAGAAAAAAAAAAACGAACCGGATTGGTGATTGCAACACGGAGCTGTTACAGTTAATGCCCAGAGCTCCCACTCAGCTAACACGGCAGCTATGGGGGCATATACATAAAGAGTGTCTTTGTGCCTCTTAACAGACACAAAATGCAATTAAAATGTCTGTCCAACATGAACAGGGCCCTTACATGACAACGAGATGCGTTTAGCAACTTAGCCATTGTTTAAACTCACTGAGATAGTGTTTTAGACGGCAAGCAGTAGTCTCGCGTTGAAGTCCCGTGGGAACTCGGTTGTATCCGGTAAAATGTAAATAGTCCAGGGGGGAGGAGTGATGTGTGTGTGAAGAGTGATGATTGGCTCACAAGTGAAGAAGAAATGGTTCGTAACGCTCCTCCCCCCTGGAGCTCTGGGCATTAACTGTAACAGCTCCGTGTTGCAAGCACCAATCCGTTTCCTTTTTTTTTTTTTTATATATACTTACAAAGGTATAACAATAGACAGTACTTACAAAGTTATAACGATCAAGATTAACTTAAAAATTCACCAGAGTTCTCCTTTAATATGGGATTTGTTGTTGGCAAATAAATCTATTTGTGTACTTCCATTCTGGACTGGGATTTGCTGCCTATGATAACAAGTGTTCTTAAAGGGTTAGTTCACCTAAAAATTATCCCATAATTGACTCACCCTCAAGCCATCCTAGGTGTATATGACTTTCTTCTTTCAGCCGAACACAATCGGAGTTATATTTAAAAAATCCATGCTCTTCCAAGCTTTAAAATGGGACTGAATGGTAGCTTAGATTTCAGAGCCCGAAAAAGTGCATCCATCCATCCATCATGAAAGTGCTCCACAGGGCACCGGGGGGTTAATAAAGACGAAGCGAACAGCGAAATAATGCGTTTTTGTAAGAAAAATATCCATATTTATAACATTATAAACTACAATCACTGGCTTCCGGTACCGGCCGTATGTCAAGTTCCAGGCAGAAGATTGACCTCTGACCCGGCGCATTACGTAGGATGTAGGAGTAGCGTATGCTTAGTTGAGAGTAGACGCCTCTCGTGGTTCAAACAAATAGGACTGGGTAACAAACACAATTTTCTCTGACATTTCTCTTTTAAAAATCTTGTCTTAGACTTCTAATTTGTGAGTGGTGTTTTGTTTCACACTATCCTCTGCGCTTCTGCATTCATCAATGCGACATGTGCCGGGTCAAAGGTCACTCTTCCGTCAGAACTCGACTTGCATACAGCTGTTACCAGAAGCCAGTGATTATAGTTTATAAAGTTATAAATATGAATATTTTTCTTACAAAAAGCATTGTTTCGCTTCAGAAGGCATTTATTAACCGTATGGAGCCGTGTGGAGCACTTTTATGATGGATGGATGCGCTTTTGGGGCTTCAAAATCTAAGGTACCATTCACTCCCATTATAAAACCCGGTAGCGCCAGGATATTTTTTAAGATAACTCTGATTGTGTTTGGCTGAAAGAAGAATGTCTACACCTAGGATGACTTGAGGGTGAGTAAGTTATGGGATCATTTTTGGGTGAACTAACCCCTTTAACTGTTGTTACAGACTCATTAAATGCTTGAGTTACTTTAGGCCTGGGACTGGGACACACTAGTGGATTTTTTTATATTTATGAAGAGTCATGAACATGTTTGATATATTTACGATTTAGGGATCATGCGGGTTCCGATGCGATCGGGAGCATTAAAATAATCGTAATGACACCACACAATTGAGGATTTTTTGGACAAAAAGTTGTTTGTGACCAGCCTCGAATTGGGGCACATTCGAGGCCTAAAGGCCTGTACACACCGGGATGAATATCGCCCGCGTTTATCACCAGTGTTTTTCGTGACGATTTTCTGCACGTCTTGAGTATTCACACCCAAGCAATTTTCATTGGTGACGTGCCGAGTGAACGTGCACATTCAGTAGATGGCGCTCCTGGTACCCAAGGTGGTGCTGCGGCACTTTATGCTTCTGACACTCGCTTGTCACACAGAAGAAGAAGAAGAAAGACAGTATTTACATACTTGCCAAAACCACCGATATATTATGTCTATGGCCAAAACCATTCACAAACTTTTTGCTAACTGGCAGACAGCATTAGCAGCTCATCTTCTTGTTTGTCTACTTACTACTTCTTCGTCGTGTTTTTTCTTCCAAGTCGTGTTTTACTGTCACTTCAGCAGCTCCAGGCACGTGAACAAAAGCGCTGATCTCATTGGTCGGACAGTTTTTAACGCGCTGCGTCAAAATAAAAAAACGAACCCGAGGCGTTTTTTTTTAAATGACGCTTTTACACCTGCCGTTTTGCGCGTCGGTGTGCACACTCACATTGGCACCCTTTGTTTAGTCACGAGGCGTTAAACGTCGGCAATAAACACGCGCGAAAATCGTCCCGGTGTGAACAGGCCTTATGACGGTGGGTAACTGGGATTCCAGAGGTTGTCAAGAACATTAAACATCAAGTAGAACAGGAAAAATCATCCACTTACTAGTCCGCTTTTATAGCCTTGTTGTGTTTATAGTCATGCTCTTGTGAGCTTTTCTAGCAAAAACTCTCAGGGAAAATGTTCTTTAAATAAAGACTGAAAAAGTTGCCGGAAGCTTAGTGATGGAGACGTTAGAGTCGTGCGATCGTAGTGTAGTTCCTTTATAGCCTACTGTAACGTTTTACTTCTGGGGATTGTATTTAGGCTTCAAAATCTGTGAAGATTATCATGATGAACAAAATATGTAAGAATCATAAACTTTAGTTGGTTGCAGAGCATATTTTCTGCAGTAATCCCAAACCAAAGCCAATAGAAAAATCCTATTGGGGAACCAGGGTGATCCTAACTTCCTGCTTGAATGCAAAGGCGTGTAAATGACACACAATTCCTGTGCTGATGGTTCATTTTGTGTGTAATAACTTTATGTATCTAATTTGTTTGTGTGAATGTAGGGTGTTACGTATGACCATGTGGAGCTGAATTTGTACCTAAATGGAAAGAATATGAGCTGTCCTGCATCAGGCATTAGAGGAACCGTTTATCCTGTAGTTTATGGTGAGTATTTTGGAGCATTATATCAAATTTATTAATAACTATTATTACTAAACACTAATATCTTTGGTTGCCAGTGTAGTTGTGAGACGAGACGAGTTCTGTTACTCAAGAAACACAATTTCTATTCTCTGTTACACAGTTAGTGATGAATTGCACAGAAATGACAGCCCTAAAGTGTTTTAAATTAATGTTCTTTGATGCACAATATTTATATCTCTTTCCTACTCTGCTGTAAATATGTATCTTAAACATTAAAGACATAACCTTGCAACATTGTCTGAACTGGTAAGGTTCTGCAATATTAAATCTCTTCTTTTTGTTTAATTAAATTGTAGGTTAAAATGGTTTTGTGCATATACATTGAAAGGGTTGAGATTGTTTATATAAAGAGTTATCAGCCTTTTCGTAATGTTTGGTAATATGGACATTTTTTGTTGTTGTTAAATAACACATATTAACATGTATGCCTTTGTCTTGTCCCTCACAGTGGACGATAGTGCAATATTGGATTGTCAGTTTAATGACTTCTACCATCCTCCTCCACATGGCTACCAGAAGATTCTTTTCGAGCAACAGATCTTCTAAAGTTCCTGACATGTTGTATATACACTAAAGATATGTACTTCACAGATGATATGGTTATGAATGATTTCTAAGTATTGTGTGGCTCATTTGAACTAATGTCATCTGTGATTTTGGCTTGTGTAAATCCGGCACACATCTGACCACTTCTTTTTAAAAAGTCCTATGTTTTTCAGCTGAACTCGATGAGCAATATCATCTGCACTTTTATCTGTGCACTGATCCCAAAATATTTATTCAGAATATACATCTTTAATTTGCACCTCGTCAAGCTCTACAATATACATTATGTCTTATATCATTATAGTTCGTGCACAGCATTTAGTGTGACTAACGTATCAAGAAGTTTATTTACCCTAAATATTTCCTATTTTACCTAGGGTAAAATGATATCTGATAGTCTATGTTCATTAATGATGGTTTGTTGTAATTAATTACAAAATTGTCTTGAACGAATATTGAATATGATGCTATTTTTGGACGTTCTAATCTGACAGTGTCTTGTGTCTAGTAATAAATGGTTTGCTTTTGTCACCTGACTGTGCATATATACGGTATCTGTTGTGCATACCTTAATTTACGACTTAAATGTTCCTGTTTATTATTAAAATGTACATTTCTACTGAACGACCATCATCTTACGGGCTTGTCTACAGCGTACTGTGCGCGGTGACGCATTTTTACGTACGTTCTTGGCGGGCGTACGCGGCTCATGGCAGCAGAGTGATCTTGTGCAATCACTAGCCTACGCACACTGACGCAAATCTACTGTATGGGTCCAATGAAACGCATCGTTTATCTCCAATATTTTTTCACCCTGAACCCTTTAATGAAGTGGGGTAAACGGTAGTGTGCATACATAATACCTGTTATTTGTCTCACACACACAAACTTTACCATACAGGACCCTGTGTCCCATCTTCCCCGCATCACTCCGGTTCTACGTAATTACACCGTCATCTACTCCCCCGCAGTGATCGGAGGTCCGACTCATTTCCGAGATTCGGATCTTTCTCATTATGAACCAGTTAATTTGTTTTATTCCTACAATTACTTTAACTGATCATGCTCACTAACATCCCAGCGCGGTATATTACCTGCTCTAAAGGGTTCAAATAAAGCACAAGTAATTTCATGTGTCCTAGTTCAATTTTACATGCATGATTCAGCTCATAAAGTACATAAATTGACTAATGCTGCCTTCACGTGCTATCGGAAATGTCCTATCTCCCACTAGTGAAGTCGTAACTACGATCTCAAATTTTAACCTGACTCGTGTCCAATTTTATTAACTAGTATTTAAGATCATTTCGATAGCACGTGAAGGCAGCATTAAGGAAATATGATTTGCATATACAATAAACAATTAACGCGACAGTTTTTTGGTAAGTTTTAATAAAAATAGCTAACATTAAAATAAAACGTGTTGATAAAACTTAAGGCATGCAAGTGGGTCATAAACATATTTTCCCTTCCAGGACATTGTAGGCTTTTTGTAACATTTCTGAAAATGAAGGTGCGGTTCAATGAGAGTTATTGATTTGGGAACCGCTAATTTTGTGAACCAGTTCATTAAAAAAAAAAAAAAAAGATCCGACTCGAATGATTCATTCACGAATCGGTCATCGATACACCCCCCGCCCTCCTCCTCTTCCTCCCTGAGCGGAGCTCCGCACGTCGGTCGGGACTACAGACACACACATACACACAGAGCCATGGCCGAAAACGCCGGCTTGGAAAACCATCGCATCAAGAGCTTTAAAAACAAGGGGCGAGATGTGGAGGTAAGTCCGCCGGAGACTTTGGACTCTGGGCTTTTCCCCAGTTCGTTTTCCTTCTCCTGAGTCTCTGTGGTTCTGGTTTTATGGGGTCGGATAGGAGCGGGTGTTTGTGGACCCAGCTAGAGCATCATGCGGAGCGGGCGCGGCCTACACAGAGGCCTCTTTAAACACATTTCCCTTCAATATTCACAAGTTAATCGCGGTTTATACACGGACTTGCGCTGTTATAGCGCATTATTTAGTCGTGTAATATTAAGACGGGCTTGTTTATTAGGTTGGTTTGGTGGTTCAGCAGTTAATTTTCTGTTTTGAAATTGCGCTGGGCCAAAACATGTAGATTTAGCGTGTTAGCATGTGTGCTAACTGGTTAGCAAGCGGCAGATTAATCGTCTACTACTCCGTTTATTCGTGTGTTTTCTTACCCATACTTTTTAACATTGATGTATTGAAGACAAACTCCCTAAACATTCGCTAATAATCTGAAATATAACTTGAGAAGCAGATATATGCGACAAAGACAGGTGTGTTAATACCGGCTTTAGCAACCTCTCCAGAACTGAGCTAGTGACCAGTCATACCTCAACATCTGACCTCTTTATTGCTTGTTTAGTCACGCCAGTTTAGCAGCCCTGCTGTAGTTGATCTTAATGTGATTGTTCGTTGATTAGAGCTGATTATGGTGGTTTTATAAAGATGTCATTGTGAAATGTCAGTTGCTTAGCATCTTTTCCTCTCAAATCAGATTGCCCTTTGGTGTGGTAGTTAGCATCCAAGCATCACATGTAGGTATACAAGAGCTACATAAGCCTCATTTTATTACCTTCAAACTGGAATGAAAACCTCCAGATGGTAGTGCTCCTAAATGTATGCCCCAATGCAGGCTGCATAGAGGCGACCTAGAAATATTAGTACGCCAGGCTGTGCAGTAAAATGATGGATTATATAATAGAGCAATGGAATTTTTCGTTCTTTGCCACAGCTGCCTTTGGCTTGCACACAAGGGGATTAAATGTATTATGTACTGTATACAGTGTGTTATGTTTAAGTATAATGCCATGACTTTCAGTTAAGCCCTTCGTTAAAGCTGCCTAGTGATGGGTGATAAGATCTCATTATGAACCCTTTATATTATTAACAACATTTATATTATGCTTCATAGTAATGTGTCATTAGAGTTATAACTAGTTATACATTGAACAAAACCTTCAACCTACAACTATAAGTATATTAATCATATTTATGGTTGGATATATAGCACACCTGTATACATCCAGTACATATACTATATAGCAAATCTTGACCATTTATATTGTCCCAAAATGTAAACTATATAATCAGAAGGCAATATATTTAAAGTTAACCTTTATCTTCATCCACATGCATATAATACACTTAGAGTATCGCAAAATGTAAACTCTATTGTCACACAGCTTTCTATTTTATGTTGGATATATAAGTATATCCAACTTTACCCACATACATACAAAACATCCATATAAAACGATGCTTTATATAGCAAACCTACACTGTTTGATTATTTATATTGTCGCAAAACGTAAATTGTATTATCGCCCAGCTCTAATCTGCCAATTACATCTAAGGCCTGTTCACACCAAGGTTGATAACTATGAAGATATAGTTCTAAAAATATCTAAATATTAAAGAATAGCAGAGTCCGCACCACAACTATAATGTTAACAGTACAGATAAACAATATCGCTGGAATCACTTTAAGAATGATTTTTTTCCAGCTGATGAATGATAAAAACAATGATAGCCAATCAGAGCCTCCCAGACTTTAAAGAGCTTGACACTTTAAAACTGCAGCATGTGCTTAGAATAAACAGAACAATATAATTTGCTGGTGTGAATGCTAATATAGTTATCATAGTTATCTTTATAGCTATCGTTCTTGGTGTGAACCATAAGGCATGAAGATATTACGATATTTTAAATATTTACTTCATGAGTTTTTCTGTAAAGCTTGAAACCATTTGACATCTATATCCAAACACATTCCGTTAAATTAAGAAGCTTGGCAGACGTCACATCTAACCCAGAGGACCACCATAATGAGTGTTCAAAGTCATTTCAAATGAGTAGTGTTACTGTAAAGGTGCCGCTATCACATTTATGATGAACTCATTTACTCGCATACCCTGTTGATACTAGACATCATTATCATCTTCTGCCGTGGGCTCATCTGAGTAACCCCTGAGGCCTCTTTCAAGATAAATGGTGTGAATTGACTGCAACTGACTATAGGCTGCTGGTGTGACTCAGCCGTCAGACACACATGGCTTTGGATGAAGCCAGCAAAGCTGTCGCCCTTCTCCAGCTATTCAGGGAATTTGCAAAGTAGATTCAAATTTCTCATCTTGCGTTCCTAAGAGCGAAGGGCTCGTGCATGACCCATTTGATGTGGCCAGCAACGGACTGGGGAACTGTGGGATACCTCGGCTCATTAGCTGCTAGATTTAGCCCATAACAACAAGGATATACTTGTAGCTAACCGAGAGAATGACGGGTGCTTGTGTGTTTTGCATTGCTAAGTGGCTGTGGAAAATGAAACAAAGGCATTTGATAACGTTCAATTGCTATTTATTTTTAGATATAATAATCAAAATCTGAGTTGTTTGCAAACATTTAAATTGCAGTTTCTATATTTAAGGGCACAATATGTAAGATTTTTGGATTTAAATATCTAAATACCACTAGAACAAAGTTATATATTTTGTTGACTTGTGTGTACTCAAATTATCCCAAATGTTTCCAAGAATGTTTAAATCCAGAGAAATAAGCAATTTTAACCAGGACATGGACCGTGTCCGTGCGTTAACTATCAATGAACTGACAAAAAAAAATGTAAAATGTGTATCTTGAATGCAATGTAAGTCGCTTTGTATAAAAGCGTCTGCCAAATGCATAAATGTAAATGTAAATGCAATGACATTATACCTGCGTTACCTTCGATTATTTTGTAGAAACCATGGAAACACCAAAGATGCTTTAATATATTATGTTAAATTAGACAGGTGAGCAACTGTTTCGATCAAATGTTTTTAATCATGCTGATGTTAGTTCAAGTGTTCGTTCTTTAAATAAGTTAGGTTTTAGTTAGTTATTTGATGCTATAATGGGGGTGTGACGTTATGATTGACAGCTCTGAGTAAAGTAGCCATTGAGGCACCAACAGACATTTTCGGGAACTACGGGAGGAGATTGGAGATTTAACTTTGATTTCTACATTTCCAAAACTGTTTATTTCACAAAACGTTTTTGATTAGGCGGGAGTGTGGGTGGGACCTTGATATCGTGGCTCCACTACGCACTCATTACTGCACAGACTTGGGACACTGGCGGCTTTACTTACTTCAATAGAAGAGAGTGAAGGCACGTCATCCATCTTTATTTTCAATCTATGGTTTGGATGCATTCATCGACAGATTGATGAATTGATTTTAAAACTCTGGGAGACCACAAACATAATTAGCCTGGCTCCGCCCTCCTACGTACTTCCGCTCAATTTTCATTTTCCTTCAGTACTTGCGGTATATTCGTTTTTTTTTTTCGGTCAAATTTTAACCAGTCCAATCAGTGAACAGAGGGAGTGGCTGAGAACGATGATGTTGATGTTGTGTGCTAGTTTGAGATGACATGCGTCACGACCAAACGTTAGCGGTTGGTTATGGCAGATCCAGAGTGGCTCTGGGCAGATCCAATAGTTCTAAACTTCAACAGAGTACCCGCCTTCAAGGAAGTAAACGCTTGTCAATGGAGAGAGGTCAGACTCTGTACAAATGAAATGTATGAGAGTCAGGTAGGACCAGGCTAAGACATAAGGGTAGTTTCACCAAATTTTTTTTGGCATTATAATATTTCGAATGCAGACACTTGAAGATTCATCCAGATCGCGAGACCACACCTGTCATTTTCACAGTGAGACGGGAGTCACAGTGAGAAACATGTTTGATATTTATGATTTGGGATCGCGCGGGCTCCGACACGATGGGGAGCAGTAAAATAATCGTAATGACACCACACAATTGAGGATTTTTTCCGGAAAAAAAAATCATTGAATCGGGCCATGCCCCCTGGTCGCTTGGGGGTGCAAATCAGCCTTAAAATCTTTGTGTGGGGCCAGCCATAGCTGGTTCAGTTGTATTTGTTCAGGGTTGGAGCTGAACTTTGCATTAATGTAGATCTCCAGGAACAGGATTGGGCACCCCTGATATAATTAATTAAACCGCTTGCGATTTGGCAAAGGCTGCGATTATTTTATGTGCAGCTTGTCAGTAAAGCACGGCTCTGTGATCATTTGTAAATTCTGCTCCATCTGAAACCCAGAAGGTGCGCTCGTGCAAAAACTCCAAATATGCCCCGCAGAAATACGATAGCGCACTTCATTCCAGGAAATCCCTGGGCATCATACTATCGCTGTAGCTGAATAAACAGAAGATTGAAATGCTTTGATTGATTAAACATGACTAAATGCTAGGGGTGGTTAATCTGTCTGATTTCCCGATTCGATTCGATTACGATTATTGAAGTCCCGATTCGATTACAGTTGATTTTCGATTATTAACGATTCTCGATTAGCGATTATTGATTTTCCATTTCACAACAGTAAACGAAAATACACTACAAAGTGATTGCAGTATAAAAAAAAAGTCAGCTACTGAATTACTTAACTCTTTTATTGAGTAACAACAACTCAAAGCACTTGTCCTGTAGTGTTGTGTAGTTACACAGAAATGAATACATCACATTGTGTTGTGACTCATCAAGTTGAACTAAACAATAACAAATAAATGAAAGGCTTATTTCCTTTAGGAAGTAGATCAGAACCAACATACTGTAGAAATTGGACAATTTTCTTCTAGAAAGACAACGTGTTCAGGTGGAGGAAGACTGCAGGTTGCAGTCGAAACATGACAAGGTAAAGAAGAAGTTTTTTCTCCAAACACCTTGTCTTTCTAGAAAAAAAAGTCCAATTTAATCATTAAGAAGACAAAATGAACATTTTTGAACAACTTACTGTAGCTTCAGCTTATACTGTACTGTAGAACACAGTGACAAAATGTCAAGAGTGATGGATGCGGTGCGCGCGTGAGGGGGGCGGGAACGCGTGGAACGCTCGAGCTCCTCTCGTTCGTTTCCTGACGTGAGAAAGACAAAAGGGGAAAAAACGACAGAAGAAAAACGGGTTCGTGTCGGAGGAGTGTCGAGGTCCGTTCGGTTCCGTGAGCGGGAGCCGCGGGTCGGTTGCAGCGGAGAGGCGGTGTGTTTCCAGCATCAGTCCGGCTGTGTGTGTGTGTGTGTGAGATCCGCTCATCGCGTCCTCAGGATCGCCTTAATTCCCGCAAATGTGCGCGTCGATGTGTGTCGCGCTCGCTCATCTGAAGCGCTCATAAATCTGCGGATTGAAGGCGTTTATTCGGTGTTTGTGCGCGAATCTGAGCCGTGCTAACGCGCTAATGCTAATGTGCCTGAGCTCCAGAGGAGGCGAGGCGGGAGGATTTCTAGAGTGTTCCCTCAGAATCATCTCCGCATTAACGACAGATTTACATTCATCTAATGAACACACACACACACACGGTGGTAGAGTCAGGTTTAGATAAA
Organism: Romanogobio albipinnatus; assembly: GCA_023566225.1. NCBI lineage: Eukaryota > Metazoa > Chordata > Actinopteri > Cypriniformes > Gobionidae > Romanogobio > Romanogobio albipinnatus. The sequence continues at coordinate 56,988,603 of CM042241.1, read as the reverse complement.
TAAAAAAATTGATTTTTGAAAATTTAATGATCGATTCATGCTCGTCCATAACATAAATCGATTATCGATTAATCGCGAGTTTTTCACCACCCCTACTAAATGCTTCTCATGTTTGGAAAGGTGTTTCATGCGTGTTGGTTTTCCAAATGCACGTTATAAGCATTCTGCCAACCCCCACTACCATTTTGAAGTGTGTTCAACTTCAAGCGGCCAAGGAAGTCTTTTTTTTTTAGACAGACCCTCGACTACAATCTACTGATCTACAAGTCTACTCTATGATTTTGCCATTTAACCACATTTAATACTTGTTGTAGTAGCTTAATGGGTTAGTTGAAAATTATCCCATAATTTACTCCCCCTTAAGCCATCCTAGGTGTATACAGCCGCGTTTCCACCGCAGGAACTTTCCCCAGGAACTAGGAACTTTGGGGTGGTACTCAAGTGGTTTCGATCGCAGGAACCAGGGTCTAAATGAAGTTCCGGGTAAATATTTCCCCCTCCAAACCTCCCTGCTCCCGAGGTGGTACTTTTTCAAAGTTCGGGAACTTTCGGGGGTGGGACTTGGGCGCTGAACATGCTGATCGGTTGAGCTCACGCTGCATTTTATTTCAACCGGCATTTTTAAAAGACTTTTGCGAGGATCGTTCTGCGTTCAGCAAATATCAGTCTTGCTCTTTCTGTCTGATGGCGTGTGTTCGTCTCAGCCATCTCACAGTCAATGTCCGTAATAGCTGATAATAAAATGCGTTGTCTTATTTTAAATCTAGCTTTACGAGCTTTCAGAATACGCTTTAGTATCAGTGCTCGTCTCTTTTCCGCCATTTTGTTAATTACATATTTAGTAAAACAATACATAACTAGCAAAAGCAGCGCTGCTTGCATCTCCTCCACTTGTTATTGTTGCAGACAGTGTCACGCAAAAATGATTACTGTCCGTCGCTGACTGGGAGGAGCAGTCGCGCGCAGTCCTACATCACCGGACTAATTTGCCTAATCTTCACGGTACTTTAGACCGCAGTGGAAACGCAGACAGTAGCAGGTCTGGGGGAAAAAAAGTTGATGGTACAAATTGTTCCGGGTAATTTCGGTGGAAACGGGGCTTATGACTTTCTACTTTCAGTCAAACACCATCGGAGATATATTAAATATATCTGAGACGTCAGCATGACGGTGTGCTGAGACGTCATGCTCGGCTAGATTCGCCTAGAACTCGTTAATCTTCGGATGCGGAGTAGCGCGCGCTGTTACAAAAAATTTTGCTGCATTTGTCTTGCGCGCACGACCACCCACTCCGCGTTGTAAATCATTTTTGCCGCACGCACCCTCGCACTTTTGCAGACGCATCGAGTATAAACAAGGCTTTAGGGCTATTTATGCCTGATTTCACCCTCCCAAGAATCAGAGAAAAAATCTTGTTGAGGACCTCGATCGGTTCCGATGCTCGGCGCAGATTATCTGGTAATGTGAGGCGTTCACAGATCGAATCTTGCACCTTCCGATCTGCTCTCACACAAATTGGGGCCGCCCGGATCATATCAAACATTTGATATTTAGGATTAGGATCGGGATGATTACGTAAGTTCTTTTACAATAGCCAATGAGAGAAGTAATTGAGAGCACTTTTGAAATCGCTACCGCAAAACAAGCTGCTGTGTGCGGGTCCGTTGAACAGCGGAGAAAACATGACACAACCATACAGGTAGATCAGTGAAGGGACGTCGCCACTCAGGATTGGTCAAATGCCTGTTGTCTGGCTACCAGTTTCTCTGTAGCTGGCTAAGTGCTCTATTTGAGCGATGTAAATTAATAATACAATTAAAATAAATATCTGAGCGTCCTCCATAATGCGGTCGTTATTTACATCTTGTATCATCAGTAAATCAGTCATCAGTTGTTACTACGGCAACGACTGACACTTTTGCGTTACATTCCTAAGAGCGGCCGTTATCAGCTCCGCAGTGGAAAATGAAACCAGAACCATACCAGCTGGAAAAGCGGCTATTGTCTCAAAACAAGCCGTTTGCAGATACCTTTTGTGACATCACAAAATGCATAGGCCCCGCCCACAACTGCTGACGCACTCCGCCTTTTAGCCTCCTGCAGTGAGCTGTACGCAGTCTGTCTTTTTTTTTTTTACGTGCTGGAGCAGCTGTAGTGGGAAGAAAAATGACTGTTTCGTACTAGGAAAGCCAGGTGTGGTGGTGTTGGATGTGATCTTCATCAGACTCTTCATTTACTCCCTTCATTTACATTCTATTCCACACAGTCGCAAGGGACAGTACTCAGCTCTGTAAATGTTAAATGCGTTTTGTAGAGAGAACACAAAAACAAACTGGCTTCATTCTAGTCCACCATACATGAGGGAGTCACTTCAAGCTGTTGCATCCGTCTTCTAACCTTCATTATAGTAAACTGTTTTAGGCAATGGTATTTCATAAATGAAAACTGGTTGCAGAAATTACAACTATAATTGAAGTAATACCTGTTCTATCTCCATGCGGCATATATTTTATTGTTCGGTAGGCATCCTGTCGCATTTGCCACGTGAGTACAACAATTAAGTGAACATGACGCAACATGTTTGTCTGTGTGTTTTTTACGTTTTAGCGCATAGCCTAGTGAATGTTGTAACAGTATTTGTGTGTGTTGCTCATCCATCGTTGCTAAACTGCTGAAAAAATTCTACAACAAATAAATAAATGTATCAAATAACCATTCGGAAACTTCCTTGTTCATTCTCAAAGTTGAAGCACTATTTTCACTGATTAGGCCTTCTGAAGCGAAGCAATTCATTTTTGTAAGAAAAATATCCATATTTATAACATTATAAACTGTAATCACGCTGTATTCTGCTGCCAGGCCAGTAGTTGGCGATGGCACTTGGTGAAGAAACACTACGCGTCTATAGACTGAACACGTAATACACATGCGCATGGCTTCACCGATTTCTCAAATGTGCATGTTTTACATTTTGAGGCTCCAAAAAGCAAACGTTTTCCGTTTTTACTTGAAAACATTGTTGTGTAAACGGCCACAGCCCTATTGAATTACATGAAGTACTTTCCTCAGTTAGCCTACATCCTGCTATTTTGCATGTGCCAGATGCTTTACCTAAAACATGTGCTGGTAACTCGTATTATATTTACACATTTTGCCAACTTACAGGTGTATTCAAGAAATTAATTTTATCAGTACATGTTTTCCCTTGGACTTGAACCCTGACCTGTGTGTAGCAAGCATCGCAGTCTAAAAACGAGTCAAGCCTGATGTTTGTGGCTATTGTGTAGTCAGCCTATTTATTAGCATATCGTGGCCCTAACAGGAGTGAGACAGCATGTCCTCAGACCATGCTGGCAGCCAGACAAGCACATGCACACATACTGTCATTATGCTGGTCTCAAGCGTGTCAAGCTGTCGTGCCACCGGTCGAAGCATCGGCCTGCTGACTCCTGGAGTACTTCCTCCCGGCTCTGCCCTGCTGTCATTCTGCTGTGACTCATACATACCGCATGCGTCGCTAAAATACTGCTCATGTTGCGTTTTGGAGAATTTCTTGATTTTATTATTACTTGAAGTAGGCGGCATTGTGGCCTAGTGGTAGTTCCACATTGAGCTGCCTTTGCAGGTAAAACCAGTTAAAATCTGCCATCAATTGAAATGCAGCTTTAGGCGCTTACAATGCAAGACAATAGTAACACCAATGTCATGGGTTCATTTCCTAGAAAACACAAATTGATAAATATGCATTTATTACACAGTAAGGCACTTTGAATAAAAGTGTCTGCCAAATGCAATCACGTAAAAATTCATAATTTGAGCTCTTGTTTTGAGTGTTCAATGATGGAACTTCCTGAAATTTTTAAAGATCCCCTCTGGTAAAAATCAACACCATTGCTGAGTGTTTTCTACTTAAACTGCAGTGAACCAAAGATGGTCTCAAAAAGTTTGTAATCTCTGTTGTTTCTTGCGTCACATATTATCTTGTAAACAATCACGTCAGCGTGCGGGCGGGCAGACGGGCTTTAGCATATCATTAACTAGGGCTGGATGATTCATCGAAAAGTAATCGAAACCGAAATGTCGGTTATTTCGGTTTTTAATCCTGTTAATACTTTCCCCTTAAAAACGTGACTCCGCCCTGTCCAGTCAGTGGCATGGAAGTAACACGGAGGCGAACTCAAACACAGAGTCAACACACGCAGACAAACTTATTCAATTGTATGTGTTTTTAGGCTTGCCAGTTTGAACATCGAAATGATTTTACACCATTCAATTACATCAATATGTAAACCACACGGCACTTCAGAGAGCCGAGCCACATCGTGTCTCTGACAACGCGTGAGCCCTGAAGACGAATCACTTTCACTGGCGTTGCGTTTTCAGTAAACTTTGTCAATTGTTTGTCTACTTGCCAGTAGACATGTGCCGGTAAACGGTAATACGATATACCGCAATAATGAACATGCACAATATTGTTATCGCGGGCACTTCAAAATACGTGAATAATTATTTATTACGAATTATTCCGATTTTTAGAATGCATTTTAAGAATACTTTACCCATCAACCGTTTAAAATGAACAACACGTCAAAGAGGAACGCACTGATGTAAACTGACCGTGCATGAGCCGAGCACATGGCGGAATGAGTGCAGGACGCGCTGAAGTGCACATTCACTCTTTGACAGCAGAGGGCGCTGACGGAGCAGCAGAAACAGCCGTTTCCCCGGTAACCCTCGTAAAAAAAAGATACAGTGAAAAGACTTAAGGCTATTCATTTTCAAACTTAAACATTTTATATTTTAATCTGGACTAAATTACATGCCCTAGATATTGTTTGAATATGTTCTGACTGTTGTTCAGTCACACACTTTACAATAAGGCTCCATTATTTAACATTAGCTCATTCATTAACAAACTGACAAGGAAAAATACTTCTAAAGCATGTATTAATCTTAGTTAAATGTACATTTCAGCATTTAATAACACATTATTAAAATCAAAGTTGTAACTGTATCATTTAATGGACCTGAGCTTACACTAACAGTTGCTTTTGTAAAATAACATTATCAAAGAATAATAACTTCTGTAAAAATGTAGCTATTCATTCTTTATTAATGTTAATGCATTAACTGGTGAGACATTATTGTAAAGTGTTACCTATTGTTCTTTATAATTCTTTTGCACTTAATCTGTTTTATATATTTGTTTATTGTATACATTGTGTATTGCTTTATTGTATTTAAATGTTTGGTTCTTTTGTTATAAGGAAGTTATTAAACCTGGTATAGTATGACAACACTTTTTTTGCAACTTATTTAAATATCGTGATAAAAGCTTCAGCAATTAATCGCAACATGGAAATTTGATACCGGCACATGCCTACTTACCAGTTTGGACATTTAAAGCGATTTTAGACCATCGGATGTGTATCATTATATTGAGCTACTGCGCTGATGCATTGTGACCATAGACTGTAAAAAATATGGACGTAGTGTCCGTGACGTCACCCATAGGATTCTGAAGAGCAGTTTTGAAGCGTAAAGTAGGGTCGAGCTGGCCGTTGCCATCTTGGCAGCACGTCATCGCGCGTCACTCCCGGATAATTGAAAATGGGCAAAGAGGCGGGACGTGGCTGGAGCTGAGGTGACGCGATGACTAACAGAAAGATAAACGGCTATCCACCTGTCACTCAGTGGCCACGCCCTTAATTATGCAGAACTTTAAGGCTTTATATAATGTAAACGAATGAGTTAATTAAAACATTCACCCCCTCACAGTTGTCATGAAGGGCAAAATTAGCCGTTTAGACCAAAACCACAATTTGTACAAGACTATAAACATGTTTTTTTCTGCTGTAAAGTTGGGCATTTTAACATGAGCTCAATGAGATTCAATGAGAGCAGTCAATGAATTGCGGGAGGTTGCCGCTTGATTGTGATACACAAACACTCAGTAGCTCACACATCACCTGAAGATCGCGAGCGCAGAGAGGAGCACAGAAATTCATCGTCCTGTGATGATCACTAAAGTAGCTTAGAAACTGAAAGGTTATAGCATATATTTTTCTTCGTTTGAAGTAACTTCATACAACGCACAGCTTCACAATTAATAAAGGGCCGGTATAACTAATACTAGAGATGCTCCGATCAGCATTTTTGGGGCCGATCACCGATTACCGATCACCAAGATCATGATCTGCCGATTGCCGATCACAGAATGGCAGGGGAATGGGAATCTTTTATCTATAATCTTGCAGAGTTTGCACCATTTGTAGAAATGAAACTAACTCTAAATTAACTGTATTGAGAAAAAAAACTGTAGAAATAGGCTAGAGTCAAGATCTTGAAGAACCACCAAGTGTTTATTTTAGAAAATGAGATAACTTAAGGCTACTGTAGGCCATCTTTCCCAAATAAATGTATATAATAAATGTATATAATTATCTCACCTAAATATTTGATCATGCAGTGCATTTTTGTTTTTAAAGACAAATTTTCAGGTAGGTCTAACATTAGTATTGAGATAAGACATACTAAAGACATTTAATAAGAAATCAAATGTAAATTTATATTGGTCTTCCCTGAATAAATTAAATTAGATTAATCCTTACACTTAAGGTTGCAAAAGTTAGTCATTCAAGAGCAGTGAGTGTCATAAAGGTTCATCAAACAACACAAGACAGAGAAACTCAGAGACAGCAGCAGTTTATTCGACAGCTGTCACTTTAAGAGCGAACACGGTTACAGTTACATGCAGCTGCACAAACGTTCACTGCCGAGTCACGACGGGGTTTACGTGCATACTCGTCAAGACGGTAATTTAGTACATGTACATTTGTGTGTATCTGACCATTTCACCGCAATTTGTTCTCGCAAGCTTTTTGTGAGATGGCCTGTGTGTGTGTGTGTGTCATACCTGTCAAGTATCCCGTTTTGGCCGGGAAAGTCCCGTATTTTACCCTTCTTTCCCGCCGTCCTCCCGTTAGACTTGTAGTCAAGACCGCCTAAACCGAGACCAAGACACTACCAAGACCAGAGGGTATCGAGACCAAGACAAGACCAAGACCAAGACAGACCAACTCAAGACCAAGACCAAGTCGAGACCAAGACCGAGACCAAGTCGAGACCGGAGGGGGAAAAAAACAGACTAGTGTTGAAGCTAACCAATAACTTGTATGAATTCAAGAACAGCAGCATACTAGGGTTCAGCCGCAGTTTACATTTAATACATATTAGACGGTATTACTTCAACTACACATAATATTAATGGTGCATTATTGAACGTTGTGTTGTCGTAAAAAAAAAAAAATATTGTCGTGGATATTGTATTGCTAAATCGTTCTGAGACAGCGAGACTTAGACAAGACCGAGAGGTCCGAGACCAAGACCAAGACCGTCAAGGCCGTGACAAGACCGAGACCACGTAAAAGTGGTCTCGAGACCGGTCTCGAGACCAAGACCGGTCTCGAGACATACATCACTACCTCCCGTATTAGTATTTTCCTGTAAATCTCCCGTATTTTAACCTGCGTTATTAAAAAACAATAATACCGGAGTAAAAAAACAAAAACATTTCCAATCTGAGCTCTGTAACTAGCCTCGCGATAACTGCCATCTGCAGTAGCCTACAGTATAGGTGTCAGTTGTCGCGAGGTTAGTGTGTGAGGTCAGATGACGAGTGACAACGCGGGAAAAAAACTAAACAGAGACGGATGATGGACGTAACGATAGAGACGGATTAAGGCACTCCTGTCAAAAAAAAAAAAAAAAAAAAAACCCTCGTGTAAATGCCGTGATCAATGGGACAGCGAATTTAATTATAAAATGTAAGTGACTTAATGTGAATTAATTGTTTATGGAACTGGCGTATGAAATCAGTGTCATTTCCAGTCATGATGGTATTCAGGTAAACAACACTCTTGTTAGTGTGATGTTGCTTAACTGTATCATATGTTATAAATAACTACACCATTTTAACTGTGTATGTTAACTGAGTTTCTTTGTATGAGCGGCGCTCATTTTTTTTTCGATTTTCTCCTAGAGAGGCTGCGCGAGCCTCAACAGCTCAACCTTGTTAACGTCAGTTCGTTTGATATTATTATCCACTATCGATCTCCGCTTACACTGAATGCAGAATCATTATTGCACTTTGGTGATTCCTAGTTATTTTTTGTTTTGACGTTTTACTCAGGATACTTGTCCGTTGGGCAAGTAACATTATTTTTCACTTGCCCCTTCAAAAAATCCACTTGTCCCGGACAAGCGTTCATGTCGAGCCCTGCCCATAGCAATGCAAGTTCAGAAAGGGTATTTAGCATGGTACAAAAGATTGTTACAGAGAATAGGATGACATTAGACAACAGAACTGTTTGTGCTCTACTCTCATGTAAAATGAACCACTCTGGCCCAGCCCACAAATACACTCCTTCCAAAAATACACTCCTTCCAAAACAGGCTTAAAGAAAAACTGTAAAAGAAAAGCAATATGAAATGAAAAGAATGTGTGGAATGAAAATAAAATATAAAGACAAGCAATGTTAAATGAACAGAAAATATGCAAATTAGCCTTTAAATAAATGCTCATCATATATACCCTTTTGCAGAGGTGGACAAAGTACACAACTCTTTTACTTGAGTAAAAGTAAAAGTACTACAGGTCAAATATTACTCCGTTACAAGTGAAAGTTCTAAAAACAGATTTTTACTTAAGTAAAAGTACAGAAGTATTTGTTTTTAAAAGTACTTAAGTATCAAAAGTAAATTTCCTTTTTTATGTCAATGCATTATTTTATTATTGTTGCATTGTTGTATAAATGCACTCTATGCCATCATGGTGGTTTAAGCCAGTCAGTGATGCTCCATCCGACATGCTAGCATACGACTGCCTTAAACTCATTTCTTTACATTTGTATAGAGTGTTGTAACTTTTATAGAAGTATTGGAAGTTTCAATTTCTTGTATAAAAGTTATAAAGCTCTTTACAAAGCTGCTGTCACTTTAAGGCTGAATGCATGGACCCTATACTCTGATACGCATACGATATTCTCCCAACTCTTTACTCTTCTCTTTCTCTCAGACATTTACATTTTTGAACATTTTATGAGACAGGCATCAAAGTGTATGCCAACTAAACTAATCTTTAATCTTTTGAGAAAACTGAAACATATTTTTTAAAGGTCCACTATGTAGGATTTTAGTAGTAAAATATCCATAAACCACTAGACCAGTGTTATATATTTTGTTCAGTTGAGTACTTACAATATCTCAAATGTTTCCACCTATTTGTAAATTGTGAGAAAATTGCGATTTTAACCGAGGTACCGGGACGTGTGAATAGGAGTGAAGGAGTCGCCAGTCAATGGCGTCATTTCCGCATTACCCTCGGTTTCCGCTCGGTTGCCGTAGAAACCATGGCAGCATATAGTCTCGTGGACAAATGCGGACGGTGTAGCGTCTATCAAGCAACTACCGGTAGTTTGATTCGCGCAGTCGTTATCGAACACAATTATTCTTTGCCGTTTGCAGCTGATTCTGTCGACAAAGACAAGTCCCATCAACGTAAATGTCAATGTATAGGTCAACCAAATGACCCAAGACGATTTTGGGATAAGAAGAGAAATAAAACCAGGATCAACATCGGTGTGGCATTTTCAAAATGGAGAGAACTTCGCGAAAAACTTAAACTAGACAGAGACGCCGATCTTGCATGTGTTTAATAGACAGGTGAGTTATTGGTTTAATTCCTTTACTGACAGAAAACGTGTGCTTTGTTTATATCAAACAACAGTGCTAGTCTTATTGTTTGAATGTCTTATTGTCTATGCATATGATGTGAAACATGGTGAGGTCATGTTCACTGTGAATACTTCAAGGCATGTTAAGAACTGGTAAATGTAAATTTGTTGTTTATACTGTAGCTTTAGGTTTTTTTTGTTATTTTTGTTTTACCAAAAAGTTAGTTTTGAATTGAATTCGAGAAATACAGGAACATCTATGACAACCAATTAGTATTAAACCTTACTTTATTTGCGGCTAATTCATTATAGTGAAAGAAAATCCTGTCATCAAACGCAACATTTATAAAACTATTACTTTACCTCATCCATGAGCATGATTTCTGATTCCCGTGTGATTGATTACCATCAGCGGTGGAGTTGAAGACGACATTCATTCACATCGTCATCAAGCTAAGACATTGTTGTTGTTTTGAATGTACGCCCTCTAGTGGCGAAAAAAGTTACATAGTATACCTTTAAGTATAGCCATGGGTGCATACACGGTGCCAAGGAACCGTCTTCTTACATTTTGCTATAAACTGATCAGGGTTCAAAAAATGTTGGGAAACTTCACATGACCCTATACAAGAGTGATTACTGATAGGCTGTCTGCAAAAAAACAACAACAAAAAAACTTTTAAAGAAGAAAAAAATCATCCACTGACTTTTAAAGCTGCTACAGAAATTACTTTCAACTTTGAGGACCTCGCTAGAAATGTAATGGAGTAAAAAGTACGATATTTGTCTTTCAAATGTAGTGAAATTAAAGTAAAAGTATCCCTAAAAAATAATACTCCAGTAAAGTACAGATACTCAAAAAGTGTACTTAAGTACAGTACTCAAGTAAATGTACTTAGTTACTGTCCACCTCTGCCCTTTTGTGTTTTCATTTGGGCTATAACACCTGTCTTAAAATGTAAGGGATACTGGAGCTTGGTTGGGGTGGTGGGACTGCTTGCGGTGGGCGCCGAAAAATTTCCCTTATTTTCAAATCCAAAACTTGACAGGTATGGTGTGTGTGTGTGTGGGCGCGCGCTCACGGTCTGGAGAGCGCGCGAGTGCTGAGCGGTTTGAACACTGGCAAGACTTAAAAATAAATGCAAATGATAAACTTTAGTGACGATGCGACACTGCCTCGATTGTGCAAGTGGCAAATCCTGTCGATTGTGCAAGTGGCAAATCCTGTCAACTGTGCAGCGCGATTTTAGTGCAGATGCGATGATATGAAGCCATTTGAGCATTTTGAAAGGGAGAGAGAGAGCGCGCACGCGGTGATTCACTCGCGCTGTTTGTGAACTTACGCAGTCATTTGAAAACTTTCTGTGAGACGTAAGTTATTTAATATAGAAATATGAATTGTACCTCACCTTCAGCATTATAATTATTTTACCCGTGCTGGAAAGAGAATGAGACTGTGTCGCTGCATATCATGCCCTAGCTCTCACTGCAGGTGCGGGTTTATGTGTCGTCAGCATGAGATCGGTTCATGAGATCGGCCTTTTTAGAGACCGCCGATCAATCATCCCAAAGCGATTATCGGCCGATTGAGATCGGTTGCCGATCAATCGGAGCACCCCTAACTAATACACACGCAATCTCTTTCATTAATGCATTCAAAGAACTGTACGCTCACAATGCTAATTAATTTAAAAAAGAAATATCCCCCCTTGAATAGAAAAACTTATCTACAGTACATACCTTGTCAGTGATCTATGAGTGCAAAAAAACAAATAATCGTTCATTAATCGTAATCGAGGTAAAGTGTTTTAATTAATCAAGGTTTTGATTTAAGGTCATATCGTCCAGCCCTATCATTAACTATGAGCGCTCTGAAGCAGGGGAGTCTCAAGAGAAGCCAGGTTATCCCGATATATTTTTCTGTTGATCGGGTACATTAGGCAACATAGTGGCTGAATTATGTATATGATGTATATTACGATGTTATGATGAACTATATGGCTTTCTCCACTGACGTTCTGAGTTGTTCAAAGTGTTTCTAAGGATACTGATTTTCAGAAGATGACTCCGAGATGGAACGGGAACATGGTTTGTGTAACATTAGCAACATATTATTAGCTGTTTGATAACGTAGTCAAGCAAAAGGCTAATTTTTATATTAATTACCATTATGTGGCTGACGTTGTAGAGAGCGATTACATAAAACGCATTACCATTCTGATTCATCGACTTGTAGCCGAGCCTTTTTGAATCAGTTTCTGGTTCAAATATATATGGCGGAATTAAACTACTCTTTCCACTTGCCATTGTGCAGCATTTACTACAGTAAACAGACCGAGTGGAGCTGGTGTGAGTGAGTGGAAATTAGGGATGGGCGATATCTTATCGTTTGCGATATACCGGTAAAAATTCTCCCCACGATATGAATTTGTCTTCCCGCGATAATAACGATAAAGCCTAGTTGATAGCGCGACCCATCCGCACCGTGCCACCGCTGGCCGTCTCTTGATGCTTAAAGCGTTTACTTTATGATGGCCGCGGTGGCTGCGTTCCTCAATTTGTATAGCTGAACGGGGGTTGGAGAGAATTTTCTTGTAGTGCCCTCGCAGCACTCGGTGCCCTAAGAGCCGCGCAATGGGAGCGGCGGCACTGAATCCGCATCTCACGTGCAGAGCGAAAACAACCATGGCGGAAGCTGCGGAAGAGTTCATAGCTAAACGAGGGGCTACCTGAGGGCAATCTGAACCATACAGATGTATTTTCACTTGCTGAGCACTTAGAGCGAATATCTTAAGCGCTCAGTCCTTCTCAATCGATCGGTAAAGCATACTATTTCAGTTGATCTCAATGAATGCGCAGTGTATTTGACGCACAGTAAACACTAGTGTGAGGCGCGCGACTGAGAGCGCTCAGTGTTTCACACACACTCAAAGAGAGAGCGAGAGAGTCTTATACCACACAGAATTGATGTGCTACATGTAAACAATATCATGTGTTGTATTTTCCTGTAAAATAATGGCGTTTATTTGGAATTATTCAGCCTTTCATGAACAGGAACAAACGAATGCACAAACGGGAATCTCATTGGCTGGCGTGCACCTATTACTGTGCCTGTTTTGATTTCAGCAAATCAGTTTGAATGAGCGCTGACAACATGATTAATATTCATGAACCCAGAAGCTCATTATTCCTTAGTCCAGTTTATTTTTATCAGTAGAAGAATTCGTGGTATTATCTTATCAACTCAAATTACTGAAGTTCTATCATTAAATCATTATTTTCAACTTTTTTGTAATCTGAACTGAAGACATTTTTGGGATAATTACTTTTGCTGTTTCTGCTATTTTTACCACTGCTTGCACCATGAGTGTATGAATAAATACAGAATCGGTTTACATGTAAAACTTGTCATTGATTTGAATTATTATTGTTTGTATTGTGTGATGTTTTTCAGCACAGTTGCACTATTTAAACATTACCTGCACTTTTACAGAAGACAATTATATCTGCAACTTTTCCATTTCTGAAAAGGCTGGTGTGGAATTTTACATAAAAAAATAATTAATTATATATATATATATATATATATATTAGATGATTGTTTGTTTTTCTGAAACTCGCAAGAATGCATGCAGCTTTCACAAACATGGGGAATGATACTACATTTATCGTCATTGATATCGTTATCGCAATAAATACTAGAAAATATCGGGATAAATTTTTAAGTCCATATCGCCCATCCCTAGTGGAAATGCACTGATTGCAATTTTCTTGGCCGATTCCGATTTTTTGTTAATGAGATCGGCCAATACCGATTTTTGCCGATTCCGATTTTCCTTCTAAGTACTATAATTGACAGCATATACAAACAAAAATCCACTTTTCTTTTTCTTCAAAGCTAAATTTTTTTTATTCTAAAATAAATTATTAAACATTACAACAGGATCTTCTCTCACTTCATTCCTACAACAGGATATTTTTCACACAAAAAAAAAGTGTTCTGTGCCTGGAAAGAAGTATAAATAACAAATAACTGAAAATCAGTTGCTTTATGAAACGAAACATTATAAATGGACCTTTTTCTCTTTTTTACTAAAGTACAAAAGATCCTATGAATGAACAAACCTGAAGTGTACAATACTCCTCCAAATAATAGTTCAGTAATTTGGGTAATAAATGTTTTTTATTCCAGTAGTCGGTACCAATACCTTAACTTGTATGGTAATTTCGGTACCACAGCTAAATGTTTTATATATATATATATATAAATAAATAAATAAATATAAATAATAATAATTTATTTTAATTATTTTATTTTAATTTTATTTAACCATTAAAATTGTTTTATTAAATGTATTAAGTTTATTTATGATAATAATTATATAACATTTAAAGGCTGTATGCTGTTTAAAAGTAAACATTGTTTATAAACAAAAAAGATCAAGTGAAAAATAATCAACCATTTAAGCATAAAGATTATTATTAGTAGAGACGTATTATTATTACATAGAGCCAGCGCTAAATCTACAGTTGGCTACAACAGTAGCCCAATATATTTTGTCAATTAATTTTTTTTTTAAACCAAACCTTTATTTTGACGGGTTGCCGTTGCCCTTCAGTATCTGTGTTCATGATATGACAGTTCTCTCAAATGAAACGGTGAACTCTCATGAAGTGAAGGTTTATGCATTCGGCTGATCATCCACCGCCATGAAGTCTATAATTTCTTTGTAATTGCTTTGGTCTTTTCGCTGCTTATACCAATGAAAGATAGGATAGTCTGCAGACGCTGTGGCTGGCTCTGAACTCTGGCCAGCTTTAGCCACTTTACCTTTACTAACGTTACCTTCTTCAAACTGGGCATGTTCCGCGGGGTGATGGGGTTTTAAGTGTCTAATTAGGTTTGTCGTGTTGTACGCTTTCCTGGCGGTTCCCCCACAGTTTATTTTAACCTTACAAGTTTTACAAATGGCATAATTAGTGTCTTCTAGTGTTTGCATGTGGCTGTGAGCGTGAGTGTGGCTCTGCCGTCAACGTCGTGGCCGTGCTCATGCTCACAGCCATAGATATCCATAATAAAGGCTAGATGTCTTACGGTGGAGTCTCTGACGTAATCACCGGCGGCCATCTTGTCACAGGCAGGGCTCTGTGGTGCCTGATGTAAGGCGAGTGATCTGCATGAACACATATTCTTATCTCACTGAAATCTTGACAAATTTACAAATGGTTTGGTTTCTTACAAACGTTATTAACTTGGCTATAATTATGGATGCTTGAACAAATTATGAATAATTTTTCATAAGTTTGCAGTGTCATAACTACATCTCTGACGTTTATAACAAACCAAACAGTTTGAAAATCGGTAGAAAATTGAGTATTTAAAAAGTGCAAGTACCATGAAAACAGTGTTACGAGTAAGCGAGCTGCCTGTGACAAGATGGCCGCCAGGTGCAGCCGTTAACCTCCATTGGCCAGCAGCGTGGACGAGACATCTAGCCTTTATTATGGATATCTATGCTCACAGCTGCATGTAGACGGAACGGCTCAAAATCGGAGACACGTGAGACTGATCGGCCGATCACGCAGAAAATTGGCCAATTCCGATCCCTGGCCGATCGATTGGTGCATCTCTACTAATTTGCATATTCATGGTTTCATGTATAATCAATGAAGAAAGGTTGTAGAGTTACATTCAGGCTATTTTAAGGCATGAATAAAAAAAATTCACTGGCAAAAAACATTTAAATATGTCATTTTGGTGAGTTTTAAGGGATAAAATACAGGGGGATTAGTCATTCAGAAATAAAGGCTGGTATTTTGTCTTTTTCCGTTTCCCTTTCTTGTTTGTCGGTTTTGCTTCTACATCCTCTCTCTTTTCCCCTTCATGACTTTTGGATTGCATAAGGCACAGTGTGGGTTTGCTGTAACATGAACTAGGATGCCTAGTCACAAGATCAAATCCGATCCGTCCCACCATCCCCACCACACAGCATGTGAAGTCTTTGCATCGTTGGCTGTTGATGTTTTTCTTTTTTCTCCTATATCACATTGAAGTTGTATATTTAAAAAAACGTATTTAAATTTGCTATATGTGACCTGTCCATCTTGTCATAAAGTCTGAATGAAATGAAAATTCTCCCTATATATTTTTGCAAATGCATGTTGTAGCTCTTACTGTGAACAATTTAGTCTGCATCATCTTTTGCATGTCAAAATCCAATCAACAGTCCCTGCCCTACATTTTTTTCTTTTTCGATAACATTTCCATTGCATTCTGATGTACATCACAATACAGAAAAACTCTACTCCGTCATTGCGACTGAAATGTGTTTTGTTGCTCCAGACATGTTCGTGCTATTCTGTCTGGTGCAGATGTGTGTTCTGTTGGGTTCTATGGAACAGTTCTAATAGAATGGCCACAAAATGTGATTGTCTAAACAGAGGACTGAGTGACAGCTGGGTTCTGCCGTCACCATGGTTACCACGGTTGGTTGCCTCTTTGTTCTGTTGGAGTGGCAAGACTTTGGTTGGCATTAATGTAGCATTTGGATTGCATCGTTACAGCCCTTTAGAGGGTGTCACCGTGGCAGTTTGTGAACCAATCTCTTGTGAATTTGAACAAGTAGCTAACCCAAAGTATTAAACTTTAATCAACCACCCACAATGCAGCGTCAACACACAGGCACATTTTCATAATAATGTGCATTTCTGGGAGTTGTCTAAAGCCCTATTCGGACAATAATTGTTTCTCACGTGGACGTCTATAAAAATACATTTGCATGCCACCTCAGTGATAACTAGGCTTGCTACGATAGTCGGCGTTACCGGTGTTCAGATTCAACACCGGTTACATCACTTGCCCACCGTGGCACCACCCCACCGTCGTTTAGATTTTTTTTATAGTAATACAATAATTTTGTTCAGTTACAGAGAAGACAATACAAATTAAAACTGAATGTGTCTGCTTAATAATGCATGATCCAACCGTGAGTCTCGGTAGCGTTCATCCATCAGATTTCATTCATCAGAGAGTGAGGAGCTAACTGAGATGATCGCGGGAGATTTGGTTTCAAAGCGAAGCGTAATGGCGTTAATTCAAAACTGAAAGTAAAATGTCCACGGCCGCTCAGAGCGCACATTGTTTACTTCCGTCTGGCTCCGCTGACTGCGCGCGCCTCCGCCTTTTCTGCTTGGCACTCTGCGATGATGTAATTTTTGCCGTGCGCACCCTCGCGCTCGTGTCGAGTAAATAAGGCTTTACGGACGAACTGTCATTCACTCATGCCGTGCGTCTCAATCATATACTAATCAATGCCAGATCAGTACTCTGACTACTGAACTAGGGAGCTGATTGAGACGCACCCATGGCCTCCAAAACACTCATTTTCAGTCAATCTCATGTAGGGATGCGCGGTATACCGGTACTGCAAAAATACCGGTATATATTTTATTTCAAACGGTACGATATCATGATTTTGCTCATTTCGGTATATGCTGCTGTTCCGAAGTTCACCGCTAGGTGGCAGCACGCTACCCAAACTGACGCGAAACCGGCAAATGTGGCAACAGAACAAGATGAATACAGCAGTTGAATCTCACTCAACACGCACAAAACTCATTAATAAAGACGAGTAGACGTGAAATTTGGAATTACTTTGCTTATAAAACAGCTGAAGAACCATCAAACCTTGCCAAGCATCTGCCACTTAATTCCTGACTTGTAAGACATTAAGATTAACGCACATACATAAGATCGCATCGTTTAAATATAAAGAAATCTCCAGCGTTCGTTTCAACCAGTGACGTTTAGACCTCATAATATTTGCACGCATACTATTGCACTATTTACATCCGCGAAAGACATAACCAACTGTGTTTATGTAACTACTCACTAAAGATTGACATTTGACATAATTTTGTGTGTATTTGACTGAGGAAAAACAACTTAATTTGGAATGCGCGAGCTCTTTCGGCTTGTGTGTGTGTGTGTGTGTGTGTGTGTGTGTGTGTTTGTTGTTGGCATGAGCGCAAAGAAAACTCTCTCTCAAAGAGCTCTCATCCCAAATGTATTACGAAATGCTATAAAATCGCTTGCATGTTCAAATCGGCGAGGTTTAAAAAGACGTGGGCAGTGATTTCCGTCAGTTGTCCCGCAACGGAAGCGAAAGTGTTGAATCTGAGTGCGCAGATTGCTTTTATAGTGCAGGTGCGATGTCTTTTCAAGCCAAAAGCAATGGAGACGCGCAGTAATTCTGAAATTACTTACAAAAAAGTTTCCAAATGACTGATTGATGTGACAATCTTTGTTGATTAATTTAATAATAAACATTTGCGGTAATTTCCCGCTTCATAAACCCAAAACTTGCGAGAGTGAGCAAAATTATGCACAATACCCGCATCAAAATTCAGACCCTGTATGGTATCGATTTAATATCGGTACTTCGGTATTAGATTGTGGTACCGTACCGAAGACAAAATTGTGGTATCGAGCCATCCCTAATCTCATGTCAATCTTGAGTGCCTAGAGTAGTACTGCATCCTTCATATCTCCAAAAAGTCTTTAGTTTTATTATATTTATAAAAGAAAGATATGCTGTACTGAGTCTTTCCGAAAAAAGCAGAGTGGCTGGGGGTGTATCGTTTGGGTGGAGCTAAAGAAAGACGAGCGCGCGCAGCGATTGTGTTGAGCTATGCATGTTTACATAGAAAAACAATGGAATCGATAGCTAACAACACAGACATTTGAAGCAGTTTTACTCACCGCCTGCTACCAACACACGAGCGTGAACCTTAATTGCTGGGATTGCTCCATCTTTCAGCATTAGACGAGCTACAAATCCAGAGTTGAACTGTACCTTGTTTATAAACCATCGTCGCCGAAATTCAGGGAACAAACAAACTCCATTCACTGTCCCATTAACGCTGGGTTCTTTGGGAAGCTGTGCAGGGTTGTCTTGCCATGACAACCACAAACACACATCTTTGGTGACATTGTTGATTCCGTGAAGTTCTGTGACTACAGCACAGCCTCGCTCTAGTCGTGCGCCCTTCCGGGAGAAGAGCCCGTACGGCCTGTACAAGGACATTCCGCCCCATCTGACGTCACACATACTAGGGCTGCAACAACCGATTATTTTAGTAATCGATTAATCTAACGATTATTAGAATGATTAATCGACTAATCGTCGATTATTGTCATCGGTGCCTAATCAGTAAATTTTGGACAATTATTCAGCTTTTCCGATTAGTTAAAACATTAAGTTATACATATTCTAACTATAATATAGAAAAAATAAAGTCACTTCAGATTTTGAAATGGTTGTTTTAATTAACTTTGAGCCAAGTTCTCAGAACTCAAATCACACACAAATGCTCTCTAAGCATTGTTTAAATATTCTGTTCTCTTTCATTTGAAAAAATAAATAATAATTAACAAAAATTAGCTGCATTACAGACAAAAAAAAAAAAGGATGTTTGAATGTAAACATCTCTTGGCAGCAGTATTAAGAGCTTAATTTGTAAAACAATAATAGCAGGGTTTCCGCGGAGTCATAAAAAGTCTTAAATGTAATAATACAAATTTTAGGCCATAAAAAGTCATAAAAACATCCGGATTTTCCATACATGGTCATAAATTACATTTAGCCACGTCTTAAATTGATATGCTCATTCATTAATTCTTTGGTTCCACCATCGCCTTTTCCCCCTGAAAATGCGGTGGCATTCATTCGTTTCGCCTGTTGTAGTTCTGTCTGAGGAGTCTGGGTGGTATCACAGCGTTCCAGGTGCTTGCGGCAGTGCAGCAAACAGACTTGTCGGAATGGACAGAAACCCGCGCAAACTCACAAGAGTCTCCTCAGCTTATTACTGTATATGTCGTTGAGTCACTGCTTAGTTTTACTGAAATTATGGCTGGGCATTAAACGATACCGGAACAAAACTAATTTGAACCGTGCGCCACATGGACCATTTATCTGCTCGGCTCAAAGTCCAAACGGCAGCGCAGCGCGTTTACTCTGATCGGTCTCGGTCACAAGATCCAGGGAGAATCGCTTGAATTAAGCGAAGAACACAAATGTCTCAGTGATTTAAACCAGTTGAAAGGCAGATGAAACAGCGCTGACAAACAGGAGAAACGCTGTGCGCAACAATACAGTTAGAAGGCGTTTCCATCAACAAATCCCCATCATTTACCATGGATTTACTGTAACGTTAGCCTAGTAATATTAACTCCACCGTGAAATGTGGGATATACATATTGAATTGAATCGTATTTTATTATTAATGTAGACAATGTATTAAAAGGACTAATGGAAATAATTAAAGTATTTAATGTATGTAGGATACTATTGTTTTAATGCTAATGCCATACATTTCATGAAGATACGTGCCATCAAAGTCAGGCAACACAAACCTGTTTCAAGACTTAAAACAATATCCTCCATTAGCACATGCAGAAAATAAGAAATTCATTTTCCAATAAAGGTATTTATTTTGTTAAGGACAAATGACAAATGTTTGAATGTTTTACCTCAGATTTGTGAAATGTTCACCTGTTTGGCATGAAAGTAAAGAGTAGTTTAAAACCACAATTAATGCTCTGGTTTCTACAATTTTCATTTACGAACAAAAATCTGCCTTTAAACTTGAAAGAAATAAAGATTTGACATTTATCGTGATAATTATCGATATTGACAGATATATTATGATAATTGTTTAGTGTTGTTCCTGTTATTGATACTTAGGAAAAGGGAGCCTTCAGTTTGTTACTCTTAAGAAAATGGAACCTTTAAATAATGAAACGTGTTACTTTTAAAGAAAGTCAATTAAAAAATATATTTTTTTTGAAAGGAAGTTATTTTTCGTAATTCGTTTAGGTCATAAATTTAAATCATAATGGTCTTAAAAAGGTCTTAAAGTCTTAAATTTGACTGACTAAACCCTGCAGAAACCCTGAATAGGCCCCACTGCTTTTCTTAGAACTGAAACAGAAAAAGAGGACATTTACTTCAGGACACAAAGAATGGTAAAAATATTAATCTGCAAATGACATTGCAGACAAAATGACATATTAATCTCTTACATGACAATTGAGCTGACAGATTCTCATTCACCTTTTAATCAACAGTATGAAAAAGTAACTGACATGATATTCTTCCTAACATCGCCTTTTGTAAGTCTTCATGCATATGGAACAAAATGCAGGCAAGTGATGAGACAATAATACCTAATAGTGTTATAATAATAAAAACAGTCCTGACTCCAAGCTCGATCAAACTTTATTCTTTGCTAAATAAATCAAAACATTACTGTAATTTATATTATTATTGTTAATAGTATTACAATTATTACTAGTATTAGTTTCTCTAATAAAGAGATGTATCGCTAGTTAGTTAGTTGTTTCCTCTTTAAGTGCTCCAACATGCACGTTGTGCTCCCGTGAAACGTTTCGCCTTGCACGTCTCAATCAGTCTCACAGCTCCCTAGTTCAGTAGTCAGGGCACTGATCAGGACAAGAGTCAATGGGCTAACTCACTGATCATTGCCCTGACTACTGAACTAGGGAGCTGATTGAGACGCAGCCTTAGTTTGAAGCTTTGTGAAACTTTCCCACATCTTGCTAGTTCAGATTTGTTTGCACATTTGTCATTCGCGCTGTTTTCTTCTACCGTAACATTTGTAAGGGCTGCATTACACTTTAGTGCTACAGCGGGCAAACATCGATATTGCAGGCCCTTACATCAGGTCACATGAGATCAAACGACTACTCGACAACAAAGATATTTGTTGACAATTTTTTATTGTCGATGTTGTCGACAATGCCGACTAATCGTTTCAACTTTAACATATACCCATACTCGAAAAAACTTTCCGAAACTTATGAGAAACCGGAAGGAGTATTTTTGGCACAGAAATACTCCATCAAACGTCCAACTTTTTTTAAAACTTTGTCCATGTTTAGGATGGGAATCCAAGTCTTTAACAGTGTAAAAAGCTCAGTATGCATGAAACAGCATTTTACCCCCCCTTTAATAGATAATAGACACGCATTATAGTTGAAATAGTTTTTTGTCTTGTATTGTCTCAAAATAAAAGGATGTAATTTTATTCCACATGGAAATGAGCCCAAATAAGTGAATACAGCCTCTTATTTACATGAGGTAAACATAATGCCGCTTGGTTATTTTAACATGTATAATTGCTGCCATAATAACGGCCCATTTCAAATGTTTGCGTGCTTTTCTTGTTTTTATTTTTTGAGCGGTGATGAAGTATATTGCTCTTGTAAATACTTGCCAGCATTTCAGTAATAAAAGTCCAGATCTTGAAAATGCATCCAAATGACAGCAAAGAGCAACCGTACGGTGCTCTGCAGTGGTCAAAATGGATATAAACAGTGAATTTTGAATATATATATATTCTTGAAAACTCAGAGATGTGGATTTGGACGGCAATTAAATTAGCACACGACTTTGGTGTTTGTCAAACAGTAGGTAATTCTGCCGGGGATTTTTACGCGGTGGTGGGAGAAAAACGCAGACTTCAACGGCAATGAAATCAATAACTAGCCCCTGTCAATGATGAAAATGCCTTACGCCCCGACAAGAAACAATTACCATCCGAATAGGGCTTTAGAGTGTCTTTTTTGTCACTATGTATACCTCAAATATGTTATACTGTGCTTAACCAACCTATTTCTCTTGTTCTTTTTCAGACGATGCGAAGACATCGTAATGAAGTGACGGTAGAACTGAGAAAGGTAAGTTCACAATTTATGGTCTCAGATGTTCTATTGTAAGTTTCCTCTGGTTCGACGTATTTAAGCTACAGTGTGTAGCTGAACATTGCATTCTGATGCAATGTGACTCATCAGAGAATAAGACTTGCAACACTTTAGTTTTGTGTTTTTTCATTCTTTAACTATGTGCACTCATCAACTATCTTGGTTAAAACCAGACCATTCTCAGTAGTAACTGAGTTATGGTCTGGCAAAGCTTCATAGACAAATCATTTCCAAAGGGGCGTCACCAACGGGCGTTGCTCAAATACCTCTCGGTGCAATTGGATAGACCTAAAACCAATCAGAGCGACGAAGGAGATGACGTATGCAGAGCGACGGAGAAACATTGTATGCTGCGTTCCACTCCAGTTTTAGACACGCACTTGCAAACTTCCCCTCGGGGGAATCCCCACCGCCATTTAGTTAATAGTCCGCCTACTCTGCTAATGGACAAGCAGCGTTCTTGACAGTATCACTCAGTATATATTTGTATATTTTAGGCTACAATAAAACGAAATATAAGATAAAACACCACTCTACCTCTTTTAATTTTCATTAAAAAAAAAGGAACATATTATATATATTATCTTCAATGCATGTTTATAACAAAATGAAATATAAAAAACCCAGCCTCTTTTCGTTTACATTTAAAAAAAAACACACACACACACACACACATTAATGTGTGCATAATATAGGCTATGATTATCACTGTAATAAATTAAATATGACATAAAACACAACCCAGTCTCTTTTTGTTAAATGTCAGTTTATGTGTGATCAATAGCAATTATAAAAGTATAAGTAAAAGGTATAAGAAGCTATACAATAAATAAAGCAATTCAGTCAAACAAAGTCAGCGCTAGGAGACAACGGTAAAGTTTAATAGCTTAAAAATATAAAGTTATGAAACTTCACTTTGCCCTCAGACAAAACGATCTGTCAGGGAACAAATTATAGATTAATGAGAGCAAAGATCAGCCGTTAGATCTACACAAATCATATCTGATGTTTAACCACTACAGAGAGATCAGAGTCAGCGGCAGACGGCTGAAGGACTGGACGAGGAAAGGGGCCTCTCGGTGGGGTTAATGAGCGATTGAGCGCCGCTGGTCCACTGGAGCTCACAACTCCGAAAACGGCAGATATAATTTTCAAAAAGGTGCTCTCTTTATAAATAAACCACAGATTTGAGCTTTAAACAACTACATTCTCGCCTGAAAAGGACTCAAATCTATATTTTGTGAAACATTAACACTACCAGAGGGCTCTTGCTAAGACCCATTCGTTTAGCCACCAAAGGGCCAAGCTGGTATCAGACTTTTGCCGAATCCAGTCGGTAAGACAGCGATAACATCTTTTTTAGATATGAAGGCTTCGAGTGTTGTTCTTTGCTCGGGTTTCAATGAAAAGGAAAAGTTTAAATCGCTTAAAACAGACGTGATAGCTGATTCAAACAAGTGATGCTCCACGGCGGCAAATCTGCTTCAACGTCGCTGCGCTGTCGTCATCGTGTAGAGCCCGCCCCAACGTTTCTGATTGGTGCCGCGATTTCTAGGCATTAGAAATGGGTTTGAATGGGCTCTTTGCCAGACTACTTGCAGAGCAAATCTAAATTTGCCGGAAGTTGTCTGGGTTTTCCCAGACTACTCATCAACAACATTAAGCTATTTATTGTGGTGATTCAGTGGGCCCTTGAGGTTTGTATTTAGCGCTGCATGTAAGAGCTCCTTAATAGTTCCTCAGTCTTAAATTAACTACTAGTCGGCGAGAAAATTCTTTAGTCAGGGGAAGCCTCATCGTTGCAGGAAATAGAGGAGCATCTGTAGCTTAAATGTGGCCTCGGCATGGAGTCTCTTCATGCATTACATTAAACTTAAGCAGGTGGTCATTGCGTGTGAGTGTGCACGGATGCTTTGCTCTTCCCTCAGGACATACATTTAGGATTTTTCTGTTCTGTCTTTTCTGTAAGATGAGAACCGGAAGCAAGGAATTTCACTCTATATATAGTGTATAGTGACAACTCGGATAGCTTAACCAATTGTGCCCAAACGTTTAACATAATGAATCGAATACCAGAGACCGAAGGATCCTGCTGCTGTTACCCCTTTTCCACCAAGGCAGTGCTAGAGCTAGATCGGAGCCAGAGCCTAGTTTCAAATCGGTTCTTTGTGTTTACACACCCAAAGCCCCAGCTCCGAGCCAGGAAAAGTGGTTCTTAAGTAGCACCAAAACATTGCTGGGCTAGAAGTAAGAACCGATTACGTCAGGCGCTGGGGGATCCGCCATTTTTGAAATAGCAGCTAATGGAGCTAACAGCTGCTGCTCGTTTGTAATCTCCGTATAAACAAATTACGGCGAACTGCATGAATGCGTTGGATTCGGTGAGTTTTCGTTGTGTTTTGATGCTGATGTAGGATCGTAAAACCACGTGAATCAATAGTAACGCAACGTTTGCATTGTTGATGGAAGGCTTGTTCGCAGCGGTGCTGTGCAGAGACCGATTGCCGTATGATAACGAGTCCAGCGAGAGCATATGACTCCTTATGCTTTTGATTCCCTCATGCGTTTTTTTTAAATATCATGCGTGGATCGGCCTGTGCAGCGCCGATGCATCTCGATCAAGCCTGGTGTTTGTGTTTCCCGCTGCTCAGGGTTGCCAGGTTTTCACAACAAAACCCGCCCAATTGCTACTAAAAACAAGCCCAATCGCGTTTCAGGGGGCTTCCCTGGTAAAAATCACATTTGGGGGTAAAATGTTTTTTTTTGGCTTGGTTGCCTACTAAAATTCGCATTTCTGGGGCTAAATATCACATAATTGGGGTCGCTTCAACCCGCGGACATGTAAAAACAGCCCGCGGCAACAGTGATGAAGTAGCCGACTTGGCAACACTGCCGCTGCATCGTTGCTGAGAAAGATGAGACGTGTACAGTGACGCAAGACATGGCTCTGTTGTGGCTCTCAGCTTGTGGAAAAGCAAACGGTTCTTAGAAGGCTCCTCAGTCGAACCAACTATGAACTGGGATTAGCACTGGCTCTGAACTAGCACCCGGTTCATTCTGGTGGAAAAGGGGTATGTGTCAGACACATGATCTGATCAACACCAATAAGTGATTAACTGAGCAGATAAGTCTTTGGGCCACGATTTTACATGTTACATTATTTTGTGGGTGAGGGCTCAGAAATGTGCGGTCCTCAGTTATAAGCAGTCCTTGGTTAAAAAACAGCAGCAAATGTGTTATTGAAGCCTTCACATGGCTTTGTTCTCTCGGCTGGTGAGCTGTTTCTTTTGAAAGTCTGGTTTGCGCTTGCAGTATTTGAGTCACGCCATCCATGGTCACAGGGCCCCTGGTTGGCTGCACCCCAAGAAGAAGGTTTGTCATGAGGGGCTTCCCTCGTCACACATCTCCCCTCCCTTCCTTTTGGCATGGAATTCATAACCTCGCTAGAACTATTTGTGCATTTTTATGGGTGTTTACATCTAATAAAAAAACGTAACAGATCCATACTTGATAAAGTAGCACATCATCACCAGAAGAAAAGTTTCCTGCAGCCTCTGACAAAGTCCATTTGGACAAATTGATTCCATTCTTTGTGTCGCAGACACAATTCCATTCTTTGAATGGATAGAAGTCTCCCGTTTTTGATTTGGTTGGCCAGAGTTGATATGGAGTAGAGTTTTAGTCCCACAGCCTTGATGTTGATGCATTGGTGCTGGACTGGGTGACGCAGCATGTCCTGTCCATATTAGGCGGTTATGCTGTCAGCCCAGAGGATTCGGACAGATTGCTGCTGTGCTCTGCGCGTGAGACATTCCTCTTTGCATTCCTGTTTGCTCTAACATTAGCGTCACAGACCACTCATCCTCACATTATTTTCTCCCACAGCCTAGAACCAGAAGGGACTTTCTGTGGGCCATTTTGTCAGTTATTCAGACATTTTTCAAGGATTCGATATTGTGACATCAGCAGCAAAATATTCCATTTAAAGGCTTAGTTCACCCAAAAATGAAAGTTGTCATTAATTATGAGAATACTTTTAATTATTTTTGTGCCAAAATAAAATAAACTACTTTATTCAACAATTTAGGAAACTATTCAACAATTTCTTCTCTTTTGTGTCAAAGTCGTTTTTTTTTTGCGTATACTTGTCGCTTAATAACATCAAGGTTGAATCATTGTAGTCACATTGACTATTTTAACGATGTCTTGCTACCTTTCTGGGCCTTGAAAGTGGTAATAATGTTGCAGTCTATAGCCGCGTTTCCACCGCGAGAACTTTCCCCAGGAACTAGGGTCTTTGGGGTGGTACTTGGTGTGTTTCAACCGCAGGAACCAGGGTCTAAATAAAGTTCCGGGTAAATATTTCCCCCTCAAAACAGCCCTGCTTGCGAGGTAGTACTTTTTCAAAGTTTAGGAACTTTCAGGGGTGGGACTTGGGCGCTGAACATGCTGATTGGTTGAGTTCACGCAGCATTTTATTTCAGCCTAAAAGTCTGTTGCGGTGCGTGCAGTAAGAGTTGTTTACTATTCGAATCAACAATGGAGTTTAAAAAAATATTGTGGGAACTGGAAAGTAGTGCGCAGTCCTATGTCAATGGACTAATCTTCACGGTACTTTAGACCGCAGTGGAAACGCAGACAGCAGCAGGTCTGGGGGAAAAAAGTTCCTGGGACAAATTGTTCCGGGTAATTTCGGTGGAAACGGGTCTTATGTGTGGTCAGAAAGCTCTCGGATTTCATCAAAAATATCTTAATTTGTGTTCCGAAGATGAACAAAGGTCTTATGGGTTTGGAATGAAATGAGGGTGAGTAATTAACAACAGAATTTTTGGGTGAACTAACCCTTTAAGGGTTTCATGGGGAAATTCTTTTTCTCAATCTTTTAAAATAAGAATTTGATATGGGAGCAAATGGAGATGGTATGTTGAGTGGGAACATACTGTACATTTTCTTAACTACAACTTCCTCCCCACTGAAAAAACAATCAAAAACCTGAAACATTTGCACATAACTACCCATTTAACTTGCTTGGTGTTTCAAACTTGCCACGCCTATTCATGTTGAGGTAATAAGGATGAAAAATTCCAGATGCTTGCTAAATGTTAGAACAACCTGCAAAATGTGATAAAGTCTGTCAAAATAGGTTTGTCGGGCTGTATGTAGCATCTTCCGCTCTGCAGTTCCGTCTGAAGGATCCCAGTGTTTGAGACGGGCAGCTGGTGTTTATATTTAACCAAATATAATAAATTTTACTCTGAACTCTTAGTTTGGGCAGCACATTGAACCCCTGTATTGAAGCAGAGAATTGCTGTAGCAAAAAAAGGTACAGCCTTTTTGATTTTAAGGGTCTTTAAGGAAAAGTGTATGGTATAGCCTCTTTAAAATCGTTGTTTATTAAAAATAAATACACCTTTATTAAATGTACTTGACATTAATCAACACTTGATACTGTATTCTATGATTTACTCGAATGTATTGAGTCTGTAAAATCACAGATTAATTTGTATTTGTTTTGGTCTGTGTGATGTATTTATTAAGTGCAAGTATACAGAGGACCTGATATTTATTTTGGTTTCTCAATCCGTACAGAACAAAAGAGACGAGCATCTCCTGAAGAAACGAAATGTTCCACAGGAAGAGAGTCTGGAAGATTCCGATGTGGACTCTGACTTCAAAGGGGTAAGAGGCTTTCTTCTCATTTCATCTCCCTCCATATCTTCCGTTTTCCTTTACATAGTTTGTCTAAATGTTTCTCTTCACTTTCTCCTCAGCAAAATGTAACACTAGATGCCATCTTACAGGTAAGGTTCTACCGTGTTAACGTCTGATAAATAACCGATTCAGAGGGTCGGCGCACACAGCAGCACTGTACTTCATAAACTGTGTGTGGGGGTGTGGGCGGCCCCTTCTTCCTCTCATTCTCCTCTTTTTTTCATTTTCTACAGAACGCCACCAGTGACAATGCAGTGGTGCAGCTCAATGCCGTGCAAGCAGCCAGGTACAGTGTTGTGATTTGAATATGAAAAGATTTAAATTTGTTACACTCTAAAAACATCTCTCATAACGTCATGCCTCTCGTAACCTCAAGTCAACATATCCTGGACTCTTTTTGCTTTAATACACATTCCTGGCCTTTATATACATGATTCATCAGTGCGTATGAGTCTAAAGAAGACAAATTCTAATTTATATTCCTCATTGAATATAATTAGGTAATGAATCACATTTAGTTAATGTTACCATTTTTTCTGAAGTAGTCTGATTAATGTCAGCTGAATGTGAAAAGCATAACACAAAACAACAGTGACATACTCTGTGAATTATGCTTGTAATTAAATATAATTAAATATGTTTTGCTGGATTTGTCTCTTTGAAATGGATTGCATTAACAGTGCCGACATGTATTTGGAGTGCCGGATGGTGACTGACAGAGTGCCTGACTATTTTTCTCTTTTCCGTCCGCGCAGAAAATTGCTCTCAAGTGACAGAAATCCTCCCATAGACGACTTAATAAAATGTGGAATCCTTCCAATCTTAGTCAAATGCCTGGAGAGGGATGACAAGTGAGTGTTGACTATACATTGCACTTAATGAAATGATTCAAAACTTAATGAAACCTTTTTTAATTGTGCTGTTTGTGTACAAACATGCATCAGAGTTAATGAAGTTTTCAATGTCATCTTGAATGATGGTAGAGAAAGTGAATGAGATAAAAGAATAAGGGATGAGGCAGAAGGTGGATGTTAGATGGAGATCCTCAAGTGAGAACACTGCGGTTCAAAACATTTGGGGTCAGTAAGATTCAAAATGCATGAAATTGACTAAAAGTGAATGTAAAGACATTTATAATATAATATTTATATTTCAGATTAATGTTTTTTGAAGTTTCTATTCCTCAAAGAATCCTGAAAAAAAAGTATCCCGGTTGGTTTCCCCAAAACTATTAAGCAGCCCAACTGTTTCCAACATTGCTAATAAGAAATGTTTCTTGAGCAGCAAATCAGCATATCAGAATGATTTCTGAAGGATCATGTGTCTCTGAAGACTGGAGTAATGATGCTGAAACACATAGACAGTAATGCTTTAATGATTTGTAGGTGTTCAGTTGTAGCCTTATAGGTCCACCCAAGTTTTATTCCCAAAGACGTGCTGAATCTGACACAACTTGCTCGGATTTCCCCATTGCTTTCTACAGCCAATGCAACAGCAAAACAATTACACATTTTAGTCAAGTGGTGAGGTTGCACAGAAATTTGACTACCAGAAATGGGTCACCTTAGACAGGTGTCACACCTTTCTCCATAACCGGCCCACGCTTTTTTAGGCAATGCAAAACGCTTTCTTCCTGTGAATCATTTAACATGTTCAGATTTGCTGACCTGTTTGGAAGCCATATGGGGAAAGTTAGCAAAATGAAGTTGAAGTTAGAGGCTTTTAAATGCATATTTATGTGGAGAAATAAGGCTTTGTACCTGATACACAAATGGAAAACCACCCCAGCTCTATCTATAAAATCATGTTTAAGATCTTTGTCCTTTTAATCATACAAGATTGGAAAAATCATTGCCTTTGTCTTCATATGTGACTCTAAATGAGTCAAGAACTTTTAGTGTGCTTTGTGTACTTTTTATGAGCCATGGACTTTTTTTTAATTTTTTTTTATAAAGGTCAGTTCTGGCTACAAACATGTAATCCTGTGGGAAAGTCCTGCTGAGCCCTTTTCAGAGTATCGCAGAAGGCCATTTTGTATTCAGAGTGGTCCGAGGTTAAGTGTTGTTTACCACTACCTCACAAACATCTGAACTTCCATTTCCTCTCTCTTTCTTCATCAGTCCTTCATTGCAGTTTGAAGCTGCCTGGGCTTTGACCAACATTGCATCAGGGACGTCTGCACAGACACAGGCAGTGGTCAAATCCAGTAAGTTGTTTGGACAGGCCTTTGTCTACCGGATCAACCGGTTTTGACTTTGTCAGCTCTCTCTGTATTTGCAGGCTCTGTTCTCCTCTCATTCACTTTCCCTGTCTGTGTAGATGCTGTCCCATTGTTTTTGAGACTTCTCCACTCTCCTCATCAGAATGTGTGTGAGCAGGCCGTGTGGGCGCTGGGAAACATCATTGGTGAGTAACTGTGAAATGTCTTCACACTGTTACTGCCACTGAATTTAAGAAAGACAACAAGAACAAGAATTTATATCGAAACCAATGAGATTCTGGCAACAAAACTAAACCACACAAGATGAACTTTTGGATGTCATGTCCAGAACAGCTGCTGCATGCATATTGGTGGCGTTGACACATTGAAAGCTGTTGGTTTAACCAACATTAAACACCAAAGGCAAAATAACAAATTAAAAGGTAACATTTTAGATTCAATTATAGTTGACAAACCACTCACAAACCTTTTAACGCTTTTCTTGCGTTGCGCCACCTATAGTACTAGACTATATTTCCATAAAATGCTCTGTGTGTAAATAGGTTTGGTTTCTTTTCTCATATAATTACTGCTACTGCACCTCTTCCGTAGTACATTGGCATTTTAAACTTGCACATGTATCCCGAGAAATTTGGATACATTTAAATTGAGGGTTATAACAGCTGTGATGCTCATCAGTAGTATTATTTTAACACATGCTTGTGCTTTATGGGCTTTTGCAGGTGATGGACCTCAGTGTCGAGATTACGTCATCTCGCTCGGTGTGGTCAAACCTCTCCTGTCATTTATTAATCCTTCCATCCCCATAACCTTCTTGAGAAACGTTACCTGGGTCATTGTCAATCTGTGCCGAAACAAAGACCCTCCCCCACCCATGGAAACCGTACAAGAGGTGAGTAGTGTGTGTGTGATCATATGTACGGATCATATGAGTTGGTAAAAATGATATATCAATTATTGAATTGAATATTGTTTAGTAAACAACAACTTGAGAGGCATTTTTGAATAATCTAAAATAACACTTGGTCCATGTTAACATGGATTACTAAAGTGTTTTTTACCATATCACACTGCATTTATCTTCTCTCATTAAATGGTACAAGCCTGACAGCTGAAGTGCGTAGAAAAACAGCGATTTGTTTGGATAAATTGATCCACTTAGCTGGCTATTTGACTGGTTGAAAAGCATGAAGCACTTTATAAACTGGCATTTAATCCAGTGAAGCTCCACAACTTCTAAATCTTAAAGAGTGTGCAAGATATTATGTGTCAAGGATTTTCATTCTTGCCTTTTAGACTCTCTCAATAATCTGAAGTCTCCTTTCTATTTACTATCTATTCAGTCATGGGGTGCAGATATTATGCTGTGTAATCTACATGCCAATATTTTCTCTCTTTCTTCTCCTGTCTGTAATCTGGAGGTGTATCTTTGAGCTGAAGGGAACATATTGTACCTCCTGCTGCTAGGAAATCATTAGACTGGTGTTTTCACTGTGTGTGTCTAATATAACAACTGTTTCATTAATGGCAGGTCTAATGAATATTCTGTTGTTCCACAGCTGATTTCATGTTTACATGCTGTGCTCATTCTCACAATCTGGTGGTTTCAAATGCAATATCGCCACCTAAAATTTCAGTTTTTCTCTTACAGATTCTTCCTGCCCTCTGTGTACTCATATATCATACAGATATAAATGTAAGTACAAGATGTAAGCATTTTTTTTTTCTAAACCAGAAGTGTTGCTCTTAATTGAATAATGAGTGTAGTAAATCTGGTTTTAGTCTCTTTACTAAGTAATAATGTACATTTATGCATTTGGCAGACGCTTTTATCCAAAGCGACTTACAGTGCACTTATTACAATTGTGCACAATTAACTGGTTATTATCACACAGTAAACACTGAGTTTATCTGAAACTTGATGTGAAGCGAAGGGGATATTGTCTTGAAGGACTTAATTTTGCAATAATGATCGGCTGACTGTACATTTATCCCAGTTATTGTATTGTATGGCTATTTATCTTAAAGCTTCTGCTAAGGAAGAATAATAGTCCATTTGACCACTCAGTGCTACAACTGACCAATCAGAGAGCTGTGTAATAAATGTCTAGACTGAGACTCATTTAGAATACTAAAATCTCTTTCTTTCTCTAGATTCTGGTAGACACTGTATGGGCTCTGTCATATCTGACAGATGGAGGTAATGAGCAGATTCAGATGGTAATAGACTCAGGTGTCGTCCCCTTCCTTGTCCCACTGCTTAGCCACCAAGAGGTCAAAGTTCAGGTAAAAATAATGCAGATTTTTATAGTCTTTTCCTCTGAAACCTGAATCCAATTTTTGATAGTGTTTGTGTATCCTCTGCTCAGACCGCAGCGCTGAGAGCGGTGGGGAACATTGTAACCGGGACGGATGAGCAGACTCAGGTGGTGCTCAACTGTGACGTCCTCTCTCACTTTCCCAACCTGCTCACACACCCCAAAGAGAAGATCAACAAGGTGAGAGACACACACACATCCCATCTGATCCCATTTGTTTGAAATGTAATCGAAATGATGAAACCCAAACAAATACTTGCCTAATTTCTTAAATGACTCCAGATCTCCCAGCATAAGTGCTGTGGCTCATGTTTAGAGTACATCTGTGATGTGTCTGTTCTTCCCTGCAGGAGGCAGTGTGGTTCCTGTCCAATATAACAGCAGGTAACCAGCAGCAGGTGCAGGCTGTAATAGATGCTGGTCTCATACCCATGATCATTCACCAGCTTGCCAAGGTGAGATGTTATCTGCGTAGCCTGCTATACATCCACCTTTTCCCTTTAACACCACCTTACTGTAGATTTGCAGTACTGCCACAGCATACAGGTGCTGGTCATTATAATTAGAATATCATCAAAAAGTTTATTTATTTCACTAATTCCATTCAAAAAGTGAAACTTGTATATTATATTCATTCATTACACACAGACTGATATATTTCAAACGTTTCTTTTAATCTTGATGATTATAACAGACAACTAAGGAAAATCCCAAATTTAGTATCTCAGAAAATTAGAATATTGTGAAAAGGTTCAATATTGAAGACAACTGGTGCCACACTCTAATCAGCTAATTAACTCAAAACACCTGCAAAGGCCTTTAAATGGTCTCTCAGCACTAGACTGAAGGCTACACAATCATGGGGAAGACTGCTGACTTGACAGTTGTCCAAAAGACGACAATTGACCCCTTGCACAAGGAGGGCAAGACACAAAAGGTCATTGCAAAAGAGGCTGGCTGTTCACAGAGCTTTAGCTCCAAGCTCCAAGCACATTAATAGAGAAGTGAAGGGAAGGAAAAGATGTGGCAGAAAAAAAGTGTACAAGCAATAGGGATAACCGCACCCTGGAGACGATTGTGAAACAAAACCCATTCAAAAATGTGGGGGAGATTCACAAAGAGTGGACTGGAGCTGGAGTCAGTGCTTCAAGAACCACTACGCACAGACATATACAAGACATGGGTTTCAGCTGTCGCATTCCTTGTGTCAAGCCACTCTTGAACAACAGACAGCACCAGAAGCGTCTCGTCTGTGCTAAAGACAAAAAGGAAAAAAAAGTGGTCCAAAGTTATGTTCTCTGATGAAAGTAAATTTTGCATTTCCTTTGGAAATCAGGGTCCCAGAGTCTAGAGGAAGAGAGGAGAGGCACGTTGCTTGAGGTCCAGTGTAAAGTTTCCACAGTCAGTGATGGTTTGTGGTGCCATGTCATCTGCTGGTGTTGGTCCACTGTGTTTTCTGAGGTCCAAGGTCAAAGCAGCCGTATACCAGGAAGTTTTAGACTTCATGCTTCCTACTGCTGACCAACTTTATGGAGATGCAGATTTCATTTTCCAACTGGACTTGGCACCTGCACACAGTGCCAAAGCAACCAGTACCTGGTTAAAGGACCATGGTATCCCTGATCTTAACTCCATAGAAAATCTATGTGGTATTGTGAAGAGGAAGATGCGATATGCCAGACCCAACAATGCAGAAGAGCTGAAGGCCACTATCAGAGCAACCTGGGCTCTCATAACACCTGAGCAGTGCCACAGACTGATCGACTCCATGCCACGCCGCATTGCTGCAGTAATTCAGGCAAAAGGAGCCCCAACTAAGTATTGAGTGCTGGACATGCTCATACTTTTCATGTTCATTCTTTTCAGTTGGCCAAGATTTCTAAAAATCCTTTCTTCGTATTGGTCTTAAGTAATATTCTATTTTTATGAGATACTGAATTTGCGATTTTCCTTAGTTGTCTGTTATAATCATCAAAATTAAAATAAATAAACATTTAAAATATATCAGTCTGTGTGTAATGAATGAATATAGTATACAAGTTTCACTTTTTGAATGGAATTAGTGAAATAAATAAACTTTTTGATGATATCCTAATTATATGACCAGCACCTGTATATACTGTGGATCCAAAAGTCCTATTTTACCTTTTGTATTACACATTATACTAACATTATTTCTTATTAATTTTGTCACAGTGTTTCTTTCTTTAAAAATGTTATCTTTTAAATCCAAGCAATATCTAGGGAGTAGAATATCCTAAAGAATTGGGATTGGGTCTTATTTGACTTTTGACCACTCAAAACACACATAATTGACATGAACCACTCCATATTTTCTTCAGAAATTTTAAAAACCTAGTAATACTATTATTATTATTTTACTATTAATAATATTTTGTATGGCGTCTGAAGTAAATTCTCAAGCTTGAATCTAGACTCTTGAAAGTCTCACTAGACAGTGGTTTACCTTTTAATTTGATTTCTCATATATGTATCTTGGTTTTTCCAAACAGGGTGATTTTGGAACACAGAAGGAAGCTGCATGGGCCATCAGCAACTTGACAATAAGTGGAAGAAAAGATCAGGTATGAACCATTCTCAATGAATCTCTGATTCAGAGCCACTTACCCTTCTTTTTCATTGGTTATTTTTCTGTAATTGGCAGGTGGAGTACTTGGTGCAACAAAATGTGATCCCACCTTTCTGCAACCTGCTGTCAGTAAAAGACTCTCAGGTGGTCCAGGTGGTTCTCGATGGACTGAAAAACATCCTGATAATGGCTGGGGAGGAAGCCAGCACAATTGCTGAGATCATTGAAGAGTGTGGAGGTAATGCATGCAGTGTAGAAATGGGTAGTCATGGTTCCTTTATATTTAGACTGGTTGTATTCTAAAAGATGACCAGTAGGTCAGTCTGAAATGATCACATTTGCACATTCACTGATGAATTTTATTTATTTTGTAGGAAAAAAGATGACCAATAATAGCCTTGCTTCTGTCTTTCAGGATTGGAAAAAATTGAGAACCTACAGCAGCATGAAAATGAGGACATCTATAAACTTGCATTTGAAATCATCGATCAGTACTTTTCAGGAGACGACGTGAGTCTCAAACTCGTGTTTCTTGACATTTGTCTCTGTATAGTGCTTGACAATAACTTTCGGTTTATTCTAAGCAC
This sequence comes from Romanogobio albipinnatus, assembly GCA_023566225.1. Classification (NCBI taxonomy): domain Eukaryota; kingdom Metazoa; phylum Chordata; class Actinopteri; order Cypriniformes; family Gobionidae; genus Romanogobio; species Romanogobio albipinnatus. The sequence goes on along the minus strand of CM042241.1, from coordinate 56,952,657 downwards.
ATACTGCAGTTTAGTCATTGTATCCACTTTAAATGCGTCAGCTGGAAAATTATCATTCTGAAAGTCATTTCTGCTATTTCTTTTCATTGTGTTGTTCTAATTATAGTTGTGGTTTGGACTTCCCTCTTTTCAAAGAATTAGATCGACTATTACAACTTTATAGTTATTGTCTTTGGTATAAACTGGCCTTAATTTGGTTTGGCTCTGCTTGTAGATTGATGAGGACCCCAGCCTGATTCCTGAGGCCACCCAGGGAGGCACATTTAATTTCGATCCAGCCTCCAACCTTCAAACCAAGGAGTTCAAGTTCTAGACATCCAGAGCTTCGAACTTAGGAACGGTTTCCCAGCTGCTCCTCAACCCCTGCCACCTACTGACCCATCACCTACCAACCACTCACTAACCAGAAAAACAAACCAATCACCATGCTCAGAAACGACACTCGCTCACACAGAAGAAAATAGCACTGAAGGTTCTGAGGACCTGTCTCAACGCCACTCAAAACATGGATGGATCTCAATCAACCTCAAGACATGGAAGAGAAAAAGAAGACTCATTATACTGCAGTTGCCAAAAAAAAAAAGATAAAGGAAAAAAAAATAGGAAAAATATTTAGCTCTTTCTTTCACTCACTCAAACACATAGGTGAGCATGAACAATAATAGGAACTTCTGTTGTTGTACCAGCCATCATATCAGCCAAGGAAGATGAAAGAAAGAGATATTCCTGAAATAGAAAAGCAGGGATTTTTCATTGTTTCCAAGAAATTCCTTCCCTCAAAATGTTGCATTTCTGGTGATGATCTTCGAGTCTCAGACAGACGTCCAGTCTCTACTGTGTTAAGCCATTTGGACCCCCTCCCTCATTCATCTGAATCTGTGACCTAGCCTATAATGGGTTATTCCATGGAATATTATTAAAATGGGGGAAGGGGCGTCTCTAAATATGTGGTGTGCAAACAGAACTTAAATTATCGCCACCAATTCTTGCTTTTTCTTCATCCTGAAATTATGGATATTTAAAAAAAAAACACTGAAGATAATGAAGAAGAAAAAAAATTGTCAGCAGATTATACAAACTTGAATGGAGAAAATCTCATCTGAGATGGTCAAGCACCCTCATTTTCAAAGTTCTGCAGCGATTAGTGTAGTGGACTTTCATTGTGCCGATCTTTTTGGTTCGCAATTGGACTGTCGCACGTGTCAAAGGAGGATCCTATGCGAGATGATCATCAGTCGGGTCAGTTTGGCCAGGACTTTTAAAGGGCTGCCCCAACCTTTGGAAGTTCTTTGAGATCACCTTAAAAGGTCTTTCTGCTTAACAAGAGTGCTCTGGCAGCGCTCTTTATTTTCTGGATTCATCTTCTCTACTTCCTGTCTGTAACCATAGTAATAAGTTCTTTGGGATAAGCCCCAATTGTTACCGGTTGGAGGATATTTTCACTAAATCAGTACATTTCAGCACTCGGTAGTCAAAACCACAAGAAACTTTGCAACAGTGATTTGGATTGTGAATTCTTTTTTTGTTTTGATCGGTGGAGCTTCCGCTTTTGCAGTTTTTCCAGTCTTATGCGCACACTTTTGGGTTTTTCCCGTTTTATTGCTTAATGTAAGTGGAGAGCGATGTTCGCTTAATTTTGACTATACAAGCAATGGGAAAAGGAGATTGTGGTTCCTTTTTTGTTCAGTTGGTTTTTAATCTTATTTCACTTGCTACAAAACCTAATCGTACCAACTAAAAATAAAAGTATATTTCTTGTTTAGTTATATGAGAAGCTACCACACTTAGGTCCACTAGACGTTGTTGGGACGCTACAGAACAATAATATTGTGATTATTGATTTACAGCCATTAGGGGTAATTTTTTGTTTTGTTTGTTCTTTTGTTTGTAATGGCAAATGATTGCCATTATTTGGAAAATGGGCTTTCTTACTGTTTTGACTGGACCTTTTTTTTTTTTTTTTTTTTGGTTTTGTTTTTTCCCCTGTGCATTAACTTGTAAAGGGATGTATGGGGAAAAAAATTGCCGTTGGACTAAAGTAGTTGTGTTTGGGCCGCAAACTGCTGAAAAAGACAGTAAGGAAGCTAAAGGCAGCCCTGATGATTTTTGAGTTAGCCATTTATTGCTGAACAAAAATAAATAAAAACTGGTTTGAAATTCATGAACTTATCTAGACGACTAGAAAACGAGCCACTTTAAAGAAGTTTTGTCTTGTATCAGAAATGGATACAAGCTTATTGCTTGTTGCAAGATTTTTACTTGCCGAAGAAAAAAAAAATTAATCTAAAGCGACAGATCGCATTTGGCCTCTGATTGTTTGTATGTTTTTATAAATTTTAGAAATGAATTTCTCTTTAAGGTGGCTCATCAGTATTTTTTTTTCAACTCCTGTGCATATTAAAGATAAAGAATGAGTTGAAATTCATTGTGCCTTTTGTTTTTCATTTCAAAGCAACTAAAAGGTTCATAATGCCTACCACGTTGCATTGGAGCTGCTTATAATATGGGGTCTTTTGGGTGTTATATCTGCCTATCTCTGGACTTTACGATGAGACGTTCTCTGGAGTAGAGTATAATTCTAATTAAATTCTCCTCTAGTCTGCTGGCTGACTTGTAATTGATCCCCTAACTTCCATTCTGCTCCCTTCTCATTCTTTCAATATGGATCACAATTTCCCCAATTCTATCCCTCCCTCCGTCCCTCCCTCCCTCCCTTCCCTCCCTCACTTCCTTCCTTCCTTCCCTCCCTACTACCACCTTTCTAATGGCAACACATCTTTCACTCATCACTCCCTCAGGACGTGCTTTATGTATCAATGAACCTAACCAAAATAAACTTGCTGTTGGCCATCCTTTTTATTGCTCTCTTATGATTGACCTTTTGATGCTTTTGTGCGTCTTCTCTTTTACCTGTTACCTTTCCTCCTTGTCCCTTTTCTGTGCATTTAATTTAGCTCTTTCTTTTCAAGATTCGCTTTTTCTCTTTCTAATGTGCAATAGCTCAGTGTTATTTATCATGGGAGTTTTAAGGGAGAGATTGGTGCTAGATGAGAATCGCACCAATGACCCCTTGTGCCATGCGAAAATCCATAATAGGTTAAACGTTTAAATTGGGTGATGTAAAAAAACAAAACAAAAGCAAGTTTCTAACGTATTACTACTTAAGAACTACAACTACCACAAGTATGATCGTTTATACGCATGAGGGATCAGACAATCGTTGTAGTCCTTATTCGGCAACTTGCTCCCAACATGCTTTAAAAAGTTTGCTATGTAAACTATTGAACAAAATGTCATTTTAATCTTAAGTTAAAATATATCCATGTGAAATTACAATACATGCATGGCTAATTCTATTTGAGTTGGCCTACAAACTGATGCTGTGATTGAATAAGGCTCTATTGCAGACATATTTTCATGATGTTCCAGCTGTTTTTTTAAGTAGAATATTTGTCAGCGTTGATTAAATACTGGCAAAAAGATCACTTAATCTCTTAACTGTCACCGTACCACAGGTGGGACGCCTGGTGCTCTTTTTTTGAGCGCCTTTTTTTGTATCATATATTTAAGTAATTATCATAAATTAGGTAATATCATTTGAAAGCTTACAAACTCAAATTTCAAAACCGTTTTGCAATCGGACATTGGGTTACCATGGAAACGTTACTCTAAATTATTCTAGCGGGCTCCTCCCCTAGTGGGCGGTGTCATGTTTCATATTACATCAATTATTTTAACTACTTTATATTCAAAATCTTTTCCAATCTTGACAAAACACATTGTCGGAAAGGTCTGAGTCTCAAGGGTCCATATTAGGTGACTGATTTGTGATGGAAGTGATATTTGGACAGAAATTTAAAGAAAATGCATCAAAAAAACAATACATGGAATTTGAATGACACCCGGTGGCTATTTTTGTACAGCGCCTTAACAAAATCTCATGGGAACTTAATTTTTTGTGATATAAACTTCAAATTTGGAACACAAATTGGTTAGACATATGGCTTTGATTTTATAGTAATTTTATAGTAAATTATTTTTTGTAAAATATATATTTTATATGAAATAAATATTTAGTACAGTATTTTTCATTTACAGTAAATTTAAACTTCCATAACTCTTTCGTACTTTCATATTTTGAATTGCTTTCACTTCAGAGTGATCTGCAGAGTGTCGTCTTTAAAACGAGACCAAACTTTGGTCTATATTCCAAAGCATTCTTGAATTACAGCCCTTTAAGTTTGGATAGTGCCTTTTCATGTGTATTCTCAAAAAGGGGGGTGACAGTTAAAGGGTTAATGGAATAAAGCATGAGAAATTGGCGCCAAAGCGTGTTCCGCCCTGTGACGTGGCCGGAATGAAGTGGAGAGAGTTCTGCGCGAGCCTATGGCTACAGAGCTCCACCTTTAGAACGATGGGCGGGGTCTGAAGGTGTCATTCAACCGCTGGGAACTATTACAAACGTGCTCGTGCAATTAAAATCTGTATATAATGGCAGAAACCGGTGAACCCGTACTTTTCACTAAAGTAACGGTTTATTCTCTACTCGCGTGTGTGGCTCAATTTGCTGTTGGTTTTGCCTTCGCGCAAAAATGGGGGAATAAATGTTCAGCTGTTGACCAATGGGTCCTCGTGTGGTTATTTTACGACGCAATAGTTCATTTGACTCTGGTAAGTACAAAGGTGCATACAAGAAGGCTTTAGTTATACCTGCTCTTTGCTTGTAACTACCTGCTCGCCCCTTGTCTGCTTCACCTGCAGGAGGGACCCTTCGTTTACATGTCACTTGTTGGAAATGTAGCAACTTCTGACGGTCTGTTGGCTGAACTATGTGAGTATGCGGTGTTACAACACTCAGCACCTGAAGTAAAATAACAGGTGATTCTTGCTGATTAAACGACCTGTTTGGGTTAGGGGGAAGAAGAAGATTAGACGAATAGAGTGGGGCGACACTTAGTGGTGTTTGTTGGTATTATGTTTAGCAATGTTCAAAGTTCATTCATTCACTGACTTTAGAGATTCTATAAAATAAAACAATTCAGGAATTAAAGTGACTTAAAAAGTAGCTCAGCTAAAGTTAAACTATCTCATCATTTACTCAAGCTCATATCATTCCCAACCCGACACAGATGTCATGAATGCACAGTGCAGGGCCTTAAAGGGTTAGTTCACCAACAAATGAAAATGATCCCATAATTTACTCCCCCTCAAGCCATCCGAGGTGTTTATGACTTTCTTCTTTCAGCCAAACACAATCTGAGTTATATTAACAAATATCCTAGCTCTTCCAAGCTTTAAAATGGGAGTGAATGGTACCTTAAAGCCCCAAAAATGCTCCGGGGGGGTTAATAAAGGCTTTCTGAAGAGAAGCGATGCGTTTGTGTAAGAAAAATATCCATATTTATAACTTTATAAACTATAAACACTGGCTTCTGATAACGGCTGTACACAAGTCTAGTTTCAGCAGAAGAGTGACCTCTGACCTGACGCATGATGTAGGAGTAGCGTAAGCTTAGGTGAGAGTAGACGCCTCTCGTGGTTCAAACAAATTGGACTGGGTAACAAACACAAGCTACTCGTCTTATATCAAAATTCTCGTTTTAGACTTCTAATTCATGACCGATGTTTTGCTCTATCCGCTGCGCTACTGCATTCGTCAATACCTCATGTGTAGGGTCAGAGGTCACTCTTCTGCTCGAACTAGACTTGTGTACAGCTGTTACCAGAAGCCAGTGATTTATAAAGTTAATATAGCTTACTCCGATTGTGTTCGGCTGAAAGAAGAAAGTCATATACACCTATATACACCTCATTTTATTTTTGTGTGAACTAACCCTTTAATGCTTTAAAAGGACAAAAAAGGCACCATAATTAGTCTTTTGTCATCTATAGATTTTTGTGCTATATATTCCAAGACTAGGCAATGTTGTGTGTGTGTGTGTGTGTATTGAGACAGTAAATTACAATTAATTTTTTTTCTTTTTCTTTAAATAACTTCTAACTTGGTTAAAAAATAAAGTATATAATATTGCAATTCTCACAATTAATTTTTTTGTTTTTCAGAATTGAAACCCCTCTTCCTGAAGCAATAAATTATATAATAACTCTACCTTGGAAATGTACTCAACAGGGAAGGAATATGGCAAGGCAGATGAGCGCTGGTTGTACTCTGACCCGACAATAGTATCTCTAGAGCTTCTGACAGTGGTTTTAGATGGTTCTTTGGCCCTGCTTCTGGTCTACGCCATTATTAAAGACAAACATTACAGGTAAATCTGTCCACAGATCTGTTCTTTCTACTCTGCTACTGAAGAAAAGCTTATTCTACTTGGTAAACGGGTTGTTTAATGTTAATCCAAATCCATTTGCATTTTATTGGGTCTCATTCGCTAAGCATGCGTATGCACAAATTTGGGTGTGAAACGATTGTACAAACGATTTTAAGAACAAATCCCAATTCACCATATAAATTGTAATGCAATTTTAAAATATGTATTATAAACAATTTTATTAACCCCGTTCCAAATTTTATGAACCATTAATTCTCAATACTGTGTGTCATTCCCTGGATGACCCACGGCTGTTTTGTTTGTTTTGTGATGGTTGTTCTTGAGTCCTTTGTTTGTCCTGAGCAGTTAAACTGCCCACTGTTCTTCAGAAAAATCCTCCAGGTCCTGCACATTCTTCAGTTTTCCAGCATCTTTTTCATATTTGAACCCTCTCCAGCAGGGACTGTATGATTTTAAGATCCATCTTTTCACACTGAGGACGATTGAGGGACTCAAACACAACTACTAAAAAAGGTTCAAAGATTCACTGATGCTCCAGAAAGAAATACGATGCATTAGGAGCTGGGGGGCTGCTATATATATATATATATATATATATATATATATATATATATATACAATTTATTAAAATGACCCATCATTTTGAGATTAAATGCTAGACAGAAAAGCATTTCAAATATAGCTGTCTAGCTTTTTAAGCAGGATTTAAATCTCCTGTTTAAAAAGCTAGACCGCTATATTTGAAATGTTTTTCTAATTAAGTAGACATTATTTTCCTATTTTTACATTTACATTTATGCATTTGGCAGACGCTTTTATCCAAAGCGATTTACAGTGCCCTTATTACAGGGACAATCCCCCTGGAGCAACATGGAGTAAAGTGCCTTGCTCAAGGACACACTGGTGGTGACCGCTGGGATCGAACCAGCAACCTTCTGCGTGTCAGTTCCATGGTTTAACCCACTGGACCACCATCTCACATATTTTTAAATGAAATATTAATTTATTCTTCTTATTTGTAGGATCACAGAACTCGCTCCTCCACCATGAATGAATCTTTATCCCAATGCATGAGTTTTGTCAATGAGGTGGCTTGCAAATTAATTTTTTTAAAGACGTCCACATGAGACAGTTACGATCTGAATAGGGCTAAAGTCTAATGGCATTTTGACCCCTGAGCAAAATCATTAGTAAGGGTCATTGTTTTATGCATTTGTGTAAACGTCTAATTTATTTTTAACCCAGGCACTTTGTTCAGATCACACTGTGTGTGTGTGAGTTGTACGGGGGCTGGATGACCTTCTGTCCAGACTGGCTGATCGGAAGCCCTAACCTGAACACCAGCAACTGGCTGTACCTGTGGGTCTACCTGGTGTTCTTCAATGGGATCTGGGTGCTGGTGCCTGGACTCCTCCTCTGGCAGTCATGGAAGGATTTAAGAAGAATGCATCAGTATCCAAAGAAGAAGAACCGATAATATCAGAGCAGGTCTGATAATTAGTAATTAGTAATTAACCATATAATTATTGAGTTAAATTTAGCCTTTTAAACTCAACAGAATGACATGTAGAGAGAGTGTGATGCAGTTGCACTATTATGCACATTTATTGCATACACAGAGAAACGGTTGTTAAGGCGTATCTTTGCATAATTACACTGGTAAAGGCACAAAGGAGGCTCACACCAAACAACTGACTCATAGCAACATTCCCGTGTACTATCTGCATTCCGGTCAATGACATCAAACACTGAATCCCTTATGACACAGTAGCTCTTTTACAGTTTTCCAGGGCCATGTTTCCCTGCTAATCCTCCAGACCAAACTAGTAATCCAGTATAAAAAACACAAATTGGTTCCAGATGACTATAAATAGTTATGTCAGTTAACATTTACTTGTTCCATGATGTTTCTTTTTGAACAGACTGTGCTATTGAGTCTATTGTCTTGTCAAGTTCTGACATGCTATATTTTGGTCATAGTCAGTTATATGCAGGTCTGAGAAATGCGTTTAAGGACTTACTTCATTATAATTTCAGATAGTAATTGTAACTTCACTACAACTTCATGTGTAAATTAGCAAGTTCATTCTTTTATAGAAAATAGTGTACAATAAGATTCCATTTGTTAAAATTAGTTAACAAATCGTCACCGTGGAATTATAAGGTGCTTTCTGATATTTTTGTCAAAATTTGACAAGTTATTCACATATTCTTATTCTGTGACCATTTATTTACATTATATGATGATTTTTTTTTTTAGTTGTGTACATTTTGCAACTTTTTGTCTACAAAATCGAGTGTAACGCAAAGACTTTGAAGCTCAATATCTCAACTGCTCAGAATGCAGATAGAGCCTTATAATTCCAAGGTGGTGAAATGTCTGAACATGTCTAAAACATTTATTAATCTGTGTTAATGTTAGTTAAACATTTACTAATTATTCAAATCAGTATCTGTTAATATTTAACTGCGCTGAGATGAACTAACAACAGTTTTACTGACAAATAATAAAAGGAATAATGTAACAAATGTAGTGCTCATTGTTAATATTAGTTAATGCATTCATGTTATCTAATTGGACCCTTTTTGTAAAGTGTTACGCTTTTAGAATGAAATTGCATGTAAAAGCACCTCATTTCTATGAGTTGCGCTCAAGGATTTTTAAAATTCTATTTCAAAATGTATGTACAGTATCACAGGATTCTCTTCTAAATCACTTTTGTTAACTTGGCATATGAATCTGCTCTACAGGAGACACAGGAACAGGGCATTAAATTAAAAAAGGAATAGATTCTTGCAGTGCAGAACATGAAGACAAGTAAATACACAATATTTACAACATATATAAAAACTGTGAACTAGTACATTAGTTAAATCAGTCATCTTTGTGTAGTTTTAGTATGACAGTACCATAATAATACCTCTTCCTTTGTGTTTTTGAGGAATTGAGGTTCCAATGAAATAAAAGGAGACTGTCAAAACTACATTATTTGTATTCCATAGATAGTGAGAGAGTACCTTCCTCATGCTTTATGTAGTAGTTTAGCTATAGAGAGAAAGGCTTGTTGGAGACCCAGTCCCTGCGTGGCGCTGCAAGCCTGGATCTCCCATAACCGATCAGTGTAACGATCCAGCTCCAGCAATGTAGACACCTCTCTAATAGTCATAGAGTTTGGCAGATCTTTTTTGTTAGCCAGCACCATCAGAGGAACTCCTTTCAAATGCTCATCACTCAGAATCTTCTTCAGGGCTTTCTGAGCTTCTCCCATCCTGGCCTGATCACTGCTGTCCACAACGAACACCAGTACTTTACATCCCTCCAGGTAGTATCTCCAATTGGACCTCATAGTCCCTTGTCCCCCAATGTCCCACACGGTCAGTGAGGTCTTCTTGTCCAGTTCTACAGTTGCAACATTGAAGCCCACGGTAGGTGAGGTCTCCATCAGCACTCCCCGCTGCTGTCTGTACAACAAAGTGGATTTTCCAGCTGAATCCAGACCCATGAGGAGAATCTGAGGAGTCTTTTTAAACTGTTTAGACTTAAATATGCCCATCCTGGTTTGAAGGACGTGTTTCTGATTAAACTTGCTTATCTCGGCAGTTTTGAGCTGGCATCTGGCACCAGGATCCCTTCTTCCTCTCCTACTTCTGTTTTTGTGTGTAATCGTATGCAAAGTAGAAGCGACAGTGAATGACTACGCAGCTAAAATTATAGCTCAGGACTGAGCGTGTGATACTGCCAGACGAGTTGGTCCACATTTTTAAACGGGTTTGCCAACTTTATATGCGGGCCAACCTGCTTGGGGATCCCTGAAACTGAACTGTACTCTAAATAATATAAATGACCTTGTCACTTGAATTGCAGTCAATGAATGGGCAGGTGAAAGTCTTGTGAAAAAAAGTGAAGGGAAAAAAATATGTGTATACGTTTTGTGCATATATACTGATCGGGCATAACATTATGACCTTATATTTTGTTAGTCCCCGTTTTGCTGCCAAAACAGCCCTGACCCATCGAGGCATGAACTCCACTAGACCCCTGAAAGTGTGCTGCGGTATCTGGCACCAATATGTTAGCAGCAGATCCTTTAAGTCCTGTAAATTGCGAGGTGGGGATTCCATGAATCTGACTTTTGTTCAGCACATCCCACAGATGCTCGATTGGATTGAGATCTGAGGAATTTGGAGGCCAATTCAACACCTCAAACTCGTTGTTGTGCTCCTCAAACCAATTCTGAACCATTTTTGCTTTGTGGCAGGTGCATTATCTGCTGAAAGAGCTACAGCAGCCAGGGAATACCGTTTCCATGAAAGGGTGTACATGGTCTGCAACAATGCTTAGGTAGATGGTACGTGTCAAAGTTACATCCACATGGATGGCAGGACCTTAGGTTTCCCAGCAGAACATTGCCCAAAGCATCACACTGCCTCCGTCGGCTTGCCTTCTTCCCATAGTGCATCCTGGTGCCATGTGTTCCCCAGGTAAGTGACACACACGCACCCGGCCATCCACGTGATGTAAAAGAAAACGTGATTCATCAAACCAGGCCGCCTTCTTCCATTGCTCTGTGGTCCAGTTCTGATGCTCACATGTCCACTGTTGGTGCTTATGGCGATGGACAGGGGTCAGCATGGGCACCCTGACTGGTCTGCGGCTATGCAGCCCCATACGCAACAAACTGCGATGCACTGTGTTTTCTGACACCTTCTATCAGAACCAGCATTAACTTCTTGAGCAATTTGAGCTACAGTTGCTCGTCTGTTTGGATCACACGGCCCAGCCTTCGCTTCCCACATGCATCAATGAGCAATGGCCCATAAACCTGTCGCCGGTTCAACGCTGTTCCTTCCTTGGACCACTTTTGAGAGACACTGACCACTGCAGACTGGGAACAGCCCACAAGAGCTGCAGTTTTGGAGATGCTCTGACCCAGTCGTCTAGCCATCACAATTTGTCCCTTGTCAAACTCACTCAAATCCTTACGCTTGCCCATTTTTCCTGCTTCTAACACATCAACTTTGAGGATAAAATGTTCACTTGCTGCCTAATATATCCCACCCACTAACATGTGCCGTGAAGAAGAAATGATCAGTGTTATTCACTTCACTGTCAGTTGTAATGCATGTGTATGTGTAAATTAATATATACTGAAATGAATGTTTCTAAGCTTTTACCTTAAAATTAAAAATCTCCTGCTGCTACCAGTAGTACTGCTAAAATACCAGCAAATATGAACAAATTAGGCTATACATTAACATTTTTATATATATAACGTTGCGTTAAGTATATTCGCGTTAATTGTTTAATTAATCCTTATTCCATCAAGTATAGCCCACTTTGTCTCCAGCCTACATTCACTTGCCAATCCGTGAAGTAGGAGTGACTTACAAGAAGTCTGTGATTGGACAGTTCAACAGTCGTTCACGCAACCGTGGCAACAGTGATCAGGAAACAAGTGCGTTTGTTTCCTCGCTGACGTGAGCGCGCTTCCGTGGGCACACTGCTGGCGCTGCAGCCTGAGAGCACTTCTAGAGGCGCTGGACTGGATAACGCACTAATTACATGCTCTCAACGTCCTGTAATAATTAGGTAGGTTTTGCTGCGTTGACTTGATGAACACCGTTTCTCTGTAGTCTAAATCCACCTCATGTCCTGCTGGAGCGATGCTGTAGCTGTCGGGCTAACCGAGCTTTGCTCGTTCACACAGCAACGCAAGCCTGCAAGAAGATGCGTTTAAACCAACACTGCTGATTTAGCGAGTCATTTCACAGGCACATTAAACATAAGAAGATAGTGCTGTTTGTTTTGGTTTAATGCATTTTGCTACTTGGTTGCGACTGATCCCTCATCAGCTGTAAAAGTGGCATACAATGAAAGCTGTAACGTAGCTAGTGAGCTTTGCAGCTGTTCCGTCGTTATAAACGACTGTACTAGAGAAGTGTTTTAGAGACAAAGCAACAGGCAAATATCGGCCATCAGTTCTGTGCTTTCACACAAAATACTTTTTGTACTTGCTTAAATTGTGTAAGTGTATGAACTGTGTGGTGTAAGTGCTGGACCTGTGCAGGGGTCTTCTGTCATCCTTGTTAAGGCAATTAACCTCAGTTTTATCCTGGGAGGATGACTTGCAAAAAGTGCCTGGAGAAAATATTTAACTAATAGAAATCCATGTTATGCCACAGAACTATTTCAGTGCAACAAAAAAAACTAAAAGGTGATTTTAATTGTGAATTTTAAGTCAACCCACTTTTATTATATAGCGCCTTATGCAATGCAAATAGTTTCAAAGCCGCTTTACAGCAATAAACAGAAATATAACACAATCAATGATGATACCTTAATCAAACCTGAGACAAATTCAAAACTTTGCATCTATTATTCAGATCAAGTTAGTTAATTGCTGATTCAGTTCAATAACTAAGTTAATTAATTATGAAATTAGTTTAATTGAGCTATGAGCAGGTTTACAGAAGACAATAGTGTCATTATCCACTTGAGTAAGTTCAACGTTGATTCAGTATCAGTGTTAATGCTGCAAAATTCAGTAATTATGAAACAAAGGTTTTCTGATGCAATAGTGCCAGTGCAGTTATATCTCTATGAATCCCTGACATTAAACATATGTGTCCAGTCTCGAAGGTACGCACAGCAGCTGGGTATCTTCAGGTGTCTTCTCGTCTCCAAAGCCTGTCCCCTGCACTTAAAAAGGAGTGTTGCCATGGTGGATGTGAGTAAGTGGCCTCTCTTCACCCTCTTGAGTGCACAGGAGCTCACCTCCATACGACAGGCATGCATCTTTGGAGCATCTGCTAATGAGGCCATCTACATCACCCACAATGACGAAGTAAGCTGATGAAGAAACTGATAGTATCTGTGTGGGTCTTGGTGGTGTAAGCTTACATTACCCGTTTCAGTAGATTGTAGTAATGGAATAAAAGTTCACAAAGGTCTTTTGTACCTTTTTATATGAAAACTAATCTGAATGTCCTGGCACAGGTGTACGTGTTGGGTGTGAACTGCAGTAACTGTCTGGGCACTGGAGACAGTCAGAGCACCATTGTTCCTAAAAAGCTGGACTGTCTGAGTGGGAAGAAGCTGGTCAGTTTGAGCTATGGCAGTGGTCCTCATGTTCTGCTGGCCACAGAAGGTGAGTACCAGTTTAAATCTAGTTATAGAGAAGGCATAATGTGAAATCATCATCTCCGAATAAAGTTGTCAAGAACATGGTTGCATTATAGTTCTATCTAAATATTTAACCACAGTAATAATGGGTGTGTGTTTATACTGTTGTCTCATTCAAAGTCCTTTCGTCTTCTTATAGAGGGGGAGTTGTATGCATGGGGGCATAATGGATACAGTCAGTTGGGCAATGGGACGACCAATCAAGGTGTGTCTCCTGTTCTGGTGTCTGCTAACCTGCAGAACAAGAGGGTGACTGAGGTGGCCTGTGGTTCTCACCACTCTTTGGCTCTGACCCATGAGGGTGAGGTGAGTTTTGGGAACCGCATGAGTATGGAAGCCTATTTCTGCCACATAAGTAAAAAAAAAAAAAAGTGCCCTTTGGTAAATCATAATGACATCAAAAGTGGAAATTGTGATAAGATTAAAGATGATTTTGTAGGGGAATTTACAGTTAAAGACTAGATCTGATGAATGAAGACCCGGAGTCAGAATTATAATAAATAGAAGAACATTTTAGTGAAGAATAGTTTGCAGTTTCATCAGAAGAAGCCAGCTTCAACACTCACAAGGAGGTCGTAGGCCATTCTGCATGCATACAATTATACCTTAAATTACATAAACGCTTCCGTTTGAATGATTTTGATTGGCTTAGGAATAGGTGCATAGAACATTTCCTCACGTCAACTGATAGACAGAAGCATATCTCCATTGATTAACCAGATTACACCCAGAGTGGCCCTCCAAGGTCACAAGACTGTATGTTTAGACGCCAGATGTTCATCTCACCAATACTGTTCTGCAACAAAGAAGACTAGCGCACATATATACCGATACACAGCTTCTTCAAGGTTGGAGTTGGTCGAGCTTTAGCTATGACCAGAAACTTTCTCAAAACATACTGATAGCATGTTCTTTCTCTTTATTAATTAAGTAAATACATGGAGAGAGCAAATTCTATTTAACAGACATATAATTGTATAACTACGTAAATCTTACAAGCTTCAAGAAATCATTCGTCATTTGATATTTCAGAAGGATAAATATTGATTAATAACTTGATTCTAAATCACTAATTAGTAGGGTTGGGTATCGTTTGGGTTTTTTTCGATACCGGTGCCAAACCGATACATTTAAAACAGTACCGGTGCCTGAACCGATACTTTAAAAAAAAAAAGAGCCACAAAACGAGGTGGATGAGATTAAAGAATGGCTTTTTATTGAATTTTTTTTATTTTTTATTATTTAAATTGAACAATTTATTACAATTTACAATTTAAACTCACAGTAAAACTAAAGCCACCTAACCCAACTACAACAGGCCTAATTTAACTCTAAATAACAGTCACAGAGATTACAGCAGTCGTCTGTATTCTTGGTATGCTTCAAACCAGCTTCAAGCTTCAGCTTTATTTTGCAGAAATATGACCACATTCTCTGGCTAAATATTTTAGAACGCGTCACCTTATTGTTTCCATGGAGACGCGTCATGCTTCTCACATGACACACAGCAGCCGCAATAGCGCTGTATGACAGCTCAGCTGTATCGGGTTTATTTCACTTTTTCTTTTTTATTCAAAATATTCACAAACTTGCTAACTATGTCATGAACTATCTGATATTCTGATTTTCGAATATGCGTGAGTGAATGTGTGTTAGTTGATCTATACTGCGCGATGGGCGGCGCCACGTTAGTTTGCGCCTCAGAGAATCGGATCTGTCGGATTTACATCACATACATTTATCTTCGTCTCACAAAATACATGAAAGTAAGTGACCGCTGCTGAACTGGGAGAAGAATACAGTCAACTATATAGTCACTATATAATGTGTATCTGATATGAATAAAACACGTAGTCACGTTATCTTAACTGTCAGAAAGGATTGTTTTTGCCGCTTCCATATACATCAGTGTGTATTTTTTGCTAGTACTTTTTATAGTATTTACATGTCTGAAACCTAAAATAAACATGATGTGGTTGAAAACACTGAATAGTTGTGATATGTGACGAGCGCGTCTGTCTCTGACTCGGCGCCAGCCAAAGCACGAAAGCACGTTTGAATTTAAGTGGCACCGAAATGAGGCACCGAAATCTGCGTTCTGATTTGGTCCGCTACATACCGGTTATAAAGGTACCGGTGCCATATTGGCACCGGGTTTCGGTACCCAACCCTACTAATTAGGGTACATATGTATATTGTAGTAGCAGTGGATTTCAGAATCCACCCCCTTCAATTTACCAAAGCATGATTTGACATATCATTATTTATGACTTAAAATGTTGAGGTAATAATTCTAAGATAAAATGTTGAAAGTATGTTTAAAAAGCTGAAATGGTGAGAGAAAGGTTAATAAGTATGACATTTAGAGGTTGAAATTATTACATCTCAATTGCAACTTTTTATTTCATAATTATGAACTGTCTTAATTATTACTTTTTATGTCAAATAATGCTTTGGTAAATCAATTTTTATATGTCAGAAATGGGTTTTGTATACATAAGAGTGCAGATTTGACCTAATATCAATTAGTCAGCCATTGTGACCCATCCATAGGACAAGATGTGTGTATGATGGTTGATTAATGTGGTTGACAAGTTCAGAATAATGTAAAATACCAGGAAATAATATTGAATGTTACCGAACATTATAAAAACCATACACGTGAAATTCCCAGATCAACCTATTGATGCACAGCCATGTCGATTAGGATTAAACTGGTGACATTCTGTGAATCTAGTGGCATTTGCTAATCAAAAAGATTCAGAATATGGTAATATCTTAACTTTGCACTGTCACATGCTAATCCCATAATCCAAGCAAAATCCTTCCTTTTTATTTTGCATATAACATTTTTTTCAGTCTTTTTAGAAACACTCCAGCAGTGGGTTAAGTATGTAGGTTACATATTAAAGGGTATTAGGTGGATTTAGGTTTGACGAAACCCTCTACTCTGCTCTCTCTTCCCATCTGTTTAGCAACTACAGTTAGCCGCTTGGCCTCATCGTGCTCGCTGTAATGAGGAGCATGTGACCTTTTTCGCTAAGCTGTGAGGGCTTTTGTTCTCAGTGGAACTACCAAGATCATCTTGGATGTAACACTGTGTGTTTGTCTGTAGTAATTAATATTCAGCCGTATTAAATCTTCTGGATGTATAGTGAAAGAGTATTTTGTATAGTTCACTCAAACTTTGGCAGCCATGTTCATAGACAGCCAGTCAGGCGTTTTTATGACTTAACCACAGTTGGCTAATTATAAGTCTTCCTAGGTGTTTGCATGGGGCTACAACAACTGTGGTCAGGTGGGTTCAGGGTCCACCGCCAACCAGCCAACGCCCCGTAAGGTGTCCAACTGCCTGCAGAACAAAGTGATGGTCAGTATAGCCTGTGGACAGACTTCATCCATGGCTGTGGCGGATAATGGTGAGGTAAGGGATGAAATTAACCATTCATGCATTATTGCTTTTGTAAGGACCCAATCTTAAAACATGCTTAAAACATTTAGTTGGTTATTGACTATTTAGTATGCATGCGTGTCATTTGCTTGTTAGTGTTGAAGTGTGTGTGTGTGTGTGTGTGTGTGTTTCAGGTTTATGGCTGGGGTTACAATGGTAATGGCCAGCTGGGGTTGGGCAACAATGGGAACCAGCTGACTCCATGTCGTCTGATTGCATTACAAGGCCTCTGTGTGCTGCAGGTACGGACCAGAAGATCTGCTATGTTTTTAAACCGATTGTTAGCTGTAAATGTAACAGCTGTAAATGAAGGTGTGACACTGAAGACTGGAGTAATGATGCTGAAAATTCAGCTTTGCATCACATTAATAAATTGCATTTTAAAATATATTAAAATAGAAAACGGCTATTTTAATTTGTAATATTATTTCACAATATTACTTTTGTTTTACTGTACTTTTTATCAAAGAGCCTTTGTGAGCTTAATGCTGCGTTCACACCAAAAGCGAATAGAGCGTCAAAATTGTGTCTACCGCGTCTAGTCGGACACTTGAACATTTTGAAGCCATTCGCGTCTATTTAGCTTCAAACGCTCAATTTATATGCACGTCCATTTCGCTGTGGACGCGTGTATAAATTGAGCGTTTGAAGCTAAATAGACACGCATTCAAGGTGCTCCTGGAGAAATAAGTCAAAGAACACCACTCTGCCTCTTTTCATTTTCATTAGAAATATATATTAAACATTAATTGCCACACAAATGTGGTCCAGGCAACTCCTACATTATCTTCACTGCATGTATATTTAAATATCCTTAAAAAATAAAGTTATGAAACTTCTCTTTGCCCTCAGTCAAAACGATTTGGCAGACAACAAATTAAAGATTCATGACACCAAAGATCGCCCGTTAGATCCACACAAGACGAACCACTACAGGACCTCAGAGCCAGCGGCAAACGTCAGAAGGACTGGCCGAGGAAAGGCTGCTCTCGCCGGGGTTAATGAGCGCCGAGTGCCTGGTGATCGCCTGGATCTCACAACTCCAAAAACACGAGTATTTTTTTTTTAAATAGGCGCTCTCTCTATAAATAAACCACAGATTTGAGCTTTAAATAACTACATTCTCACCTGAAAAAGTCTTAAAACTACCTTTTGTGACACAATAGTAGTATTTTTAAATTATGCAGGGTTTCTCATCACATCTGATGCCAAAGTTCAAATTTTTCAACTCGAGCTTCACATGCGAATTTGCTTCAAACGCATGAATGCACATAAAGCACCATTCGCGCAAGATGCTCAATTTGCGTCAAATTCGCGTCCATCACTCCGCGTGAAACCCGTCTAACACGACGCAGGACCTCCAGACACACGTCAACGCGCCTTTCAATTGACTTAACATTGAAATGACTCGCTCCTGACACTATTAGTGTTTGGTGTGAACTCAGCATTCGAGACTTCTTTAAAAAAAAACACTAAAACATTCTTACTGGATTTACACAGAATTGGCAACAGCAAAGCAAGCATTTTGTTTTTTCACCCAACCCATGTGACTATACAGATGTTTAAAAATGTAAGTGGGTGAAAAAATGTGATTTCTGTCACTTATACAGATTGCGTCAGGTTACGCTCATTCTCTAGCACTGACTGATGAGGGCCTGCTGTATGCATGGGGCGCAAACACTTATGGCCAGCTGGGCACCGGCAACAAGAGCAACCAGCTCAGCCCTGTACAGGTCATGACTGAGAAAGAAAGGTAATGAGGTTTGGGAACTTTTGAGGGTTTAAAAAAGATATATATATTACCTACCCTACTCACTGACTTCCAAGACAGTATCGTTATTGGGATTGTTCACCCAAAAATGAAAATTAATTGTTTATTCACCATCATCTCTTTCTTCTGCTGAACACAAAATAAGGTATTTTTCAAGAACCAAACAGTTGATGGACCCCCATTGACTACCATAGTATGGGAAAAAAAATACTGTAGAAGTCAATAGGGCCATTTCCTTTTTGGGTGAACTATACCTTAAAGGTAGAGATGCACCGATTGATCGGCCAGGGATCGGTGATCGGCCGATCAGTCTCTGATTTTGAGCCGTTCCGTCTACATGCAGCTGTGAGCACGGCCGCGACGTTGACATCAAAGCCACACTTGCGCTCACAGCCACATGCAAACACTAGAAGACACTAATTATGCCCTTTGTAAAACTTGTAAGGTTAAAATAAACCGTGGGGGAACCAACAGGAAAGCGCACAACACGACAAACCTAATTAGACACTTAAAACCCCATCACCCCGCGGAACATGCCCAGTTTGAAGAAGGTAACGTTAGTAAAGGTAAAATGGCTAAAGCTGGCCAGAGTTCAGAGCCAGCCACAGCGTCTGCAGACTATCCTATCTTTCTTTGGTATAAGCAGCGAAAAGACCAAACTAAATACATTTGAGCCTAAATACAATAAACTTAATACATTTAATATAATTATATATATATATATATATAATAAAATTTGTATTTATATTGTCACGGGGTGAGGAATCACACGACAAGGCAGGCTGAGTGCAAAAGGCCCCGGAGGGTGGATTTTATTTACAGTGCAAGTGAAAAGGTGAAAACAGTCAGTGAGCCGGTGCGTGGTGGCTGGTGATCCTTGTGCTCTGTGGTGCTCGATCCTTGTGGGTGTCCAAATGTGCATATATATATATATATATATATATATATATATATATATATATATATATATATATATATAATAAAAAATAAACATAATAAATAAATAATAAAAAATAAATAAATAATAAATAAATAATAAAAAATAAATATATAATAAATAAATAATGAAAAATAAATATGTGCCCTTAGGACCCGTATAATAAAATTCCGCCCCATTTGACGTCACATACAGTGAGGAAAATAAGTATTTGAACACCTTGCTATTTTGCAAGTTCTCCTACTTGGAAATCATGGAGGGGTCTGAAATTGTCATTGTAGGTGCATGTCCACTGTGAGACAATCTAAAAAGAAATCCAGAAATCACAATATATGATTTTTTAACTATTTATTTGTATGCTACAGCTGCAAATAAGTATTTGAACACCTGTCTATCAGCTAGAATTCTGACCCTCAAAGACCTGTTAGTCTGCCTTTAAAATGTCCACCTCCACTCCATTTATTATCCTAAATTAGATGCACCTGTTTGAGGTCGTTAGCTGCATAAAGACACCTGTCCACCCCATACAATCAGTAAGAATCCAGCTACTAACATGGCCAAGACCAAAGATACTAGAGATAAAATTGTACACCTCCACAAGGCTGGAAAGGGCTACGGGGAAATTGCCAAGCAGCTTGGTGAAAAAAGGTCCACTGTTGGAGCAATCATTAGAAACTGGAAGAAGCTAAACATGACTGTCAATCTCCCTCGGACTGGGGCTCCATGCAAGATCTCACCTCATGGGGTCTCAATGATCCTAAGAAAGGTGAGAAATCCGCCCAGAACTACACGGGAGGAGCTGGTCAATGACCTGAAAAGAGCTGGGACCACCGTTTCCAAGGTTACTGTTGGTAATACACTAAGACGTCATGGTTTGAAATCATGCATGGCACGGAAGGTTCCCCTGCTTAAACCAGCACATGTCAAGGCCCGTCTTAAGTTTGCCAATGACCATTTGGATGATCCAGAGGAGTCATGGGAGAAAGTCATGTGGTCAGATGAGACCAAAATATAACTTTTTGGTCATAATTCCACTAAACGTGTTTGGAGGAAGAAGAATGATGAGTACCATCCCAAGAACACCATCCCTACTGTGAAGCATGGGGGGGGGGGGGTAGCATCATGCTTTGGGGGTGTTTTTCTGCACATGGGACAGGGCGACTGCACTGTATTAAGGAGAGGATGACCGGGGCCATGTATTGTGAGATTTTGGGGAACAACCTCCTTCCCTCAGTTAGAGCATTGAAGATGGGTCGAGGCTGGGTCTTCCAACATGACAATGACCCGAAGCACACAGCCAGGATAACCAAGGAGTGGCTCTGTAAGAAGCATATCAAGGTTCTGGCGTGGCCTAGCCAGTCTCCAGACCTAAACCCAATAGAGAATCTTTGGAGGGAGCTCAAACTCCGTGTTTCTCAGCGACAGGCCAGAAACCTGACTGATCTAGAGAACATCTGTGTGGAGGAGTGGGCCAAAATCCCTCCTGCAGTGTGTGCAAACCTGGTGAAAAACTACAGGAATCGTTTGACCTTTGTAATTGCAAACAAAGGCTACTGTACCAAATATTAACATTGATTTTCTCAGGTGTTCAAATACTAATTTGCAGCTGTATCATACAAATAAATAGTTTAAAAAAATCATACATTGTGATTTCAGGATTTTTTTTAGATTATGTCTCTCACAGTGGACATGCACCTACGATGACAATTTCAGACCCCTCCATGATTTCCAAGTGGGAGAACTTGCAAAATAGCAGGGTGTTCAAATACTTATTTTCCTCACTGTATACCCATACTCGAAAAAAAACGTTCAGAAACTTGTGAGAAACCGGAAGGAGTATTTTTGGCACAGAAATGTTTTATTTGTGAAACTTTGTCCATGTTTAGCATGGGAATCCAAGTCTTTAACAGTGTAAAAAACTGTTTTTACACCCCCCCCGCCCCCCTTTAAACCAAATTTTTATTTATTTTTATTTTTTTTTAAATGAAGAAATGTTGCCTTGTCAACTAACTGAAATAAAATTACTTTAATTTGAAGGACTAAAATTACCAAAATGTCAATTGTTTTTATAAAAAAAAAAAAAAAAGTTTCAATAAACAATAAAATAAAGATAAAAAGAAACTCTGGTCAGGCCAATCACATTGTGTATAGAGTTGGTGGGCGGGCTTAACATAATGACGGCGGAGTTGTGGTGGTTCCGCGTGCTAATTGTAAACAGAGAAGCTGGGGAACAGCGGTCTTTCGATTCGACTTTGGCCGCGACTCTGGAAGACTTGGAGTTAAGCTTTTCTTTGAGAAAAGAACAAAGAACGGCACTGAAGTCATTCGTACGAAAGGAAGATGTGTTCGACCATATACGGAGAGAGTTTAATCTATCAACTAGCTCCGCTTCACCTTCTTCATTGCTCTGGTTGGTTGTAGCGCTATCCTATTGCGTGCAGAGGGAATCTGAAAGACAACCGTTTATCCCACCTCCTCGGATTGAGCCCTGCCAATGGTGTGTTGGGTCTGGCTTGTCAGGCTAATAATAGTATATACTATTATAAACAATACTAAAACAACATGTAACCCAATCAACTGCCTGTAATATATAGCGTAGAATCCTAACCTACATGGTCCAATGACTGATTTTGGCTTTCCCCTAATGGTTACTCCTGCACATCACACATGCTCATATTTGATTTTAGAAGAATTTTACATTAGCATGTTGCTAAGCTAACAATGTGACACTCTCAAGCACAATAATACACATCACTCAAAATATTTTATCGTACTTTTTGTACTTTGTACTTATCCGTACTTTGTACTTCAGCATTGACTGAAATATATTTGTAGTCGACATTTCTCTTCACTCTGTCTGCCGTTTCGTGTGCTGTTGCCTTCCCTGCTGTAAAATTCAGCATAATTCCCCACTGCTTGGAGCAGACTTTGTGCGAAAAGCACGCCTTAAAATGATGCCTTTAAATTCTGTCTAGGTTGGCGGCTCATGATAAGGAGTGTAGTTAATTGACATCACCGTAAAGAGCTCATGATGTTGGTGAAAGCTGCATTTAGTCAGTGCCATTGTTGGTCTGAATTGTTGCATCCCAGGGAGATTTCCTGTTGGGCTGGTGGGAGCTTCCTGTAAGTCATCCTGTTTTGAGTGTAATATAAGGAGTAGCTCTCTCGTACCCTCTCTGTGGGGTCACAGCAGCTATCTCCTGCTAATATTAGATTGGTTAAAATTAGCAGAATATGCGTAATAATGGAACTAACAACCCAGTAATATCTAATGTTAAGAGAATAAGACTTGTGTAAGAATCTGACTGATGTCTCCCTCCCCTTCCCTTGGTTCTTTCTCTTTTGTGCCCTCTCCTCCTGCATGTATCTTTCCTCGTGTCCCTGCTCTCCTCCACCTTGGCTTTTGACTCCACCTTTTCCCTGCACCAGGATTGTGGAGATCGCCGCCTGTCACTCCACACACACCTCTGCGGCAAAGACCCAGAGCGGTCAGGTGTACATGTGGGGGCAGTGCCGCGGACAGCCCATCGTGCTGCCACACCTCACGCACTTCACCAGCACGGACGACGTCTTCGCCTGCTTCGCCACACCCTCTGTGATGTGGCGGCTGCTTGCCATGGGTGAGTTTGTGTTGGCATCCATCCATCCATCATTGCTCTGTTTCGTTCACGTTGGCTGCTTTGTTGTTTGAATCTTAATGCCTTTACAGTATTTCATACTGATGCTATGTATTAAAACTTCTGCAGAAAACAATCGCTGCTGTTACATAACTGCTGTATTTGTTGTCAGAGCATGATGATTTCCTGACTGTGGCCCAGTCACTTAAAAAAGAGTTTGACAATCCAGAGACCTCTGACCTCAAATTCAGCATCGACGGGAAGTACATCCATGTACATAAAGCTGTTCTCAAAATCAGGTGAGGACCTCACTAATAATTGGTACGTTCAAGAGCCTCAACGGTCACTTTCTCCCCTTTAATGCTTTAATTTCTGACTCCTCGTTTCAGGTGTGAGCACTTCAGATCAATGTTTCAGTCACACTGGAATGAGGATATGAAGGAGGTGATCGAGATCGACCAGTTCTCTTACCCAGTGTACCGCTCGTTCCTGGAGTTCCTCTACACTGACAGTGTAGATCTTCCTCCTGAGGATGCCATCGGTGGGTTCTGCTCCATTTTCAGACCCGGTTTACAGAAAAATACTCCGGCAAGCTCACAGACGAGTAAAAGAAACCAATAGCCTCTCTTTTGGGGGGGTTTTAACACCCCTTTAAATGGACCAAAACTAAACAAGATGGAAAAACCCAGGCCTTTCCTTGGCCTTACAGTGGACCGTTTTTGCTGCCAAGTTGCAGTGCACTTTCCATTCACACTATTGTTTTTGAAATGTAGATCACTAGAATATGACATAAATTAACATATTAATGATGCATTAACGATATAATATTAACAAATCTAATAGTAATCGTAATAATAATGATGATACTTAGGTGAGTTGTTTTTGTTGTTATTATTATTTGTAGTAAGTTTCTAATAGTATTTTTTCACAATTGTTTACAATAACAATATAATACATCAAATATAATTAGTTTCTTATTTGCAATAATACATCAATAATAATTATTTATTCACAATAATAACTAATTATTTACTTTCATTATTAACTAATTATTGTTGATGTATTGTTATTGCAAATAATTATATTATTAAAATGATAATCATAACTGTTATTTATTATATAATTAGTTAATTATTATTATTATATTGTTTTTTAATAACTATATTATTGTGAATAATAATAACAACTATGTAGTATTATCACTTACAATATAATTATTTACAACAATAATTATTATTTATTATTAACAATAATATAACCATGATATCAAAATTGACCATTCTTATTTAATTTTTCAGAATGTTGCAGTGTTTATTATAAATGATTTATCTGTGCACATTTTTTTTTTCTCCATCAATTCTGCCTCTGTTTAGTTAGCAATGCCTGAATCAATTCCCAGTCCCGCCCTATATTTAATTCCTGATGCCATTTCACAAGGCTAATATGTCGACTGGCGTTTCATGCCGACTTCAAGTATTAGTCATCTTATCTAGCGCTGTATGCTTCTGTATATTTTGTATGCACTGTAACTTGTAACAACCAAAAATATGTGGAATTTCACAATTGTAAGTCAACCGTGCACTTATAATGCATGTTTTAAAACAATGCAGAATTCACTGCATTTGTTGTACCCATTGAAAAAAAATGGATTTGGCTGTCTGTCACAGGGTTACTGGATCTGGCAACGTCATACTGTGAAAACAGGCTGAAGAAGTTGTGCCAGCATATCATAAAGAGAGGCATCACGGTGGAGAACGCCTTCTCTCTGCTGTCTGCTGCCATCAGATATGATGCTGAGGTAACACAAACCCGTCCTGGAGGCCTGGCTTACTAGAGCACTTAGCAAACGCCTGGTTTACTAGACTATTACCTCTTCTCGTCTCATTTTCTTAGCTTGTTTTTTTTTTGCAATTAATCATAAAGTGAAATGTTTATGCAGGGTAATACAGAACATCAATACTGTAAGCTAATAATAATCATAGATGGTGATCTTGGTTGTTCTTGCTCGCTTGTCCAGTCCCTCATAATTACACATTCATGCTTTCTTTCATATGAAGGATCTAGAGGAGTTCTGTTTTAAATTCTGTGTGAACCACTTGACTGAGGTCACGCAGACAGCTGCGTTCTGGCAGATCGACGGCAACATGCTGAAGGAGTTTATCTGCAGAGCCAGCCACTGTGGAGCATTCAAAAACTGACTTGACGGCCACCACACGCGCACCGTATTAGTCAAGGAACCCATCTGTTATTGCAGTCAGTCCTCTTTACAGCTAGTGGGCGCTGTTACAGCAGACTGTCCTTAACACGGTGCCGACGGTCATTAACACAGTGCCCCCTGCTGAGCACGAGAGAAACTCTTTCACAATGGTCAATGTCTGTGTTCATCTCATTCTTATGTACAACCACTTCCCATTTAGGTTGTGTGCAACTTTTTAGAAAAGACATGTCACTTGGTACTAGTAACACATTCTAGTGCTGTTTGCATGATCAAATTCAGTGAGTTTGGGCCACAAAGAAGCATAATTATACTAAAAAAAGTATAAGGCTAAAAAAACAGACTATACTTTTTCACAGGAAATATTGACACTAATTTGTTTTCTTGCTGTGATGCAGTGCATTACAGTTTGCTCTTTTTTTTTATTATTGTATTATACTGGCTGGGAGCTGTAAACGTGCATTATATTGGCCTACAGTCAGCTGACCTTATTGATGTGGCTCCTTACATTGCACACTCGCTCATTTTTGTCTAAATGTTATTGACCAAAAGAATTTCTGCTAGGTTCATTTGTTTTGCTTGATTTGAGTTTTAACCTGGGCATAGTTATCATCTAACCTATCAGAAACTTCAGACCACTGTTTGCTATTGCTTGGTTTAGAAACTGTTGGCGCTGTGGATTACAGAAGCAGCATTTACAGCAATGACTGTTGCACTTAATCAGTCTCATGTTTAAGATTTGCTCAAATATTAAGAGTATTATTCATAGTTGCACTGGTAGTTTCCTGTACAGGAGCTGCTCATATAGGATTACTAGAGGGTTTGTATCAAGTTTTTTTTTATATATAGGTATGAGACACTTGTATGATATAATACTAATGCCTGTGGTAAGATTTGTTACATATTAACCAACTGTATTTTTGTTTTTCACATGTACATACTGTACAGTTTTTGCATTAGTTTTGTAAATTAATCTGTGTGCATCATGTGTACCACAGTTTTTCTTGTAAGTTATAAAACCTGAACCTTTAAAGATAAATAAAGCTTTTCTTATAAGTTGCATTTGGTATTTTAATTGTATGATTTAAATATGTCAATATTCCAGCATATTTATTTATTGTAGATGTAAAACTTGTAATTTAAAAACGGTAACATTTTACTTACTAACACATGAATTAAGTTTCTAATTGTTTAATTGGTGATTAATTATTAGAATACATTTTTGTTTTAATTTTATAATTATTAATAATTGAATATACACTGATCAGGCATAACATTATGATTATGTCATTATGATACTTTTGCTGCCAAAACAGCCCTGACCCGTCGACGCATGGACTCCACTAGACCCCTGAAGGTGTGGTGTGGTATCTGGCACCAAGATGTTAGCAGCAGATCATTTAAGTCCTGTAAGTTGCGAGGTGGGGCCTCCATGGATCGGACTTGTTTGTTCAGCACATCCCACAGATGCTCGATTGGATTGAGATCTGGGGAATTTGGAGGCCAAGTCAACACCTCAAACTCGTTGTTGTGCTCCTCAAACCATTCCTGAACCATTTTTGCTTTGTGGCAGGCACATTATCTGCTGAAAGAGCCACAGCAACCAGGGAATACCGTTTCCATGAAACGGTGTACATGGTCTGCAACAATGCTTAGGTAGGTGGTACGCCCTAGACGCAACAAATAGTGTATTCTGACACCTTTCTATCTGAACCAGCGTTAACTTATTGAGCAATTTGAGCTACAGTAGCTCGTCTGTTTGAATGCACCACACGGGCCAGCTGTCGCTCCCCATGTTATGCCTGATCGGTGTAAATGCTACTTATAGTTTCTAAAAGTCATCCTTTAATTTCTCATTAAATGAAACCAAGTGTTAATTTCCAGAATAGTTGTTTGGGTAAAAATAAAGTTTTGAATGGTGTTCATTTAATGAAGTGATCAAGTATTCAGAAATGATGTAGATGCACCTCATTAACAGGTTTGGCTAGTTCAGCCACGCCAATTAGTGGGTGTGTAAAGTCAAACATTGAGTCATGCAATCTTATTAGACAAATATTTTTAATAGAAAGAGAGCGACTCTGTGTGCCATTGTTATGGAATGTCATTAGTGAGTCTGGTGTGGAAGAATTTGACTGGCCAGGCCAGATCTGAACCCCACTGAAGACTTTTGGGAGGAGTATCGCTGCATCACTGATGCTCTTGTCTTGTGACTGAATTGGAGAAAATCCCTGCATCCTTGTTCCAGTATTTCTCAGGTGAGTGCAAGCTGCTAGAGAAGCTGAGACCAACTCCCCATGAATGGCAATGGTTGTGAAATCATGTGCACATCGGGGTGTGGGGTTTGAGTCTCCACATACACTGTTGGTCATCATGTTGTGAATCAGATTCCAGGGGCCAGTTCAAAAGTAATCTGATCAGATCTTGCCTGGATTGGATTGGATCAAGTCTTGAAAATGGGTCATTCAAAAAGGGAAAAAAAGGATTCTGAAATCAGATTAGATCACAGAATGCAATCTTGGTTTGATCTGGATGAAATGTTTTGTTCAAAACTTTTTAGTAATACACCTTTGATCCAGGATCAGGATTATACTTATCCCAGCAGAAGGGTGGATTTATTTATTAGTTTATTTGACAGGGACAATGCAGAAAAGACATTGCTACAATTTCAAGCAGCCGATGCTCCACATATAGGCTTCTAGCCAAAGGCTAATTTGCAGCCCCAGTCCCTGGTTAGGCTTTTTTAACAACAATAAATCCAATCGCACAAGCAACAAAAAATGCATGTATGAAAAACAATGATAAAATAAAAGACTATGTATAACCATCAATGTTCACAAACCTGATTTTGTTTGAACCACTTTTTTATATTTGTTTGAAAGATGTTTAACTCAGTTTGCACTTTTAGTTCAGCTGGCAGGCGGTTCCAAAGCAGTGTAATTTCAGGAGCAAAAACTTTAAAACTGGTAAAAACCATGCAGTACACACACACACTTTTTTATTTTATTTAATTTTTTACACATTTTATATAACTAATAAAGTGACATTTTTTGACTACCTATTAAGCCTTTCGGTAGCCTACAGTAAAATAAAAAGTTTTTGGCACTATAAAATGAATCTCCAAACAGCTGAAAATATCAAACAAAAAATATATTAATAATATATATATTTTTTGTCACTGTTTGTAATCTACACTGGTACAATTACAGATGAATGTCCTCCCCCCCACATCTCATATTTTCTCCATCAACATGTCCCTTTAGGGGCTCCGTAGAGCACTAGTAATCCAGATCTTGTAATCTGAAAAGGTGTGTGTCTGGATCAGGGTGATCCAATACAATTTTGCTTTGAAAACCCGGCACAAAAGGTGGATGGGTTACCTGAACCTGGATGGCAAAACATGGGATTTGGATCCAGATTACAGTTGTTGAACAACTGACCCCTGGGGAATCATAGCAGGTGAGCCTTTAAGAAAAGATGCCCCGCCTGCTAGTGACGTCGGCGCAAATAGGAAGAGGACAGTATGAAGGCGGACAGGCTGTTGTTGTTTGGGACAGTTTAGTCAATGACAGGTCAATGTTGATCGCGGTTGAATGGCAGCATCGGACAGTCGGCGGCCTTGTCGGGATTTGGAGGGGAACAGATCTATTCCAAACGGCGAGGAAGTGCGCGATGTGAGAGATGCCGGGGTCCAGACGGATGCCAAAGTACAAGGTTAGATTCGCCTGTCAGTGTTTCCTTCTGGCCACCAGATCCCAGTGCATATCGGAACTTTAAATTACAGTGGGTTGACTATGCCGTTCCATTTCTTCTTTTAATAGACACTGTTCTTTATTTATTTATTGTCATGAAAACGTTTACATTTGGTCTTTGCACCGATTGGTGGTAGGCTCTCATCCATTTTATAGCATAAATCGCAATCTGACTGATAACATAACTTGTATGCTAACAATTTCCTTATAAAGACTGAACAAAATTGTGTTTTTTTTAACGAAAGATACAATGCAGATGTTGTTTGTGTTCTAGTGCAGAACCTCAGATTACACCAATAAAACTATGCATTGAGAATGTTTTAATAATAAACAATAAAATATAGATACAATTATAATGCATTTGACCAAAATGTTACACTGAGCCCTAATCTTAATCAGTTGTCATATAAATGTAATGGAATTACTACTAACGTTACTACTTACAGGTCCTTCTCAATAAATTAGCATATTGTGATAAAGTTCATTATTTTCCATAATGTAATGATAAAAATTAAACTTTCATATATTTTAGATTCATTGCACACCAACTGAAATATTTCAGGTCTTTTATTGTTTTAATACTGATGATTTTGGCATACAGCTCATGAAAACCCAAAATTCCTGTCTCAATAAATTAGCATATCATGAAAAGGTTCTCTAAACGAGCTATTAACCTAATCATCTGAATCAAAATTACACCTGCAAAAGATTCCTGAGGCTTTTAAAAACTCCCAGCCTGGTTCATTACTCAAAACCGCAATCATGGGTAAGACTGCCGACCTGACTGCTGTCCAGAAGGCCATCATTGACACCCTCAAGCAAGAGGGTACGACAGAAAGAAATTTCTGAACGAATAGGCTGTTCCCAGAGTGCTGTATCAAGGCACCTCAGTGGGAAGTCTGTGGGAAGGAAAAAGTGTGGCAAAAAACGCTGCACAACGAGAAGAGGTGACCGGACCCTGAGGAAGATTGTGGGGAAGGACCGATTCCAGACCTTGGGGGACCTGCGGAAGCAGTGGACTGAGTCTGGAGTAGAAACATCCAGAGCCACCGTGCACAGGCGTGTGAAGGAAATGGGCTACAGGTGCCGCATTCCCCAGGTCAAGCCACTTTTGACCCAGAAACAGCAGCAGAAGCGCCTGACCTGGGCTACAGAGAAGCAGCAGTGGACTGTTGCTCAGCGGTCCAAAGTACTTTTTTCGGATGAAAGCAAATTTTGCATGTCATTCGGAAATCAAGGTGTCAGAGTCTGGAGGAAGACTGGGGAGAAGGAAATGCCAAAATGCCTGAAGTCCAGTGTCAAGTACCCACAGTCAGTGATGGTCTGGGGTGCCATGTCAGCTGCTGGTGTTGGTCCACTGTGTTTTATCAAGGGCAGGGTCAATGCAGCTAGCTATCAGGAGATTTTGGAGCACTTCATGCTTCCATCTGCTGAAAAGCTTTATGGAGATGATTTCATTTTTCAGTACGACCTGGCACCTGCTCACAGTGCCAAAACCACTGGTAAATGGTTTACTGACCATGGTATTACTGTCCTCAATTGGCCTACCAACTCTCCTGACCTAAACCCCATAGAGAATCTGTGGGATATTGTGAAGAGAAAGTTGAGAGATGCAAGACCCAACACTCTGGATGAGCTTAAGGCCGCTCTCGAAGCATCCTGGGCCTCCATAACACCTCAGCAGTGCCACAGGCTGATTGCCTCCATGCCACGCCGCATTGAAGCAGTCATTTCTGCAAAAGGATTCCCAACCAAGTATTGAGTGCATAACTGAACATAATTACTTGAAGGTTGACTTTTTTTGTATTAAAAACACTTTTCTTTTATTGGTCGGATAAAATATGCAAATTTTTGAGATAGGAATTTTGGGTTTTCATGAGCTGTATGCCAAAATCATCAGTATTAAAACAATAAAAGACCTGAAATATTTCAGTTGGTGTGCAATGAATCTAAAATATATGAAAGTTTAATTTTTATCATTACATTATGGAAAATAATGAACTTTATCACAATATGTTAATTTATTGAGAAGGACCTGTATACCGGTATTAATAATGATAAACAAGAATAATAATATAATATTAATATTTTTATTGCTGTTGTCTAATGATTGTGTGCTTATTGTGCAAATAAAACAAGTGGTTCCACATTTTGGTTATCCGACACTTATGCAGTAAAAATAATAAATATTAATCGTATAAAACAATATTGTCTAATCTCATATTATGTCAGAATGCAAAACAACTCTGCATACGTAAACTATGCAAATGTGTTATTATTATTACTAAATTGAGCTAAGTTTAAAATGTACACTGTGTACTCTAACCAATTATCAGTCTATCTCTATACACATCCCTTTCATAGCACTGACAATGTTATTTCAGTTAAGCCAGTGTTTCTAGTTTTGTCACTAGTCAGTTCGCATGATTTCTATTCTTTGTTTCAGGTCAGGGACCTCGACTGTCCAAAGCCAACCTCTTCACATTGTTGAGTCTATGGATGGAACTTTTCCCCAAGAAAGAACAATGTCAGCGAGAAAATGATCCTGTAGGCATATTTTAATTTCCTCTAATGTGATGCAGTGTGTTTCAAAAGATGCAGAGCTTCAATTTAAAGCCATTTCAAATGCATTTATGAGGAAATTATTGAGAGGAATGTGTAACAATGGTGTCCACCAGTCTGATTTGTATTTATTTCTGGGGAAAAGCCTTCTGTGAATTATTATTGGAAAGCTGTCGGGTACACTTTATTTTAAGGTGTCATTACATTGTAATTATATATTTAAGTACTGAATAATATTAATTAACTACATGTACTTACTATAGGGTTAGGATAGGATTAGGGTTTGGTTGAGGGTTAGTTGCATGTAATTATGCATAATTTACTGTTATTATGGTAAGTACATGTAACATAACAAGGACACTGTAAAATAAAGTGTTACCGCTGTTTCCAACATGACTGAGTCTCTGTTGTGCATATAATGACTCGTGCTCTAAAGGAGATGCTAATTCACTTTTTTTATTAGCTGTATGATAGTAGAGCCACATTAAGAGGAAAACACTTACAGGCTGCCTCAGTTTTATTAATATATTTAATACAAAAAAGGCGAAGCAGAAGAAATGAGAGGTATTATATTTGCGTCCAGGCTGGAGACAGCGGTCTTGTGGTGGTCCATGAGCACAGGATTCTGGGTCTGCATTGCTCCAGTGTGCAGTTACATGCAGGACAGGTGGCTGTGGTCAAACATGGACCCCGACTGAGGGGATGTGATCTCTACTTCTCCAGAAAACCCTGCTCAACCTGCCTCAAGATGCTCATCAATGGTAAGATTAGAACAGCGCTCTCTCTCTCTCTCTCTCTCTCTCTCTCTCTCTCTCTCTCTCACTCTCACTCTCACTCTCACTCTCACACACACACACACACACACACACACAGACTGTATATATATATATATATATATATATATATATATATATATATATATATATATATATATATATATATATATATATATATATATATATATATATATATATATATATATATATATATATATATATATATACAGTGAGGAAAATAAGTATTTGAACACCCTGCTATTTTGCAAGTTCTCCCACTTGGAAATCATGGAGGGGTCTGAAATTGTCATTGTAGGTGCATGTCCACTGTGAGAGACAAAATCTTAAAAAAAAATCCAGAAATCACAATATATGATTTTTAACTATTTATTTGTATGATACAGCTGCAAATAAGTATTTGAACACCTAGAATTCTGACCCTCAAAGACCTGTTAGTCTGCCTTTAAAATGTTCACCTCCACTCCATTTTATTATCCTAAGTTAGATGCACATGTTTGAGGTCATTAACTGCATAAAGAAACCTGTCCACCCCATACAATCAGTAAGAATCCAACTACTAACATGTCCAAGACCAAAGAGCTGTCCAAAGACACTAGAGACAAAATTGTACACCTCCACAAGGCTGGAAAGGGCTACGGGGAAATTGGCAAGCAGCTTGTTGAAAAAAGGTCCACTGATGGAGCAATCATTAGAAAATGGAAGAAGCTAAACATGACTGTCAATCTCCCTCGGACTGGGGCTCCATGCTAGATCTCACCTCGTGGGGTCTCAATGATCCTAAGAAAAGTGAGAAATCAGCCCAGAACTACACGGGAGGAGCTGGTCAATGACCTGAAAAGAGCTGGGACCACCGTTTCCAAGGTTACTGTTGGTAATACACTAAGACGTCATGGTTTGAAATCATGCATGTCACGGAAGGTTCCCCTGTTTAAACCAGCACATGTCAAGGCCCGTCTTAAGTTTGCCAATGACCATTTGGATGATCCAGAGGAGTCATGGGAGAAAGTCATGTGGTCAGATGAGACCAAAATATAACTTTTTGGTCATAATTCCACTAAACGTGTTTGGAGGAAGAAGAATGATGAGTACCATCCCAAGAACACCATCCCTACTGTGAAGCATGGGGGTGGTAGCATCATGCTTTGGGGGTGTTTTTCTGCACATGGGACAGGGCGACTGCACTGTATTAAGGAGAGGATGATTATGGGTCGAGGCTGGGTCTTCCAACATGACAATGACCCGAAGCACACAGCCAGGATAACCACGGAGAGGCTCTGTAAGAAGCATATCAAGGTTCTGGCGTGGCCTAGCCAGTCTCCAGACCTAAACCCAATAGAGAATCTTTGGAGGGAGCTCAAACTCCGTGTTTCTCTGCGACAGGCCAGAAACCTGACTGATCTAGAGAAGATCTGTGTGGAGGAGTGGGCCAAAATCCCTCCTGCAGTGTGTGCAAACCTGGTGAAAAACTACAGGAAACGTTTGACCTCTGTAATTGCAAACAAAGGCTACTGTACCAAATATTAACATTGATTTTCTCAGGTGTTCAAATACTTATTTGCAGCTGTATCATACAAATAAATAGTTAAAAAAATCATACATTGTGATTTCTGGATTTTGTTTTTTAGATTATGTCTCTCACAGTGGACATGCACATATGATGACAATTTCATCCCTCCATGATTTCTAAGTGGGAGTACTTGCAAAATAGCAGGGTGTTCAAATACTTATTTTCCTCACTGTATATATATATATGTACATACTGATGGTCAAAATGTTGGATTAATATAGATTTTTAAAATGTTTTCAAAAGAAGTATCTTTTGCTCACAGAGGCTGCATTTATTCCATCAAAAATACAGTAAAAGCTGTAATATTGTTCAATATTTTTACAATTTTAAATTAACTATATTTTATATGAATATATTTCAAAATATAATTTATTTCTGTGATGGTAAAGCTGAATTTTCAGCATCATTACTCCAGTCTTCAGTGTCACATGATCCTTCAGAAATCATTCTAATATGATGATTTGATGCTTAACAAATGTATTGTCATTTATTATTATTATTATTATTATTATCAATGTTGAAAACAGGTGTGCTGCTTAATATTTTTGTGGAAACTTTGATACATTTTTTCAATATAATATTCGTTGACGAATAGAAGGATCAAAAGAACAGCCTTTATTTAAAAATGGAAATCTTCTGTAAAATAAATGTCTTTACAGTCACTTGAATACATTTAATGCATCCTTGTTGAATACAATTATTAATTTATAATTTTAAAACTGAACAACTGTTTTCAACATTAATAATAGTAAAAAATGTTCATTGAGCTTCAAGTCATCATATTAGAATGATTTCTGAAGGATCATGTGACACTGAAGACTGAAGTAATGATGCTGATAATTCAGCTTTGACTTCACAGGAATAAATGACATGAAAATGTATTAAAAAACAGAAACGTTATTTTAAATTGTAATAATATTTCACAATATTCCTGTTTTACTGTATTTTTCATCAAATAAATGCAGCCTTTCTGAGCACTTCTTTCAAAAACATTTTTTACATTGAACAACTTTTGACCACCAGTGTTTAATATTATATTTGATTTATTTTATATTGTTTTATATTTGATTGCCTATGTCAACCCTCTTTCGTGTCCTTTGTTCAGCTGGTGTGAACAGGATATCTTTCTGGCCCGGTGATGCTGAGATCGGCTTGCTGTCAGGTAGAAGTGATCCTGCGGACTCCAGTCACCAGGAAGCCATTCTAGACGCCACAGCTGCAGAGCGACTGAAGTCCAACAGCAGACCGCACATCTGTGTGCTCCTGCAGCCTCTGGACAGCACCATGCTGCAGTTCGTGGACGAAACGTCTCAAAACTGTGACTTCCTTGGGAAGATCGCGGCGGACAATCCAACTCTAGATGTAGCGGATGTCTTTAGAAAGGAATGGTGGAACAACTCGGATGATTTCTTGGAAAAGTTCTTTATAAATGATGAAGAACAGCATATGTATGTGCTGAACAAGATGGGACTGGAGAACTTTTGTGTGGAACCAAATTTTAGTAACTTAAGGCAGCATATGAGGAATCTCATTAGGATTCTCACGTCTGTGGCTGCTAGTGTTCCGGTTCTACAAGACGAATATGGTTTCTTCATGAGAGAGCCTTTAGGGACGGGTTCTCCAGCTTTACCTCAGGATGTGATACGCCACTGTATCATACAAGCCCGATTATTGGCGTGTAGAACAGGTGAATTCTGTTTGATTACATTCACTTATTATTAACTTGCCCCAATCCCCAACAACTTTAATCTGGATCAGAATGATCTGGATTTGGAAATCCCATGTTTCGCTATCCTGGATCAGGTAATCCATTTTACTTTTGTGCCAGGTTTTTCAATGCAAAATTGGATTGGATCACCCTGATCCAGATACACACTTTTTCAGATGACCAGATCTTGACTAATTGACAATTTAAAAAAAAAAAAAAAAATACACAAATCAAGACTCCAAAAGTGATGGCAAAAAGTGCCAACATGAATCTAGTGTCACTAAAAATTAGGGGTGTTTGACTCCAGATTTTTTGGAGCTGACTCCCAGAATCGATCGCCTCCCGGAATTGACTGTATTTTATTGATGATCATTAATACACACTTGAGGCTTTTGTAGGCTAATCTTTTTTTTCCGACACAAAGCCTAAAATGGCCTTTATTAAAACAACACACTTTTAGTGACTGGTAAAGGAGTCCAGTTTAGAGATGACATCACCTGGAAATGTAGTATCAGTGTAGTATCATTTCTCAGTATCAGAAATGGAGTATCACCATTCTTTTCTAATTGTTTCCAATACCTAATTTTAAAGAGGGAAAAGCCTTGGTCGAATATTATTTCAGAGTTAAATAAACAAGAGCGAATTTACTGTTATTACTATGGTAAGTACATGTTACATATGTAACAAGGACACGGTAAAATAAAGTCTTACCCTCATCCGTTTAAATTATATTAAGCATTAAAGTGTTGCATAATTAAGGGCGTGGCCACTTGAGTGACAGGTGGATTGCCGCTGCTGTCACTACTAGCCGTTTGTCAGTTCCACCCTGCGGACCACGCCTGGTTTCTCCCAAGGTTTATTTTTCTCCATTAGGTCGCCTTTGGCTTGGCTTGCTCAGTTGGGGACAATACATTTTTCAACTAAATATCCACATAAATCTAATTATTAAACTAAATTAACCATATAAACTAAATGACTGATCTAATGCCCACATTGTCACTTTATGATAAATTGAAATGAACTGATGACATCACCGTTTTCTCTGGATCAGCTGTACAGCCGAATAAAATTCTGTTGCATTATTTTCCTGTTTAACACTGTGAAGCTGCTTTGAAACAATCTGCATTGTAAAAAGCGCTATATAAATAAAGTTGACTTGACTTGACCCACGCCCATTTTCGGTTATCCGGGAGTGACGCGCTGGCAAGATGGCGACGGCCGGCTCCGCCCACTTTGAGCTTCAAAAATGCTCTTCAGAAACCTATGGGTGATGTCACAGACACTACGTCCTTTGTTTTATACAGTTTATGGGTAAAACCAAATTCAAAATACATGGGCCGCGTTATACTGTTAGCGAACATCTGACGCCGGCCACACTGCTAAGCAACGATATGTTTGCATGAGATCTGCAATTCGGCAATCTAGTAAAGTCACGTCACGTTTATTCATATAACACTTTATACAATAAATTGCTTAAAGGAACACGCCGACTTTTTGGGACTTTAGCTTATTCACTGTATGCCGCAGATTTAGATAAGTCCATACATACCATTCTCATCTCCGTGCGTGCCATAACTCTGTCTGACACGCCCACCGCTAGCCTAGCTTAGCACAAAGACTGGAAATGAACGGCTCCAGCTAGCCTACTGCTCAATAAGTGACAAAATAACGCCAACATTTTCCTATTTACATGTTGTGATGTGTATAGTTACATTGTGGAAAATTAAAAAGTAGTGATTTTCTAGACCGATATGGCTAGGAACTATACTCTTATTCCTGCGTAATAATCAAGGAACTTTGCTACTGTACCATGAGTGCAGCGGCACAATGATATTACGCAGCGCCTGAAAATAGTCCCCAGCATGCTCTCCGAGCAAGCAGGTTGTCACGTTGGTTATGTTGACAGAAGTTAGCCTATTTTCAACGCTGTGTAATATCATTGCGCCGCTGCACCCATGGTATGGCAACAAAGTTCCTTGATTATTACGCAGGAATGAGAGTATAGTTCATAGCCATATCAGTCTAGAAAATCATAACTTTTCATTTTCCGTCGGTCTTAGCACATGTATCTATACACATCACAACATCTAAATAGGAAAATGTTGGCGTTATTTTGTCACTTATTGAGCAGTAGGCTAGCTGGAGCCATTTACCTCCAGTCTTTGTGCTAAGCTAGGCTAGCGGTGGGTACGTCAGACTGAGTTATGGCACGCACGGAGATGAAAATGGTATGTATGGTCTTATCTAACTCTGGGGAATACGGTGAATAAGCTAAAGTCCCAAAAAGTCAGCGTGTTCCTTTAAAGTCAAGCAGCTTTACCGTATTAAACATGAAAAACAGTGTCAGTGTTTCGTTTAATCAGATGCACAACTTAATTTTCTACTGTAAAGCAGCTCTCGGTCTCCAGTGTGTTCATGTTTTCACTTGTGGACGTCTGACCATGACGTACTGAACAGGAGAAAATAACCAGAAAAGATTTCCATGTGAAAGAAGGCGGAGCTTGGTGTACACCTACCTATTAGGCAATCACCACAGACCAATGGTAGTACAAAGGTGTTTAGCAGCCAGAGCAAACCTTTCCAGAATATTTGAATGTTTCAAAACTTTGTTTTGCCCTGATTTTGTTGGAAATGACACCAATTTATCATCATGACATCATCATTTTGATTTCGAAGTATATCGGGGCCTTTAGCCTGAATTTCCGTTTCATGCTGACAGACTTTAAACCAGCTGTAGGATGACTTTCTCTGAACTCAATTATAATTTGGGAAATTAAAAAATGGCAAGACAGTTACCAACAGGTTGTAAATAAAGTGTTAAAGTTAGCCACTGCTCAGTGAAGGATTGAGGGTGACAGCTAATATTAATATTTTTAACCATATTTTGTGACAGAATGGAATGTTTTAAAGTGATACAGACCAGTGAACATACAACTGATACCAAAAAACATCACAAGATTCATTAGTCAATTGCTAATGCTGTTGATTTCCTGCCAAAATGATGCCATTTCCTGGAGGACATTTCCTGTCAGGGGGCAAAGTTGAATTGAGGACATGGTTGAAATGTTTTAACTTTACTTTTTTTGTGTAGAGGATCCTAAAGTGGGAGTCGGTGCAGTTATCTGGGCAGAGGGAAAACAGGTGAGCTAAAAACTGGATTGAAAACTAGACTTTATGATTGTATGTATTTTAAAAAGGAACACCTCTCTTTTTTCCCCCTGACTCTTGCAGTCACAATGTGATGGCACAGGTCGGCTTTACCTTGTGGGCTGTGGATACAATGCCTATCCAGTGGGCTCACAGTACGCAGAGTACCCTCAGATGGATCACAAGCAGAAAGAGAGACAGAACAGGAAGTACCGATACATCCTCCATGCGGAGCAGAATGCGCTCACATTCAGGTGACGCAGTCACATTTACAATTGCTTTGCAAAATCCAGTCATTCCAATAGGAATTCAGGAGTTTTGCGTGAGGGTGAAAATGTTCCCCACACAGATTTCGCTTATTTTTTTCCTGTGCTGATCAACAGAAAGCTGCTTGATTTAATTGACATCTGTGATTCTACACTATTGACAGAGGACAACAGACCTTTTTTTGCACGTGAAATTTCACTAATCCGACACCTAAATTGTTTGTCAATCATGGTGGATTGCTTGCTTTTATTATTTTGAATGCACTAAATACTATGATTCATTCATTTCATCAGCCTCCCACCTTCTCCTTTTATTTCCCTCCAATCTGCAGGAGTGCAGAGATAAAAGAAGAGGAGAACACAATGATGTTTGTGACTAAATGCCCGTGTGATGAGTGTGTTCCTCTGATATGCTGCGCTGGAATAAAGCAGATCTACACTACAGACCTGGACAGCAACAAAGTCAAACATGACATCTCCTACCTCAGGTTCGACAAACTCAACGCCGTCCAGAAGTTCGTTGTAAGTGCTGATGAAAAATTATGAACTTAATGAATATGCATAAATACAGAACTGTGGTGTGGTATTTTTCCTCCTTCTGTTTTTTTTACTTTTTATGATAAGTAATAAATATTATACTTGAAAATGTACTCAAAAATTGGCTTTTTTTTAAACTTATATTATATTTTTTTCAGTGGCAACAGAAATCTGCTAGACATACTTCAGAACAAGCTGCTCCGCCTACAGCAAGTAAGTGTTTTTGTGCTGTTTACATAACATTGTTTTAAAATAAAAACTGAACATTTAGCCGTTCATTTACACGACAACAGCGCTTTGCAGGCCTGAAAACGGGTTTCAACGTGCAAATTTGTGAAAACTACCGTTATTGTCTCTGTAAACTACAAAAACGCTAATTCGTGAAAACAGTGATGTCATGCTCGTGTGTATTACGTGTTCAGTCTATAGGCCTGAAGTGTTTCTATGCCAAGTGACAATGCCAACTACTGGCCTGGCAGCAGAATACAGCGATTTAAGTCGTTTTTGCAGATCCATCTGAACTGGGATCATTTTGACAACGTTGTCATCTTTACACGAAACGTAGCAAAAACGCAAACACATTTTACATTGTTGTCATGTACAATGGGGCAAAAAAGTATTTAGTGAGCCACCAATTGTGCAAGTTCTCCCACTTAAAAAGATGAGAGAGGCCTGTAATTTTCATCATAGGTACACTTCAACTATGAGAGACAGAATGAGGGAAAAAAATCCAGAAAATCAGATTGTCTGATTTTTAAAGAATTGATTTGCAAATTCTGGTGGAAAAAAAGTTTTTGGTCACCTACAAAAAAGCAAGATTTTTGGCTCTCCCAGACCTGTAACTTCTTCTTTAAGAGGCTCCTCTGTCCTCCACTCGTTACCTGTATTAATGGCCCCTTTTTGAACTCGTTATCAGTATAAAAGACACCTGTCCACAACCTCAAACAGTCAAACTCCACTATGGCCAAGACCAAAGAGCTGTCAAAGGACACCAGAAACAAAATTGTAGACCTGGACCAGGCTGGGAAGACTGAATCTGCAATAGGTAAGCAGCTTGGTGTGAAGAAATTAACTGTGGGAGCAATTATTAGAAAATGGAAGACATGCAAGACCACTGATAATCTCCCCCGTTCTGGGGCTCCACGCAAGATCTCACCCCGTGGGATTTTGAGTAAAAACCTCTTTCCATCAGCAAGGGCATTGAAGATGAAACATGGCTGGGTCTTTCAGCATGACAATGATCCCAAACACACCGGCCGGGCAACGGAGTGGCTTCATACGAAGCATTTCAAGGTCCTGGAGTGGCCTAGCCAGTCTCCAGGTCTCAACCCCATAGAAAATCCTTGTTGCCCAGCGACAGCCCCAAAACATCACTGCTCTAGAGGAGATCTGCATGGAGGAATGGGCCAAACTACCAGCAAGTGTGTAAAAACCTTGTGGAGACTTACAGAAAATGTTTGACCTGTCATTGCCAAAAAAAAGGGTATATAACAAAGTATTGAGATGAACTCCTGTTATTGACCAAATACTTATTTTCCACCATAATTTGCTAATAAATTCTTTAAAAATCAGACAACGTGATTTTCTGAACATTTTGAACACCTTTTTTCCTCAAGCGTAGTTAAATTCAATTTTGAATATTTGAACATATATTATACAAATATCATAATCTTGAATTTAGGTTAGAATGCCAGTTGGTTATTTGGTCATTTATATTTAATAGTTTGACTACACATTTAATTATTCCGTTTAACCCTTTGTTGAAATTAAACCCGTTCATAATCTATTAGAGTTAGTTAATAATTCCAGAGTAAATCAGAATAAATCAGAGTAACAATTTATTATTAGTCAGGTAAACGTATCATGCCAATTACATA
Source organism: Romanogobio albipinnatus (assembly GCA_023566225.1). NCBI lineage: Eukaryota > Metazoa > Chordata > Actinopteri > Cypriniformes > Gobionidae > Romanogobio > Romanogobio albipinnatus. The sequence continues at coordinate 56,910,983 of CM042241.1, read as the reverse complement.
ATCAATTCAAAGATAATCCATACATAACATCAAATGCTCTGAGGTAAAGAATAAAATACGGATACCTGACTTCTGAAAATTAGGAGATACTCAGCGTTACGGGCTGACCGCTGTAAAGGTTCGCTCCCTGACCCTTCTGCAACATCTCCTTAAGTACTCACACCAAGGCAGAAAACTCTACGTGTTAACAATGGGAATTTACATTAATCACTGTCCCAGACGTGGGTATTTTACACCTTACTGGGGGACAGAGGATGATTTGCATGATCCACTGCAAGCCAAATATCTCTAAACTCTTAAAGGGTAACTAAACCCCTGCTCAGAGCTTAACTCCACCCACTGGCAATTTTGAAAAATGCTGGAAAAGTGGGCAGAGCCCGGCGGACACAGAGGGGACGAACCGAGGGCGGGGCTGAGCGGAGGGCGTGCACCTGAGACCCGCAGTGACGGATTGATTGACAGCTGTCAGACTCGCGAGTCGCAGAGATGGAGAATGACTGGAGTGACGCCAGCTTTGCAACAGAGCGGTCATTTCTCCTACCTTCACCTGAAGTGGAGGAAGGTGGATTGTCTGTAGATACAAACCCGGAGCCTTATCACTGCGAGCCGCTGCTCAAACTGCGTTAACTCCCGATGCAGACGACGCCAGTGAAGCAGCCGCGCAAGAGAACTGACCTAATCTATCTGCATCCGCGGCAACCACTTCCGTGTCAGGGTTTGAAAGCGCGTCTCATGTATGAAAATTATCTGTACACATGACGGGCGGCAATAATATCGCAAGAAAAGCCTGACGTGTACTGACAACTGCATTATTTAACCGTATTTTCTTCAATACAATGTTAAAGCAAGTGTCAAGTCAGTTTCATTCATAATGTTTTTACTTCATGTAACATGACAGTTCATGGAGTGAAGCTGTTCTCATCCTGTGATTGGGGGAAACATTTCTGAGGGCGTGGTGAGCTCGTGCCAGGGGCGCGGATAGTGAGCCGTTGGAGGTACCATCCTACGTCACGATGTACCACAACGTCCAATAGGAAAATTCAACTGCAGTAGCCACCGTTCAACCTTAAGAGGGCAGCACTTTGGCGGTTTTACACCATATTTTATAGAATTAAAACACTTTATCCTCAAATGTCAAAACATTTACTCGAATTAATGAACAGCATTAATAAAGCCCCAGTATTACAGATCATTAACTAAAAAAAGTTGGTTTAGGGTTTAGTTACCCTTTAAACTTAAACTCTTACTTCTGTAGGGATGCAACCTTTGTACCAGTCGCACTGAGACATTTCAAATGATTCCAAACATGTATAACACACATTCACAAAAACCATATAGATGTTGGGTGCATTTCAACATATGGAGAGGAGAGATGAGGGTGAGGGGAATGAAATGCGAATTAAAGCAATCCTTAGGTGATTAACTCAGCGTGACGTTGTCTCGGATGGCATAAGAGTGAGTTCTGATGTTAATTTCCTTTTTCTCAGAGTTGACATTTCTTATAGCGTTCAAAGATTCCTTATTCAAACAGATTTTTCCCCTCATAAATATATGATTGACCTGAAGAATGAAAGCTGTATCATATACTTTTTTTTTATATGTGCAATATCACGTTCATAGCCATGCGAAATGGCTCTATATCTATATCAGATGGGCTGCAGCATTAATTTTGGCATGAAAAGATTTTATCAATGAAATGAAACACTAATTTCATTATATTTCAATAATTCAAGCACTTTTCAAATACCTTTTTCATAAATATTTCTCTTTTCAAGGGTTTTCCAGGACTTCAAATTCAATGACTTCTAGCACCTTGTATGAACCTTGAATATAGCATGGAATACACCCTGAACGTGCTTGTGATTTGTGTTTTGCAGATGGCTGCATGAAACGAAGAGATGAGGAAACACATTTTCAGTGCAATAAGAGACTGCGATCATAGAAAACATTTCCAAAGCTGCTGTCTCGCCAGCAACAGAAGATGTCATTAATGCATCACACAGTTCCTGGTGATGAAGAACATTTCACCTGCCATACTCGTGTTGAATGATGCAAACAAGTATTTTCTTAAGTTACACTTTAGTTTAAGGTGACGTAGTTACATTGTACTTAAGTACGGAGTAATGTGAATGAACTACATGTGCTTACACCAGACCAAGCTCAATTTAACATTGAACATTGGTCTGGGGAGTCCGCTATGTATTTTCTACTGCACAAGAGGCGTGATAAACGAGCATAAAATAAATGACTCTGTACGCAATTGGATAGTCCTTCAGCCGTGATGCAGTGTTAATTCGTCAACAACCTTTTTTCACGGACGAAAACGAGATGATAACTAAATAAAAACTAGTGTTGGATGACAAAAACTATAATGAAAATCAACTGTCATTTTCGTCAACAAATAAAAACGAGACGAAAATGTTAGGGAGGGACGATTAGGGAAGAGATCCAGTCAGAACTGATGTCCTGTGTAACAGATGCGCACATTTGATTTGAACGTGCTGATCTAACGTAACCGCTGGAGAACACGGCGCTGTTGCACGTTCTGCACTCACGCATTCCCAATCCAGCGCTCCAGAGCGGCTCACAATCAATGAATAACACATTTATGCCAGGCAATTGTTTATGAACTAATGCTGATGAATAATGACTGTTTACTTTACGATGTTTATATAGTAATGTGTTTTAGACGGTTGTAACAATGCATATTTTATCTCGACATCTGAACTTGAATGAGCAGCTGCCACTACAACAGAGGCGTACACATTTCAAAATAAGAGTCCGGGGGCCCGTTCTTCGTACTTCGCTAACTCAGTTAGCTGGATTTGATTGTTGGCGATTTGGCATGATCTTGGATTGTTTGGTTCTTCGACGCTCATCCTGGACTTGCTGTCATAGCAACAGGTCCGTAAGCTTAAACCTGCTCGCGAGCAGGCTTATTTCATGTAAACAGGATTAGATTGCATCTTGAGGTGATACTTAAAATCTGTCCCAGCCACTGCTACTTTATTACAAGAGTTCATTACTGAACCAGGGGCAATAATAATCATTTTAAATAATAATAATATACAAATTTTAAATTGTATATGTATATGAGAATGTATGTAATATTATAATGTTGTGTATAATACCATAGACACAGCCACTTGATTGAGCGATTTATTTGTGATGGAATAATTACTTTATAATTTTATTGGAAGTTTGCACACATGTTGTACAGTTAATCTGAGCCGTGCATTAATTTAAGTGATGACGGATATTATGGGATGGCTTGATGCAGTGCAGGAGATGCAGAGAATTTGATCTTGACCCTTAAGAAACTTTAATACTGTCACGTTACAAATCTGCTTCAAATTGAATTAAAAATTGAATTACAACATTGAAATAAAAATGTAAAGGGTGTACAAATACTGTATAAAATCGTGAATATAAATAATTGGTAATCATGTAAAAAAAAAAAAAAAAAAATTATCATTGATCTATTATAACTTTTATGTTGGTTTGGTCGTTTAGCTGTTTCCTTATAAAGGTCCAGATATTTGTGGGGTTTTTTTTGTGTAATTTCCCAAGTTTTTTGCCAGGTGGCTTTTTTTAATTATATGATGTCATTACGTTGCTGTCTTGACGCCAGCCAATCGCTGCATTGCTGATCATGATTTCGAGTATCGATGCATCTGCCCTCTTCAGGGAAAACAAGAACGCGCAGTGATCTTAGATCATTTAAACCAGATATTTAAATCCAATCCGCAAATTCATTTGAAGAACCAAATTAGCCAGACATCAGTTATCATTATTAAAAGATCTGGGATCTGTCAAATCATCTCAGATGTATTAAGCGAGGTACGAAGAACGGACCCCAGGTGTATTTCGAGCTTGTTTATCATTAAAAGTCACGCATTATATATTCGTTTTTGCTTACACAATAAACTGTATTTAATTTATTTCCCATTTAATTCATATTCAGGAGGAAAGACCAGTATTTGACACATATTAAATAAAGTAGTTTAGTCAAAAGACTATGACTAAAACTAAATCAAAATATGCTGTCAAAATTAACACTGCCGTGATGACAAGCCAGTCTGTGATTGGTTCCCACAAAAGTGTAACAGAAGCAGTAGAAATGAATGTACAGGTTTCCAGACTGAGCTGCAGGGCAAAATCAAATCTCTGGCAGATCAGGCTGGGGTTACTATACAATATATTTAACTGCATCACCTTAAAATAACGTGTCAACTTATTTTATAATTACAATACCACATAAAAGAGGGGAAATTGTTATGCTTTGTTTTATTAGAAAACTTTAATATGCATTTTAGAAACTGGGTTGTATATGATACTGTATTTATTAAAATGTAGATTTGTTCTTAATTTCTAGTGTACAGATTTACACTATATCCAGTACACAGTGCTTTTTTTTTCTTTTAAAAAGGAGTCGGTGATACTGCCAATGCTTCAGTTGTTCTTTATTGATATGGTACTATGGTTGTAGGAAAAAATGGAATTCAAATTTTGAACTGTCGATGTAATTGCTGACAAATATACTCAATAAATTTGGCTCAGATGGATATTTCAAATTTGAAACTAGTTGCCGTAGAGTACAAATTAATTTTCTTCACACTTTGAATGATGGTCCAAACCACCTGAACATAATTTATCACAGAAAACTAAAGGCGACTGTAAAAAAAACCACAGCAAAAAAAAAAACACTGAATCGATCAACTGTAGAGGAAAAAAGAATGAAATTTAATGAATTTTCTTCAACAGCATAACTCAAATATAGTGAGTTAAAGAGGTTCATTGCTTAATCAAGCTAAATATGCTCAATGAGAACATATTAAAAACAAAATGAAATTAAGCTCCCCCTTCCAAAATTTCTTCTCAAATGAAAAAAGAGTAAATTAACAACTCAAGAACAAAAGGCACCTGTTTTGTACATTTGCGTCCTCATTTCGCCTTGTTTTTCAGCTATGCAACAATCTACTTCTGTCAAAATCATCATAGACAGCTGAATTATGGGTTATAGCACAAAATACATACTACAGTAAAAGGAATACTATAGTATAGAAATGAATATTACACTACAGCTGCACGACAGTATAAGAAGTACTTTAGTATGATGTACTAAAGTTAACAAATCCTATAGCACTAAGGACACTATAGTATAGAGCATACGATAGCAATGCCAAAGCACTATAGATTTACCTCACTGATCTACATGAAATCTACGAGTTGGAATATACACTGGTTCACTTAGTGCCATAGTTGACTTTAAGATTCTTCTAAAATGGCAACCACCCTAAGAGTAAAATCAGCTTTAGGTAAACATCAAATAAAAATATATAAAACAAAAACAGCAACGCTTTCTGATCGGGAAAAAAAACAAAAGAAACGGCCTGGCAGCAACTCAAAATGTACATGAAGACCCACACATGCGCTTCCTGTTTCAGCTCAGATGAACAATAATTAAAATACTGATAAATGAATTCATCCTTCTAAATAATTCTTATAAAACACAAACAGAGTCAAGAGAACAGGGAGGAAATGATCAGGTTTGTAGTGTTCGGAATAAAATAAAAGCGAAAGCAAGTCATTCGGATGCCCGAGTAACGAGGAATGCAAGAATGAAGATTAGTGCAGTTACAAATCAACAACCCATAATTGATCAATTGGGAATTTCAGCTCTTAATTCCAGCAACATCTCTTCTGATTGTGGCGCTGTCGAAGCCAGGGAGAGTGTGGAGTGTCCAGACTTGTGAAAAACATCCAGAAACGGAAAATGAACGTTTACCTGTACTTCCTCATCCACAATGCGTCTCTGTGTTTTCTTCCTGTAACTCAAACTGGCTGATTCCTACTTTTAAATCATCCCATCATGGCACGAGAGTTTGCGAGAAAAAGAAAAAAAAGGGTAAAGCAAATAAGAACAGAGAACATCAATGATCAGGAACCTTCTTTTGTAAGCCACGGAACTAAGAGGAGACAAATTTTTCAAGATTTTAAATAGAATTATTATTGTTAATATATATATTTTTTGTGGGTTTTGTCGTTTTTTTCCCCCCTAATACTGCAATAGCTAAAGTTTAGGAGGCTGGTTTCTTTAGGTCTCGTATTTGTTTGACGAGGTACGTCTTTTCGTCGTTAAACTGCTCGTCGTCCGTGCGGTCCTTCTGAAAGTTGCTAAGGAAGTCGATGAGTTTCGTTTGGTTCTTCAAAAGAATGTCTACGATGGGCTGGGTTTTATTTGGATTGGCCACAAACACCTGAGGAAATACAAAAAAAACACAAAGCTATAATATGGAATATATTGCATATGAACCACTTTTATTGAATATAAGGGTCCCATTTTATATCAGGTGTCTTTAACTACTATGATCTAAATCAATTGTTAGGGACATTGGGCCTCATTCATGAAACACGAGCAGAACGAATGTGTGTGTAAATCGTTCGTAAAGCCGCTCTGATGTAAATTTTCGGATTCACAAAATGTTAGTTGGTATGACAGAAATGTACACCTGCTCCCTAGCCTGTGTAAATGGTGAGTAAAACATTTGACTTGCCCTTTTTTAAAGTTTTTTACTGTTCAACTTTGGGTAATAGGCAGCGCTCGTCACTGTCGCATTTTACCCAGGCGTCCAATCACAGTGGAGGAAGGGCGGGACAAATATTACACCGACCAATCCTACACCAACTGAACAACAATGGAGAAGTTAATATTGCTTTTTTACAGCATTTTTATATTCAGTACTATTCTTCAAAATGAGATCCTAGTAACACATTACTGCCATGGATATTCTGTAGCATAGCAATCAAAGCATCTCAGCTGGAAAAATGCTGCACTTGCAAAGTGCTTTCAAGCGCCACCAGGTGGCTGTTTTCAGAAGAGCACCAGGCATTTTTTAGCTGCCTAAAAATGCTTTGCTGGACACACGATAATTAAATATTTATTGCTAGGCATATGGCCAATTAGTCTCTTTAGCATTTATGCAAAATACTGAAGCCAAACATGAGAAAGAGGTCCAGAAGATTCCACAGCGTTCCTGGACACGTCATTAGCACAGTTGTAACTAAGGGGCAGGGATTATGCTAATTATGAATGAGCGAATGAATCTGTGGTATACGAAGCGTTTGTGAACCTGGAGGAGAGTTTTCGTAAAGGTCCATTTTACGCGCACATTACTTGTATATTAACGAAGATTTCATGAATGAGGCCCATTGTACTTGTGCTGCTATTGAGGTGGGATACGGGTAAGGTTAAGAACCGGTTTGGTGGTATGGGTAGATTAAAGGGAAGGACCAATTTGTGTAATTATAGATATACACCGATCAGGCATGACAGGTGAGGTGAATAACACTGATTATCTCGTCATCACGGCACCTGTTAGTGGGTGGGATATATTAGGCAGCAAGTGAACATTTTGTCCTCAAAGTTGATGTGTTAGAAGCAGGATGAGGGCTAGACGACTGGGTCAGAGCATCTCCAAAACTGCAGCTCTTGCAGGGTGTTCCCGGTCTGCAGTGGTCAGTGTCTCTCAAAAGTGGTCCAAGGAAGGAACAGTGGTGAACCGGCGACAGGGTCATGGGCGACCAAGGCTCTCATTGATGCACGTGGGAAGCGAAGGCTGGCCCGTGTGGTCCGATCAAACGGACAAGCTACTGTAGGTCATATTGCTCCAGAAGTTAATGCTGGTTCTGATAGAAAGGTGTCAGAATACACAGTGCATAACAGTTTGTTGCGTATGGGGCTGCATAACTGCAAACCAGTCAGGGTGCCCATGCTGACCCCTGTCCACCGCTGTGGCTGTGGCCTCAGCAGGATAATGTGCCCTGCTACAAAGCAAAAACGGTTCAGGAATGGTTTGAGGAGCACAACAACGAGTGCTGAACAAACAAGTTACAGGACTTAAAGGATCTGCTGCTAACATCTTGGTGCCAGATACCACAGCACACCTTCAAGGGTCCAATGGAGTCCATGCCTCAATGGGTCAGGGCTGTTTTGGCAGCCAAAGGGGGACCAACACAATATTAGAAAATGTTATGCCTGATCGTTGTATATTAAGTAAATATCAGTACAAAGTAAAAACATGTACACAACAGGTGCACTATATCAAATTCATTTAAAATGCATAGTAGTTAAAGACACTTAATATAAAGTGGGTCCATATCAATACAAGTCACGTTTTGATACTTTTATGGTACTTTTTTGTCATTTTGGTCCTCAACACCCTCAATCCTGATGTATTTTCCATGCGAGGAAAATTAAAATAGTGTCTACATTTTTGTACCTTAAAGACATGGAAAGCCTCAAACTGAATGTTGGGGCTCTTGTCTCTCAGGAGGTTCATCATGAGCTTCAGGTTCTCTGGTTTACTGATGTACCGTGTCATGACTGTGAAATTGTGTCTGTCCAGGAGCAGTTCACCCAGCAGCTGTCACACAAACACATGACGACAGGATTAATGACAGGACGGGCTCTAGATGACAGAATTCAGATGTCAGAACACGCACCTTCAATGACTGTCTCTTGGTCACGTAGTTCTCAGAGTGAAGCAGTTTCTCGTAGTTGTCAAAAACCTGGAAGATCATTGAGAGTTGTTGTTTCTTTTGTTGGTTTTTTTTAATCTCAGCTTTTCAGAATTTTATGAAAAAATGAACCAAAACAAATTTTACCGCATCATAGTTCTGTTCTAAAAATTCCGACACTAGAACCTTGTGTCTTGTGAGCAAGTCCTGTAAAACAAAAACAATTTATTCAGAGTAATTTAGATTGGCATTCTTAGATTGGCGCTTCCACTGATCCAGAGAGAACCGTTGTCATGCTGTATCATACGTAACAGCTTCACAACTAGTCTTTTCAAACACAGTGTCATTACTTCTCTGTTACAAATATTCATATTATCACAGAAGAACTGGGATATAAGTTTACAGTTTGGATATAAACACTGATGTCTATATTCTATAAGTATATTTTCAAATAATGATTGTGACAAATGTATTTATCATTGAAACATTTAAGAGATTCGGTCAAAAATCATCCAGTAATAAGTGAAGTATTTCAGAGTGGGTCATTGAATCATTCATCAAATCAAATTTTGTATCAATTCAGATTTATTATTTATTAAACATTTTAAATAGACTGCAACAATCAACATTTTGTCAGAACCTCTAGTAAATGACATGTTATTTTGTTTAGTTGCCTGTTCAGAATCGTGATCTCAGTTTGAAACCACAAAAAAAAAAAAAACCAGATTCTCAATGTATCCAGAATCATGCAGCTCTAGTATCAATTAATGTGGTATTAAAAAAAATATGGCGCTCACCTTAAAAGTGGCAAATGCATCAGAAGCGATGTCAAATGTGGACATCTCCACGTAGCTGAAGAAATCTTTAAAGTGTTCAGAGTGAAGGACGATTTTGGCGAGAGGTTCGTGCCGGATGCACTCACGCAGCATAATCCCACAATTCAATGCCACTTGAGGGGTCTCATACCTGCCACGACATCACAGTAAAAATGTCACACACACACACACACACACACACACACACACACACACACACACACACACACACACACACACACACACACACACACACACACACACACACACACACACACACACACACAATGTTCAGGTAAATGAAGCTTAATGATTTTACATATATTCCATGTTTGCTGTTCTGATTTTGATGCTGTGGGCATCCATTTATTGCTAAAATGGATGGAGGAAGGAAAACAGCAACATTTTGGAAGCTTTTCCATGCAAGCAATTTGTAAGTAACGTGCTCATGTGCTGCATTTCAAAAAAACCTATCATTTCTCACCCTTTGAGTAAGATGAAAAGAACTTCCTGATGAGAGCAGAAATATTCCACTGTTGGGCTACGGGTTCCGATCTGCCTGCGCAGGATGTTGTTGAAGATCTGACAAACGTCCTTTTTACCCTGCACACACAAATAGACACCGTCAATATACCAATTATTAGAACCATGAATGAAAAGAAAGAAAGAGCAAAAAATTATGTCTGAACATATGTACAGACAGATATGACCCTAAAAGTTTGACAAGTAGTGTGTAGGGCTTGGCGATACGGCCAAAAAATCATATCACTATTTTTTTGGTTAAATGGCGATATACAGTGTATATATCTCGGTATTTTCTACATTTTTCTATTTGGAAAACCCCCCCCCAAAAAACGATTTAATTACAAAAATATAATATTTTACATCCAGCCCAATGATGTCCTACAAACAATGTTGATATTGAAGGCTATGAAAACAAATATAGTTAATGTGATGTAGGCTAGGCAACATATGTTCAAAAAGGGGGTTTAAATCGCATTACAATCTAAAAACAAAAATAATGATCACTAAACAAAAAAGCACAGACTAATTGTACTAGCCTACATTTGATTACCCCATTATAATGGTCACTTTCATAAAAACACACTTATTTGTAGGTTTAATATTACACATATGGCACATTTATTGACCAACAACAAATATTTTAGAAATATGTATATTTTAGTCAGAATTATTGTGCTCCTATTGGCGCGCATGTGCGGGGCCGCGCTCATTCATCGTATAAACTTGATATACCGCCCAGCCCTAGTAGTGTGTATATAATAAAATGATAATGTAATTATAAATGTCATGTCTTCTGTAGTGAATTCTAATGTCATTTGTTGTCTTAAAGCATCCTCACCTCAAAGTCGATGACCTGCAGGTTTTCCACCAGTGAGATGAGCAGGCCGCTGTTGTAGAGCTCTTGGGCCAGTTGGGCCACCGTTTCTGTGTGCGGCTCCTTATCATTAGTGCCGTACAGGATCTCCTTCATCGCCACCAGACATTTCGACACCTCCTCTGAAGCCTGACAAACACACAAAAATCACTTAAGTACTGCTACAAAATATGCTGCTAATTCAATATACACCTCGGATGTTTCTGAACATGTGTATGCAAAGCATATAGTATCAATGCCACATATTGCTCTGAACGCCTAAAAGGATTCTGGGTAATTTCACATGTATGCTCGTTATTCAAAGAACATCATTAGCTATTTATCAGCTGCTGCAGGGTTTGAAGGCATCGTGAAGCATATGGATTTTCCTCCAGCTGGAAGTGCCCCAGGCCCTCGGAATAACAATCAGCAGGTTTCCAGCACTTCAAACGCTCGACTTTAGCGCAAGGCTGATGAAAAGGGCCTTAGCAGGCAGGTGAAAATGAGCAAGAGGTCAGGCAGTGGAGCGATATTCCCACCTCTGCTACATCTTTCAACTCTCAGCACAAACATGAGAGCTTCCAGGAAGGAACCCAGCCTCCCACTCATTTGGGTCTCTAATGGACGCTATGAAAATGGGGTTCATATTGAGTAAATTGGACCACTTAATCGACATCGAGATGAGTGCACTGCAAAAAATGCTTTTCTCACGTAGTATTTTTGTCTTGTGTTCAAAATGCTTTTACTAGATAAGTAAAATGACATAACTTGTTTTGGTTTTCTGGGGGGCTAAATTATCTGCCAATGGAGTAAGAAAAATAATTGTTTCTGTTTGGGACAGAAACAGGAAACAAGATTTAAATTTTTTTCCAGAAAAACAGAATTTTTTTGGGGGGGGATCTAGTAGTCATTTCATCTAGGAATTATTAGATATGACTAGAAACAAGAAAAAAAAACTAAATAAAAACATTTTTGCAGTGTGGGTTAATTCACCTGAACTACGCCAATTCAACAAACAACTAGCATTCAATTTAGAAGCTCTTTTGGAAGAAAAAAAAGCTATGTCTGGGTGATAATTTATGTAAAAGTCATCTAAAGAGGAATTCTGATTAAATTAAATAGTTTTTCAAATGGATATCCCAGACTGCATGTCCACATTAGTCACATTGCTCAAAAAAACCCAAAGGCCATTCATAGACATTTCCATGTCACACTTCCCTCAAAAGTAGATAATAAAAAAATGAAGCAGACTTTATGCCAATAGTCAAAATTGTGGCTAAACACAGTTATAGTTATCAAAATGCATATCCGCATTCTACTATAGGATCAGATTATTCATGTTCACTGGTTTAAACTCTTATTTGCCTGAGGCCAGGCCTGCCTCTCTGAAAAAGCAAATGAAAAATGCAAAAACACAATGGGAAAAAAACTCAGTGGAAAGAAGCCTGATTTAGAACCTCTGATATTCTGGTTGAAAATGGCTATAATGTGTCTTAGGTTAAAGTTGTAGAGACCTAGGAAAACTTGAGCGTCATCACTCAATAGTCAAATTCATTATGCAATCATCCGAGAGCTTCTGGAACAGCCAGGATAGATAATGGAATGGAAAAAAATTCCTTATTGTCACTTTTGTGCCATCTTAAACAGCACTGGAACATTCTTTTCAGTATAAACACCTCATTTGATGCAAATCGGGCTTATTAAAGTGATGGAGTGATGCTGCACAGTCGCAGTAAAGTATGCCATATTGCAGCGATCTGTTGATTTCTTTAAATAGCTAGAGTTGTGTTCATGAGTAACACTGTACTGTTGACTACTATTTTCAAGTGTTGTGTAATGACGAAATGTGTGGAGAACTGAAGTGAGGGAGTGAACAAGATGGATGAAGTTTGTTACTCCTGTCTTGTGTGCTTTATTACTTCTTAATAACTCCTGACAGATACCACAGCTAGCAATCAGATACAGCTCGCAAGATGCTTCTTACCAATAGTGCTCAGCACACCTTTTTTGTTGTTGCCATGTTTTTACTGCTATCTGATATAATTCCTATAGTGAATCGGGTTTTATCAGCAGGTGTAATTCACTGATGCTAAATACCGTAATATGCCAACTTCAAACTCATACCTTCTCTGTCTTCTTGTCCTGTTTGACCAGGATGGAGAGGTTGTCCTTTAGGGTCTTCACAATTTCTGTGGGGTTCTTGTGAGATTTACCAAATAGTGGCATGGTAGCGGCCGTAGACTTCTAGCTTCAGAACCTGGAATAGAAAAAAGAAAAGAAATGGACACAAGTCAATGGTGTTGACGGCCCTCCAAAACACTGAGACAGAAGACGAAGTCTACTAAAGTTTAAAAGGAGAAATATTTAACCGGAAATATTACATTAATCAAAAGCAGGACACATACATATTGTACTTGACTGAGTGTATGTTTTGCATGATCTTCAAAAATGTCTACTATTTGTAAAAAGTATAAATAGTGCCGCCTTATGATTTTCTTCTAAAAATAAAAAGTATTTCTGTTATACATGTCAAACTTTTGATGACTTCAATGAGTAGGTACGTCCTAAGTAGTAGCGCAAACATGATCCCATTAAAACCAGTGTTATTTAAGTATTATTTATATACTATTATTGTAGTATCTTTTATATTTATACTATTTTAGTTCTCATTTTGTCAGCTTTTGTTCTTTAAATATTTTGTTGGAACATTATATTTATTTGGTTTTACAGTAAGATATCAGCACAACATGCAATTTATTATGAAAAACTATAATGAAAATACTTCTATTTAGTTTTTATTTATTACATTTCAATTTTAGTTTTAATTGTTTTAAGCCAATTTAAGCTGTAAGTTCATCTAATATTTATATTTTCATTTGAAGCTTTATTTCAATAAATTTTTTTTCGAGGACTTAAGTTCTTAACACAGATTAATCACATTTCACTAAATATCAAAATAATTAAGAACAGTTATGATCTGAAATTCCACTTCAGTCTGTAAATAAGTGGCTTTAATTATGTAAATTAAAGACAAAAACTCCATTCATTTTTCAAGCCTCGAACTAGCATGTACTTTAAATTAAATTATTATTCTCAGTTTGAGTCAATGTATCGGTTCACAGTAGAAAGCCATAGCCAAAAAAAAAGCCATTTCGACAGGGTTGACACCAGAATGTGATGTGAGAGGAACTTTCAGCAGCGACCTAAGCCACACAATTATAATGAGGGGAATATTCACAGTTTTTCCGAGAGAACCAAGTGAAACTTGTGACTGGTAATCCTGTGATCTAAGAAGCTAAGGTGTATGTGTGTGTGTGGGAGAGAGAGAGTCCAAGAGTTGGAAATTTCCTGTTCCTCCACCTGTCAGCAACTGATCTTTGAACAGATTCCTTTCATATTAATTCTGCGTTTATACAATACATCTAACAATATTACCACAGTAAGGCAAAGATTAATGATTACATAAAGTATATATAGTTGTGTTAGGACCTCCTGTAGAGGATTATTTTATTAATATTAAAGGAGGTTTTGAATTCACTGACCATACTAGTCTTAGTCTGCAATCTAGGTGTGTTTAAAGACTGGGAATAACTTGTAATAATTCACTATGTAAACACTGACAGCAATAAAACCAAGACCTGACTCACCACAGTTATGAAATCATAAGTCATAACCGATCTGGAGAAACACATGCCACCCTGACCTCACCCGCGTTTACTATCACAATATCACCTTAACCATCAAAAAGCCCATCGCTGAGGAATGTCACATGACCACATTTATTTAGCAGCGAGTGAACAGGTCCTCTGTTTGCAGTGTGACAGTTTTAGGAATTTTATATAGTCCTCGGCAAAAAAAAGAAGAAGCTCCACCTTTGTTTACAATCTGTAAATACCACCTCCAACACCTCAGCGTTGCAAAATTAGAAAATAAAATATGAAATGGAACGACTGGACATAGACATGGCCTAGATAAATGAGAGATAGACGCCAGAAACCAGTTTGAATTACTACCAAGGAATAGGGTACAAAACAAGGCCAGAATTCATAAACAAATATCTATAAATGTGACAGAATGGGTAAACAGGGTTGCAAATTCAGCTGTCAGTCAGCAGAAGCTAAGCTAGTCTGTGACCAAAAGCTGAAAATTGTGCTTATTGATTAACTTATATTTCCGTAAATTTAAGAAAGATATTTGGTAACACGGTTCAACGGGCTGATCTTTAACACTAAAGCCAAGACTAAAACAAGGGGGGGAAAGAATTTACTTCCCACTATGATGTAGAAAATATTCAAATATCACTGCTTGGGTGTGACAATTTATGGAATATTCCATGAAGTATATCAAATAAGTAAAAATCATAATAAACAAGCAGTAACAGGGTTACTCAAAAAATACATGTGGGACACAGCTAAACATATTTTGGTCATTATATTTAAAGTTTTATTAAAAGTGATACAATAATTTTGCAATGAACTGAACATCTTTTAAAATCAACATATCAATAAATTTAGTAATCAATTAGATCTCCAAATAAAAACAGATTAATAAAAAAAATCTGGGTTTTTTTTAACAATATTTTTTTATTGGACTGCATATCACAGTACAAAGAAAATAAGGCGAAATGTATGCCATTTCAACGTCAGGCGTCAGATTTGTGTGACATAAGCTCTATTAGGACTGCAGGGAAGCATCTGACAGAGTTGATATTGGTGTTATGTAGAATCGAGCTGAAATGCATGTGGAATTGAGAGAGCAGGCCCTTCAGAGCATGATCTGCTTGTGTTTGTGTTGCACTGAAGGCCTTGCAGTGGTGTGATCTGTTTCAGGCCTGTTCACTCAGTCCAACACAAACAGCAGCAGAATTACAGCGTGACACCGAGCGAGCTGCTTACAATGTAACACGCGAGCGGAACGACGGACTGTAACAATGAAACGGATCAGACGCTGGCGGCTCAAACACTCACATAGCCTACACACTCTGTTTGTCAACTCGGTTCCCAAAAACAAGCCCGACATGCGGAAAATTGGGCGTACGTTTAGCTTATTCTCTTGCGACATCAAAATAAAAGACACGCAGCAGTAGCCCGTGAGCCTGTGCTGCTGCTCGACGTTTTACGCCATGTCTAGCTGCTATTTCGATATCGCGTTGGTAATGTCGGAAATGTTGAGTACTTACAGTGCTGCGATGTAATTGTGTCTTCTGCGGCTGCTGTGGTTCTGTGTGTGTTCGCGAGCAGCCGTCCTGATCACGCCAGCAGACTGTGTGTGTGTGTGTGTGTGTGTGAGGCAGCGCGCGCGCGCTGGGCGAAACGTCAGAGGAAAGTGTGTATGAGCGAATTAAACACTGACTGACTCAAACGCGTATATCTGCAAAAGACATGATGGGTTTGTAACACAAACTCCCTGTCTGGTGCCTTTCCGCGGTTGAAGAATGATCTGGGATCGGTTCTGTGGCCGTCAGTGGCGGGTTTATCTGTGACGTGCGAGCTGATCTCAGGTCAGATCTGCCGAAGCCGTCCTCCCGCACTGAGGCGAGGCGTCGTGTTACCCGGATGTGGATGTGTTCAGACTGTATTATGAAGAGATATACTGGCTAAAATAAGTGCATGACTCATGATTTTGAATCACGACGTTTTATACTAGTATCGCGTCATATAGGCTACCTGCCTGAACTATTGAACGACACCGTCACAGCCAAAGCCTGCGTGCGCAGTGC
The DNA here is from genome assembly GCA_023566225.1 of Romanogobio albipinnatus. NCBI lineage: Eukaryota > Metazoa > Chordata > Actinopteri > Cypriniformes > Gobionidae > Romanogobio > Romanogobio albipinnatus. The sequence goes on along the minus strand of CM042241.1, from coordinate 56,894,551 downwards.
GCTACTGAAGCACAGAGTCTGAGTCACAGCTCCAAACGATCTGTGGCGGGTTCATAAAACCTGTGCTATTTGTGAAGGTTACATTGAAACAAAAATCTAATGATGCCAAAAAAAAAACCCAACACAAAAAGGTCTTATACCTAAAATGTTCAATAGCCTATAATATGGTGTTTTTTCTTCTTCATGTTGGGCCTTGGACTATGTAAATATCTTAGTTTCAAATACCTAGTTCAAAACCCTCTTGGATAAGAATTATCCTCAGTTTTTTTTTATATTTCCTAATTGCACAAAATGTATATGTTTCCTAAAAATTGTAGGCTTGCACTGCATGTTTTACTTTACATATTTTCTTGAATTGTTTCACTAGGCCTATTCCATACACTATATTGCCAAAAGTATTGGGACACGGACACCCCTCCAAATCATTGAATTCAGTCTCAAGCACTAGGCTTGCAGACGCTTCTACAAACATTTGAGAAAGAATGGGTCGCTCTCAGGAGCTCAGTGAACTCAAGCGTGATACCGTGAGGTGGCCACCTGTGCAATAAGTCCATTTGTGAAATTTCCTCATTACTAAATATTCCACGGTCAGATGTTAGTGGTATTATAACAAAGTGGAAGCAATTGGGAACAACAGCCAGAAAGTGGTAGGACACATAAAATCACAGAGCGGGGTCAGCGCACTGGACTCTAGAGCAGTGGAGACGTGTTCTCTGGAGTGATGAATCTCGCTTCTCTGTCTAGCAATCCGATGGACAAGTCTGGGTTTGGCGGTTGCCAGGAGAACGGTACTTGCCTGACTGAATTGTGCCAAGTGTAAAGTTTGGTGTGGGGGGGATTATGGTGTGGGGTTGTTTTTCAGTGGTTGGGCTTGGACCCTTAGTTCCAGTGAAAGGAACTCTTAATGCTTCAGCATACCAAGACATTTTGGACAATTTCATGCTCCCAACTTTGTGGGAACAGTTTGGGGATGATCCCTTCCTGTTCCAACATGACTGTGCACCAGTGCATAAAGCAAGGTCCATAAAGACATGGATGAGATAGTTTGGTGTGGAGGAACTTGACTGGCCTGCACAGAGTCCTGACCTCGACCCGATAGAACACCTTTGGGATGAATTAGAGCGGAGACTGCGAGCCAGGCCTTCTCGTCCAACATCAGTGCCTGACTTCACAAATGCGCTTCTAGAAGAATGGACAAAAATTCCCATAAACACACACCTAAACCTTGTGGAAAGCCTTCCCAGAAGAGCTGAAGCTGTTATAGCTGCAAAGGGTGGGCCAACTCCATATTAAACCCTAATGGGATGTCATTAAAGTTCATGTGCATGTAAAGCCAGGCGTCCCATAACCTACGGCAATATAGTGTATTTTACTTAATATTTATAAATCAAGTTTTGATTGAAAATGAGATTGTACCATAAAGGTTTCATTTCCACCATTATCTTTTGTTATCAACGAATTAAAGTTGATAAAAAAATATGGCAAATTATTATCATAGGCTAATTAAGGGAATTTTTTTTATTTTATAGTCTTAATATTAGCTGTTAATATTTATAAATCAAGTTTTAAAAATAAGAATTCTATCACAAAAAATAACCCATTCATCTTTTATGATCATAAATTATTTCAATAAATACATTCTTATAAGTTCCTCCTGGGACACAGGAATAAACTGTATAGTGATTTTTTATTTTTATTTATTTTATTTAATTTTATTCAATTTTCAAAAAAACAAATATACAGTGACATTTAACATCAAACAAAAAACAAACAGAAATTGAAATTGGGTATAGTGAATTTCTCTGACACCATACATGTCACATGTGTAGATGTCCTGTAAAGAGCACATTCAGGGCTTTTCAGAGGTACCAAACGTTTGGAAGTTTCACAATGACGACTGCCTCTCCTTGGACTTTAAAAATGGCTGACATTAATGTAGTGATCAAATGTAACACTCTTATGGAAATATGATAATATTTTGTAATTATCATTTAAATCTGATTAATTTTTGAATTGTTATAAATCAACGTCTCAGCAAAATGTTATGGGATTTCAAAATAAAACATGACTCTGTTACATAACAGGACATTGATTTCATAAATGTCCACTGTAGAGGAGACCAGGACTTAAAGCATGTTTATCAGGCATTTCGGGAGACACAACAAGTGAATAGGGAAAGAAATTATATTTCAATATTCCTATTAAATATTATTATGAAATTCTTGCCAATTACTACTCCCATTTTTACACTTCTTTTTTCCATTACATGTTGCTCCAAGAACACATTAATATGCAAATTAGATACAATGTATAGACACATTGTATATAATGGAAAACCAGCTTATGGCCATTTTACACACATTCCATAAAGCAATCATTCTGTTATATCTTTTTTTATAACATAGTTGAGTTATCTTTATACAACGTTTCATATAAAAAAACCTAAACATAGAATTTTTGCCTATTCATGTCTTTTCATAAATAAATAAAACAGAGTCCCAGTGTCCTCTACAGAGGATATAGCAGAACATATGAATAAAATATATTTTTTCAAAAAATGTATTTTTCCATTTTGTTCTAATGTAATGACATGAAAACATATTTCTGGTTATCAGGAGGATATGGTAATTACATTATCAAGGAATTTTTATTAACATTTTTATAGTCTTAATATTAATAAAAAAGAAATGTTATCACAAAATTTTTCCCATTCACTCATGAAACGGATTTAAATGAATTTAGAAAGGTCTAATAACATGATAAACCAGTAAGTCAAATTTATTTGCAAAATCATAAATGCATCAGCTTTTTCATTGCGAGTTTATATCTCAAAATTCGGACATTATTTCACACAATTGCGAGTACATCTCGCAATTCACAACTTTAAGATCGGAATGACCAAACGTAATCTTTAAAGCAGAAATGAGAGCGATGTGGGAAAAAACACGATATTTCCTAGACAAATTTGAGCCAGCAGAAGAGGATAGAATGTTTCAGTGAAGTTTATTTCAGCCTAAGGACTTAAAATTCATTCATCTCATACAACCTCTTAGATACATATTTACACATATACACAGATACGAGCCTAATACAGGAAAATATTTTAATGTCAAATGAGAATACGATAAAACTAACATGAGATAAAACATGCAGCAATGTGCCACATAAAATTTAAATAGATATTAACAACGCTTTTTGTATTGCTGAACACGTTAAAACAAAGGACAGTTATGGGAACATGAACACTGTGGTGTTCAAACTGTCAAAAATCCTTGATTGAACCAGCTGTCTGGTTTTAGGATTATAGATGAACTTTGACAAATTAAAAAAAAAAAAATACTTATTTGACAAAAGGTTCTGACCTTTAAAATCAAGTCTTACAAAAGTTGAGTGCTGGTTACAACACGCCAGTGATCACTTTCCAGACTTTACATTTCAAACCATCCGAATTAAACAATCTGTGGTGACGTACAGGCAAATAAATTGCATAAAATGTGAACACAATTGGTATGTTGTTACTGGAAAATTGGATTTGTACATGAATGGTGCTGAACAGTAAAGTGACAAATACAACAAAATACAATTCATTGACACACAACAATAGTGGTCATAATATACAATATGTATAGATATAATATATATATATATTTACTGTTTTAATGAAAAACATGAGATAAAAGTTAATATCTGTACAAATCTTCTTTTACAGGAAATAATTTAAACTATACAGCTGTTTTAGATTAATACATACAGTGAAGAACAGGACTTTTCACCAGGCATAACCTCAAAAATCTTTATGGTATAAAACAACGTTTCATTGTCTTGCTGCTACAGCAAATCAGACAGGAGCTTTAGACGTCAGACATTGCAAAAAGACACTGATATTCTCAACGCAAGATCAATAAAAACCAGTGGAAGCTCATGTGGTCGTACATTAAAGTCCAACGAGAGTCCTTTTTATGTATATTTAAAGACTTTTTAAACCGCAGGCCACTCTGATGTTAATGCCGACTCGACCAAGCACTCTTTCTCTCTTTTAATCTTTGAGGAAATTCATGCAGATGCGAAACCAACGGCATCGCACGATACTTTCAAAGTAAAGGAGAATTTGAATGGGAACATTTGAACTACCTTTTTTCTCTCTCTTATGAAGGAGAGACGGTTGAGAAAGGGTGACGCTCTATATAAAATATCCTGAATAGCGCATATCGACCGCAGAGGTCGATTCCTTTCTCGGTTGAGGAGGTTAAATACAGTACAAAGGCTCGAGGAGCTTCAGTAGAAAGTGCACTGTGTAGGAGCTGCCACAAGGCGCTGGAGCAGCGGGCTTCAGGCTTTGATGTCGGAGAAGCTTGTGTAGGTTTCGCTGCAGCTGGACGACGTGCTGAGGTTTCCAGACCCGCTGCCTTCTGTGGGGAAAAACATGCATGTACTCGCATGAGCTAAATTCATGACGGGGATTTATTGTGTGGTGGGTGAAAAGCAGGAAGTCGTGTTACCTGAGCTGGAGAGAGATTGGGAAGATTTGGATTCTCGGATGAGAGTGAGCAGGTTTGCAGCAGGGACCCAGCCCTCCTTATTGGTTCGCAGATTACGTACAAACCTGGAAAACAAAAAACAAAAACATCAATAATCACACCAGCCTCTGCTTACAGGAAACATGTGATTCTAATCTGGTCATCTTAGAAACATCAAAAGGAGCCCAGATAATAAATGCATGCGTGGAATGTACTTGTCATTCATAAGATCCAACACTCAAAATACCAACATGGACCTAGATATTTTAAATATGTGGGCAAAAAAACCAGCCCTGAGGTATTCCTTTGTGTCATTTACTGATGTTTTACAATATTCTATTAAGCCTATGAAATTAAGAGGAGGTTATGATGTGCATTATTTACGGCTTTACTTTTGTATTTTATGCATTTATAGTGTATTTTACATAAAAAGTATTTAAAGTAATATATTATTATTAATATATTAAAATAATTTAAGTATAATCTAATTCAGTTTTGGTGTGGACAAATTCTTGTTAAGTAAAAGTAAGATAAAAAAATTAAAATATTAAAATATTCTAAGTATAACCTAAATGCAACGGTAAAGCACACAAAATGTGAAATAAAAACATTTTTATTTCCCTAAATAATTATTGTTTTTATTGAAGAATACTGGAATCACAAAATGAATCGTGGTGAATTTATTCAGAGAATAAACAAGCAGCTTTTTCATAATTACAGCAGAAATATCTAGTGAATATTGTGTTAGACAAAGGGGGCCTTCGAGTCAAAATGTTCGAGAATCACAACCAAAAAATTGTTAAAACAAAACAAATAAAATAAAATGCATATTTTTTTTAGCCTTTGAAACTAACTGAAATAAGTTTACGTTAAAGTACAAAAATTACTGATAATAAATACAAAAAAAATGTATTTAAATAAATATTACTCATTTAATGAATAAAAAAATAATAATAATTGTATTGCCATATCAGCATCTGTGGCTATTTTCATGGCAAGATCAATATATTAAAAATAAATATAAATAAGTAATATTTAAATGTTTTAAATATAAATTAAACTACATTGAACTACACTGAAAATATTAAAAATACAAGTGAACTGTATATATGAATTAAAATAATATTAGTATATAAATAATACTAAAATCTTACTGATACACAAATTTATTTCAATTGGTTGATTCAACACAAAAAAAATCCATTAAATTAAATTGTTAATTTATTAAAAACCACAAAATATGTTTTTTAGTCACAACAGTTTGGAATGTGGAATATGAGGATGAGATTATTGACATAATCCTGAATGTGTGAATCAGTGGCGAAGCTACGCCTGGGCCCACCCACTTTAAATTGTGGCCCACCCAATAAATAGCTGGTGATTTTCCAAAAAGATGTATGAAATAATTTAATAAGTGACAATAATTGTAAAAAATGTCTCATCACAATATAACTATTTATTAAATGCAATTTTCCATGGTCAATTGCAGGGTTTTGTAGTTTCCCCTCTCACCATAGGTGCATTTCACATGCTTGTCAAATGAAAAAAAAACAACAACACTGAAATATTGCAGAAGGACATGCAAAGGTAAGTATAAAAATGTATAGTGTATAGTTATAGTTAAACAATTCTAAACATGAATTCATATTGTCTGTTTGGTGCAACGTCGTATTTCCATATTTTGTCATTTTTATTTATTTATTTTCATAAATCATTACTATTGGTCACCCCTTTACGTCTCCCTGTGGGTTTTGCAAATATTTAACCAAAGAAAAGTATTAAAAAGAGCTTGTGACTAAACCTCGTAACTCGATTGGCTCTTCAAACCTGTAAGTTGATGAAAACGCAAATGCACTTACTGCCTCAGATGCAGCTGTTAATGACACGCTTCTCTGACATTCTCCGACACTCGCTGGTCAAAAACCACATTACTCCATTTGAGCTCTGACCATATATAAAATCATTCATTCAAGTATTATTTGTTGCTTTGTAACTTTGAACTTGAAACTGTGCTGTGTTTTTTCTTCTGATAATTTGGCATGAAGTTTTCATACTCGCTTATATGATTTGTCCACCCTGCTTTATGAAGGCCCACCCGTTTGAACATTTCTAGCCTCGCCCCTGGTGTGAATCTTACCAGCGTCCATCGTCTCCCTCTCTCACCAGCTCCACCGTGTCTCCACTCTTTACCGTCAGCTCCTGTGGTCCGCTTTTATCATGATCAGCTACTACCACATACCTGCCTGGAGACTACATGCAAAAAACAAACAGGAGTCAGACCATCAGTGCTCAAACAAACATAGGACACAAGGAATCATGCAGCAAAGAGTGCTTGGACTCACCAGTTTCTTCCCTCCCTCATCCTCAGGATCAGAGTTCATGGGGTCCTCAGCGCTCGAGTAACCGTCGTTCTCCTCAGACGCATCCATAGACAGCGATGCCTTGGTGAAGCCTTATGGAAGAGAGGGCGGGTGAAACGAATGCAACGTTTGGATTATGGTAAGACAACGAAAGAGAGGGTGCTCTACATAGATGGTGTGTGGAAGATGAAGAAGAGGCCGGCTCTGTTTCAAAGCATAGTTAGCTCTTTTGTCTATTCCTTAAATATACAAAAGGCAACATCTAACTGTCATGGAACCTCACGCTAAGAAGAAAAGAACCTTAAAGTTCCTGTCAGGCATTACATATATAGAACCTTTAAGGGGCTCCCATATAGGATCATTCTATGGATTTAGTTTTAATTCATTTTTCATTTTATTTAAATTGTATGAATTAAACAGCTTGTAAAAATACTTTTTCAGAATAAAAACACTGAAATATCCCATAAAAAATGAACATCAATAAGTATTATGCAATCATTTAAGACATTTCTCCTTATATCGAACCTCTTTGCAGTCAAGAACCCTAGGGTTCTATATTGAACTCAAATGAAACATTATTCTAAGAGTGATTTGAAACGCTCCACATAAGCAATAATGTGCCCCACTAATAGAGTTCTTTAATCATTCCCTCGGGTCATTTTGACCCAAAATTAATTTTTAAACATTCTTTTTAAAAATTGAGTGTCCATCGAAGTGGTCCAAGACCATAGGACTTTTTTCACACTTGAACCATGAATATACACAAAAAATGACTGGATTTGAGGAGTTTATGTGGTTGTAATAAAAAAAGTAACAAATCCTTCCCTCACGGGTCAATTTGACCCCCTTAGGAATTAATGGAACGCAATAAATGTTTCACTGCACACAGAAAAACCTAACAATGCTCAAAATTAAAGCTAAAAATGCTAAAACTTTACAATTTTTTATTTATTTATATAATGTCTTCATGTGTATCTGAATGCATACTGAAGAGATCAACTCGAGAACTGACTTTAAGACCCAGCGGAACAGCTCATTTGGTCCATATAGAGCTATAAGGCCATCTAGTGGCAAGAGTCATGAAAATGTTATATTAAATGTTATAATTTTTTTTCCTCACAAGAAGTCGCAGAGACAGCCAAATTGATCCAATGCGAGATATTTTGAGCTGATTTGAATTTAAGTCGAAAGAATGTGCTTAAATTATATTATTTATTGATAAAATTCAGTAATTTAAAAGGTAAATAAAAATAAAAAAATCTCCCAAAAAATGCATTTAAAAGCTGTCTGGACCAAAAAACAAACAAACATAATTTTAGGGCTTCTGGTCATTTTATCCCTTGAGGGAAGGATTTGTTACAGGATGCTTGGGATTTCAGTAGAGTTTGGCATTAGCATGTTGCTAAGCTAACAACACAATAGCACATCTTAGCACACTAATAGTAAAATTGTTTATTCATTTAGTTGTCATTTCTCTCAACCAAATTTACCATCTTGGATGGATGTTTTCACTGAGCTTGTCGCATAATGGAATTGCCAATTGATGTGAAAGATGCATGAAGTAATAATTTGGAAGAACAGATTTTGCTTTGGGAGTGTGCATGTGATGCTTATGTAGACAGGACACTAGGTTTTGAAATGGAGCCAGGGCCTCTTTATCTCATAATCTATTTTAAAAGAGGAACAGCTCTAGGCACTGAGCTATCAGCTGTTTGTGTTTTATGTTCAGATTATGACTGTGAAGAAGGCATATGACACATTCGCAAATCATTCAAAATATGTTTATGGAGAGATACATAAACATTTCTAGATATGAATCAGTGGATAATCATGGATCCCGGAAGAGTGTTTGGTAGAAACGGATCTGTGGTCTTCAGAATCGTAAAAGTGAATCCAGAACTAGCACGGCAAACCAGCAGACAGGAACCCAAACCAGACACTCATGCAGCTTAAACTCAATTGTTTCCACACAAAGGGAAGTGCAAGTTGTAATTTTTGCTCAAACTGACATCTTTTGGTTTATAAATGTAAATTATCGTAAATTGACAGTAAAAACACAGTACTTAAAGGAATCAACCAGAAATATAAATGTATCATATAATTTATCATTTACTAACCCTCATGTCGTTCCAAACCTGTTTGGCTTTTTGTTTTGTGGAACACAAAATTATCTTTTTCCATGCAATTACAACAAATGGACACTTTGAAAAAAGCCAAAAGAAAACAAAAGAGATTTCAAACTTCAAAAGGTGGGCAAAAGTATAATATACTGTATGTATATGCCAAAATCTTCTGGAATCATACACACAGAGAAAAAAGGTGTCAAAATTGTAACTTTAGGGGTACAACAGCTTGTCACTGTGACCCAGTACCCTGAAAAAGGGCATATTTGTACCTTCTTTTTTTTTTCTTTTTTTTACCACAAAAAGGTTCTTAGTAGTACCTTAAGGTACGTATTTGTACTCTAGGGTACTAATATGAACATTTTAGGAGTAAAAAAGGTACAAATTTGACACCCTTTTTCTCCATGTGTATGACCGCTTTGCATGAAGAACAGGTCATACACTTTTTATTCACTGAATATCTTCATGATCATCTATCAGTCGAATTTGTGAATGAATCATTCTTTTAAGTTAGATCTTTTCAATGAAGTGATTGATTGTCTGAATGATTCATTCGTGAAATCCACCGAATCAAAGATCTGATTGCAATGATTCTACAGTTAAAATCTCACCAGAGGGAAAGATTGTCAGTGAATACCAACCACTTATATAATACTTTTGCTTGCATAAAAGCAAAAAAGCATGCTTCGTTTTTGAAGCTTGAACCCTTTGGTCCTCATTCAATGTAAATGCATGGAAAATAGCAACCAGTAAATTGTGAAACATTTCTTCTTTTGTGTTCCACAGAAGCAAGAACGGCATACAGGTTTGAAATGACATAAGTAAATAATGATGATAATTCAATTTCAGTGGATTCATTTAAAAAAAAAAAAAAGAAAAAAGAAGAAGAGAGAAATAGGAAGAGATGATCGGATTATTTCTCTCTCTCCTGTTATACAATATAAACTGGGCTGGATTCACATTCTCCCACTGTAAGAGCATTTTAGATTTACAATAGTCATTTATTGAGCAGTTATGTCAGAGAGATGCCATTTAGCATTGTGATTTATCCTGCAAACCACCAATTACAGTGCAATAATATCACACCCTGTGGTTAGTGTTTGCCAGTCTGTTTGAAAGTGTGAGAGAGCAATAAAGACAATAAAGTTAATTCCCACACCAGGCATCTAGTTACCTCTCCTTTTAGTCTGCAACAGACTAGAAGTGCTCATCCATCTCACTCGGGTAAGAGAGATGTGGGGACCTGCGTCTAAGGGAGAGGCAGCCGATAAGATTTCAAAGACTCCATTACCAACTACGACAGATCACTTTTGTTGGTGGGGTATACAACACTAAAGTCAGTTTGTTTGGATACGCTTAACACCTGATATAGAAGCGGTTTAATTTTTTATTACATCAGGCTGATGTATGAAAGATGGTGAAACCTAATATATGAAGGTGAAATAAAATGTGGAAACCACATAATATGATTAAATAAATGCTTGGGAGCACAGCACACTGGTCATGGCTGATGTTGGAGGAGGGAATGCTGGGAGTTTTTATGGGACAGTGTACCTCTGAAGCCAAACGGTGTAGGATCACTCTTAATCTCATGTCTTTTAGTTTTGTGATCAGGACTAGGGGGGGATGATCCTGGCAGCCAAAGCAAGGAGCGAGAAAGGAGAAAGAAAAGGATAAGAGGACAAATAATCAGGAAAGAAGAAAGAGAACGTCTATAACAGGGTTAAAGGACAGATTCTTACATATTATAAAGGAAAATCTGGCAGTTCTACAGGGTGAAAGCTTCTAAAGTAGCACGCACGCTAAAGTTTTACTCTGTGTCCTAACCATTTGTGATGTGATAAATCAACATCTGATAAAAAATACTTTTGTTTTGTGCTGTCACAGTGAACCCAGGGAAATTGAATCTGTCCAAAATCCCACTCCCATAACCATATATAAAATAAACTTAAATAAAGAAAAAGGCCCTTCCACGGTATAAATAAAGTAGTATTAATAAATAAAATAAAATAAAATAAAATATTGTTGTGGACAAATTCTTGTTCCTGGAAATAGAGTTGTGTCACGAATGGTTGAGCCCCTTCCACAGTATTAATAAAGTAGTATAAATAAAGTAGTATTAATAAATAAAATAAATAAAATATAAAAAATAAAATAAAATAAAATATTGCTGTGGGCAAATTCTTGTTCCTGGAAAAAGTTGTGTCACAAATGGTTGAGGCCCTTCCACAGTATTAATAAAGAAGTATAAATAAAGAAATAATAAAATAAAATATTGTTTCCCGTCTAGTTTAGGCCCTACCAGTCAACCGCGGGAAATGTAACTGGTCTTAAAAAATAAAATAAAATGGTTTTGTTGTGGACAAATTCTTGTTCCTGGAAATAAGTTGTCACACCTGGTTAAGGCACAGTAAATAGCATTAGTAATAGTAATGATGGTTCTAAACTCTAATGTAACCAAGCTTGAACTATGATGTTAAACTGCTGCTAATGTAGACTTCCTGCTCTACACTACAGTCTAGTGCAGGGGTTTTCAAACTTTATGATGCCAAGGACCCCCAAATACGTTGAATCTTTTATGAGGGACCCCCATCCTAAATTCCATCTATTTTTTATGAAAAAAACATTTAAACTGTTAAATGAATTGTGACCTTATAAACACAAAATATTGTTTCCAAACTTAATGTATTGACTATACTTAATGTTGGATGTATAAACCCGAAGAAGATATTTTTGTATAAGCAACTTTCACAATAAATGTATGTAAGCAGCTTACGTACTGCATTAAGAATACTGCCTTACAACCCCAGTGAGCAAGATAAAGGGGACTCACTAGAAAGATACAAAGCAAAGATATACAATTCTGGAAAGTAGCCTATGTATACGGCAAGAAAGGAGAGAAACATTTAGATATGAAACAGAATATTCGGTAGACTTTATCCATTTTTGCTTTGTCTTTTTATTCTCTGAAATGTTCTGGGGACCCCTTAGGACCTTCTGAAGGACCCCAGTTTGAAAACCCCTGGTCTAGTGTATCCTGGGACTGCGGTGTACCTGAAGGGCAGAGAGTCACCATTGGTAGTGTGAGGCTTTTGCCACCAGAGGCTGCCATCAGCTCTGCAGTGAGGTTCAAGCCAAATCTTAGTACTTATTCCAGGTCAAATAGTTATCCAATGTCACTAAACTATTGTTTTAAAATGTATCGTAGTTAAAATAATACATTTTTACTACAACATGTCTCCTAAACTATGCTTTTATCATAATGGTTTTCATCAATATGCAAATCACCCTGCTGTAAATGTATTGCCCATGACCATGTAAAGTTGTGAGCCCTCCTGCTGTACCTTTTTGACTCTTGAGGTTACTGAAGCCCTGCAGTGTAAAACGTTTTTTAGCCACTGCAGCTCTCTCAGTGTTGGGACTGGTGACAGTCTCGTCTATTCTCCACAGAGACAGAGAGAAAGAAAGAGGAGGGGGAAATAATAAAGGCTGTTACAGGTTTAGTCTGTATAAAAAAATAACTAAGATAAAAGAAACACAAGAGGTCACAAAGAAATTAATCACAGAAATTCACAGTCTAAGCAGCAAGAGGAAAGACAGCAGCATTCTGAATTATGGGACAGATTTAGGGAAACATTAGTCTGGGGTTGGTTTCACTGATACATTGACTGACTGATTTCAAATATGTCCTGTGTAATATCAGAAAGACGACCTCTGAAAAAGCGTACACACAGACGCTGCTACTTCCTTACAGTATGCGAAAAACAGTATGTATGTCTGAATTAATAGTACTCACAACAACAACAAAAAAAACAGTAGGCGAAAAGTTCGAAAAGGATGACCTGATACTTCCGGCGAGATTTGGCCACTTTATCCCATGAGGCCACGGGAAAGGATTTGTGAATTGCAACTGATGCTGGTAGGTCACGTGACAGTAACAACATGGCGGATGTAGTAGATCCAGATTACATTCATACTATACAGAGCGTTTTTTTTTTTATGGTCGTGGAATAAAATGATACATTCAAATTCAGTACCTACAGTACCTACCTACTGTAAGCGATTTCAGATGCAGTGAGGGTGTTTATGTTGTGCATGTTGAGAAAGGCTGACTGACCTTTGACCTTGAGTAAGGCAGCCGTACTGGGATCTGCTGTTGTGGGTTCGGTTTTCTTCTCTTCTCCCTTCTTGAGGCTCTTTGGGTTGGTCTTGAAGGGGCTCAGGGTTAGGCTGCTGCTGGTGGGAGTTAACTGATCTGAGCCCTTCTGCTGCCTCGCCTCTGTAATACAACATCACAAACATTATTAGAGCACTACAAACAATGAAGCTGATAACGTGAAGTGTGTCATTTCTATTTACTCTACCTTTCAAAATGTTGGGGTTGGGGTGATGTTGGTAATGTTCTCTTATGCTCACCAAAGCTGTATTTATTTGATCAAAAATACAGTAAAAACAGTCAAATTGCGAAATATTATTTCAATTTAAATTCACTTTAACATGTAATTCATTCCTGTGATGCAAAGCTGAATTTTCAGCATCTTCAGTGTCACATGATCCTTCAGAAATCATTCTAAGATGCTGATTTGATGCTCAAGAAACATTTCTGATTATTATCAACAGTTGTGCTGCTTAATATTTTTCAGGATTCGTTGATGAATAGAAAGTTCAAAAGAACAGCATTTGTTTGAAATGGAAATCTTTGTAACATTAAAATGGTTTTTACTGTCACTTTTGATCAATTTGATGTGTCCTTGCTAAATAATAAAAAGAAAGAGTGAAGGTCCGTTCACACCAAGAATGATAGCGTTAAAGATAACTATAAAGATAAATATATTAGCGTCCACACCAGCTGACAATATTGTTCTGTTTATTCTAAGCCGCTGTAAATGTTTGCGTTCGTTACAGCAGGATGGATTCTGATTGGCTGTTTTATTGTTCATCACCAGGAAATAACACATTCTGAAAGTGATTCCAGCGATATTGTTTCTCTGTGCCGTTATTGTTATAGCTGTGATGTGAACTCTATTCTTTAGTATTGAGAACGATTTTTGGGACTAGATCTTATCATTATCTTTATAGTTATCGTGTGAACGGGCCTAAAGGGATCATGTCTCTCACCTCTGCAAGCCTTTAGCTGCCCAGTTAGAACCTTCCGGATCTCGTTCACCCATGCTGTTTTGATTTCTGGTGTTGGCGCCTGAAAATAAACAATGAAATGACCAGAAAGGTGAGTGACAGGATAAATAAATATAAATATTTTTACAAGGACAATGTTTTACCTGTACGATATACACCTCCTCTCGAGAATTACACCAGATCTCAAACTTTTTGTGGTCTCCTTTTGCATTTTCAGTAATCCCTACAGCACTCATCTATCAGAGGACAAGACATGAACATCATCAGTCTCATATAGAAACCTGATATTCCTTGTAAATGTGTCTATCTTCATTAACCTTTATTTATACAATACAAAACACAAATTAAACATGCAGATTTCATGAGAATTTCTCCTTTTTCTGGGTTAGATTGCGCAAAACATTATAAATCTTTCCTGCTTTTGATATCAAAGAAAGGATTGTTTTGATCCTTTCATTTACCAGCCCACATCTTTAAAGGGTTTGTTCACCCAAAAATGAAAATGTCCCATTGATTTACTCACCCTCAAGTCATTCTAGGCGTATATGACATTCTTCTTTCAAGTGAATACAATCGGAGTTATATTACAAAATGTCCTGGCTAATCCAAGCTTTATAATTGCAGTGAATGGCAGTCCAAAAAAAGTGCATCCATTCATTATAGAAGTGCTCCACATGGCTCCGGGGGGTTAATAAAGGCCATATGAAGCGAAGCGATGCGTTTTTGTAAGAAAAATATACATATTTAAATCTTTATAAAGTAAAATATCTAGCTTCCGGCGGACCGCCTTCCGTATTAAATTTACGGAAAAAGTGAAACTGACGCGACGATGACGTCGGACGTAACCTAAAAAGGCGTAACTGGTGCGACGATGACGTTGGACGTAGCTTAAGCATTTTGAACTGCAAGAGGTGCTACACTTTCTTCATAAGTTGAATACGGAAGGCGGTGGATACACATTATTGGTCTTCAAATTTTGGGCTGCCATTATAAACTGGCATTCGTCTGAAAGAAAAATGTCATATACACCTAGGATGGCTTGATGGTGAGTAAATCATGGGGCCATTTAATTTTTTGATGAAATATCCCTTTAACCACTCCGCCACATTGTCCAATGCTCATTTCCATGTCAGAGAAATAAATGAAAATGAGCTACTTTAATATTCTGTCTTGCACTGCTTTGACATTCAGGACTTACGTTGAGTGAGTGTTTGAAGCTGTATGACGGGGCTTTCTCATAACCTTCTCCGTTCTCCTCTCGTTTCTTACAGAAGAGCAGAGCTTTCTCATGCAGGAACAGGTGTCTCTGCATGGGCTTAAAGCGCGCCAGGTCTTTCACCTTCGCGTGACCCTTCTTATGCTCCGTCCACACGCTGAACGACCCCTGCATCATCAAGCGGCCCAGATCACTGAGGTTGCCCTGGAAAAACATGTTAGGGGTCAACAACAACTCTAAAGGTGACTTACATTATTGATAACCTTTTTCATTCAATCTGCACATTAAATAAACTGCGTCCTTACTTCATATCCAGTGATGGCGATAAGGTGCATAGAGTCATTCACAGCTTTCAGGATGCCCAGAATAGACGAGAGCGCCTCCTGTAGGTCCTCCTCACCATCACAGCCTTTACTGTACTTCAACAGTTCCTGATATAAATACACATGAACACAGAGGTTACATCAGGCAGAGGTGCAAACATATGAATTATATATCTGCACATGTACTCTGGGTCTTGTTTACCTTCAGTAAAAGCTGGTATTTGGTTATTCTCTGCACAGGCTTGAGTAGGTACGAGTCCAAACCAAGCTTATGCTCCAGTTTCTTTTGACACTCCTGAAAATAGCATACACAATTTTTCTTCTTCTTTAGTTTATTATGATATTCAGCTTTATTTCACAGGAATATATTATATTCCTGTTGTTATAAAATATATTAAAACAGTAAAGTTATTTTAAATTGTAATAATATTTCACAATATTACTGTCTTTACTGTATTTTTGATCAAATAAATGTAGCCTTGGTAAGCATTCAATTTTTGAACAGCAGTGTATATCAGGTCCTATATATTGTATTCCTAATATATTATCTATGATGCTCTATAATATAAGCCTTTGGATTATAGAGATAAATATGTGCTTATAATGTGGCTTAACAAGTGTGTGTAGTTTCTTGTAATGTAAGATGACCTGGAAGAAAGCGCAGTCAGAGCACTGCCTCCACAGAGACTCGGAGCGAGGCTTGTTCTGACAGTACTTCTCGTATATCTGCAGATCCGTCATCTAACAAAGCAAGAAAAAGACATTTGAATAATCTATTTAAAAATATAATAAATCAGAACAGCACAAGATGTAACATCAGACTTACTCTCTCCAAAAAACACCGGCCCACAAGCTCAGGATAGTCTGTGTACGTCTCCAGTTCACGAAGAAAAGTCCTATAATATATAGAGAATGAGAGGCACTTTAGCTTTATAACACCACACAAGCAGCAGCTCAAACTGAGACAGAGACGGTTCACTCACTTCTTGTGGAACTGGTATATCTCAGGCATGTTGCCAAAGAGGATGTCCTTCTTGTGAAGCAGCGTGTTGGGCATGAGATGAGCCATGGCTGGATTGTCCATTTCTGCTGCATAACCCTAAACACAAATTCATTTGTCAAGTCAAATGTAATATCAGTTATTAAAGTCACCATGAAATCAAAATGAACAATTCTTATTTTTTCATGGAATATTGCAGGGTTTATTATAAATGATTTATCCGTGCACATACTTTTTTAAAATTCATGTGCCCTTGTGATCTTTATTCAAAATAACTTCCCCTCCCCTCTTGCAGCGACATCTCTTCTCTTCTCTAATGACATGTTTACTGGTGTGAGGGTGGGACAACCTGTGACCCTACATTTTTCCTTGTTCAAGAAGCTGTTTTACTTTTAATATACACGTCACAATAGGAAAGAAAAGACGATTGCAACTTCTGTTTCATGCCGTCTTTTCTCTCACTTTTTTAACTTTAGCTAGTGTGTAATGTTGCTGTTTGTGCATAAACAAGATCTGCAAAGTGACAACGTTCAAAGTTTAAAGCAAAGGGAGATATTTGCTTTTAAAGAAATCAATTTCTAAGGACTACAGCAAACGGCCGCTAGGGACTACTACACATTCCTCCAGGGTTGCTGACATCACCAGCCCCAATATTTACATAAACCCCTCCTCCGAGAATATGAAATAAGGGGGGGCGAGGCCATTTTGTATCGCCGCAGGGAACAGTTGTTGTGGTAGGCTAGTTAGTAGGCTGGAGTGTTGTTGCCAATGCAGACGAAACGCTGTTATTTTCATCCGGATTGCAGGTCCACTTTGTTCAGCCTTCCTAGGGACGGGGGTGCGTTGCAGTGCGTTTAACATAAAACGTTATATGCATGCGTGTATGAGACAGAGGGGAACACGGTCGCATTTGCAGCAGATATATGCTGCCCATCATAAATCAAAGCACGAGACAGACAGGGGTCGGAGGAGAAGACCGGAAAATGTGACATAATGAACAATATTCGTCTGTATTTGCAATACAGGAGCCGCGGTTCAGCTGCACGAGACAAACACTGCCAGTGTGGAGACGGGTGGGCGCGGCTCCCGCTGCACATTTCACGGAGGAAAGCTTCCACAATCTTCACAAGTTCAACGCAGGATTCTTACAACGGCTTGTCCTGAAAGATCGATTTAAAAACAGAAGCTGTTTACGGGCCACAACCTGTAAGTATAATTTATTTTTCGTCAATGTGTTTTCCTGTAATAGTTCGTATTGTTAATTGTACGTTGTAGCAAGGAAGTACACAGATGACAACGCTGTTTGGCTCTGCAAACCAGTTTGTTAAATGCTCATTCATACTTAACGTTATCCGACAAACACCTAACGTTACAAACTTTTTAAAATCTCAACAGCGAACTTGGCATTAGTGTAAATTATTCTTTGATTAGAGCTTTTATGTATTGTTTATCTACAGGCATGCTAAACATGGTTCTGTATTTGATTTGGCTACTATAGTAAAGCCAATGTTTAGTGTTCGTTCTTGCGACAGATATTTGGCAAATCGTTCTAAAAATACAAAAGTAACGGTGCCATTCAGTAGCGATCACTATAGATCTGCAGTCTTTACTGTTGAGGACTGAACAGGTTCTGCTTGATCATCTTCACTAAAATTGTCTGGGTCTGATTCGGGCTCAAATTGGTATGGTTTTATTGACGCCATTGTACTACCCAAAGCACAGGCTACCGGTAAAGGTAAGGGGCGTGACGTTTCCGACAAACGTGCACTAGGCGGTTAGCCAATCACAACACACTGGGCCAGCTAACCAATCTGAGTCCATTTTATTATTATTTTTTTATTAGCCCATATGAGCGTATTTTTGAGGGACTGGCTTCATACAACCCGGAAACCATCAGACCGTTTTTACAAGGAGGGACAGAGCAGTGTAGAATAAAGGTAAAATATATGAAAAATAATGCAATTTTTTAAAAACAAAGCATGAACATTTTGTTACAGTGTACCCCACAAACACAATCAAGCCTTCGAAAGAATGTGTTTTACCACCCCTTTAAAACATACATAGAATTGATCTGAGCTCTAGTAGTGAAAGGTGTCAGTGTAACTCACCTCCAGCACACACAGCAGCTCCTCCACATACGCTCTCTCTGTCTCCAACAGCTCGTTCATCACATGCCTGTAGTGGACGGATATTCAACAGATAATCAGTAAATTAGGAAATGACACACAACTATATCTTACTTTCTTTTTAAGTCGCCCCTGACTGACCGTCTAAGCACAGCAAAGTTCTCCTCTTCATCAGAGACAGACGTGTGTCTGCTACCATCATTCTGTAAGTGCATATCTCCCTGTAAATACAAACAACCGTGCATCAGTTTCTATGTAACACACGTACAGTGTCTTGAAAATGTGTTCAAAAGAATTCTATTGAAAATCACAAACAAAAGTTGGTTCTGTGGAATATTTTTAGCTCAATGTTAAAAATTCACTCAAACTAGAGATGAGATACCTACTTTTTTGCAGTTTCCATTGATGATATCGCCCTCTATAGTCTTCTCCCTATGAGCTGGGGTAAAAACACACATGCATTAAATATATACAATATATATTCTTTTTTTTATACATGTGTGAGTGTGTGTCAATGATCCCTGCAGTTTTCTATTATGAACACTAGATGGCAGTAGAGTAAAATAGGTAACGGTATATGTATGTGTTCTTATATGGTTTATAAAGACATAAATGTGTATAATGACATGGTAATTACAATGTAAACTAGGTTTATGAGGACACTTTCTGTGTCCTTGTAAACCAAAAGGCTTAAAAACCCCTACTAAACTGTTTTGAAATGTAAAGAAAATGTGTGTGTGATGGGTGGGTTTAGGGGTAGGGTTAGTGTAAGGGGATAGAATATACAGTTTGAACAGTATAAGTCCCCGTAAATCCCATATTTAAGTGTGTGTGTGCGTGTGTATGTGTGTGGAGGGGGTTATGGGACGACATTGAGAGGACACAAAGACTTTCACACTGCGAAGGAGAGAAGCCACTGCGACACTGCTCTGTAAAAAACTGCAGTATTAACATTTACCTCTCTGCATAAAATGCATTACTCATGTAATATTAATTCATTAAAGTTAATTAAAAGTACATTTAATGAATACAGCCAGCTAAATAATTGAGATATTTATCTCTTTTAGATATCCAAGCTGTTCAGAAACTGAGAACCCAATAATCCTGAACTCTGGGAACTAAAGTAAATGTGAACATTGGAGATGAATAAACGTATCCCCAAGCGTTTGTATGAATCATCCGAATTGTTAAGTTGTGATGTAAGGAATGCTGTTTCCAAATCCAAAACAATATTTTTTTCTTCAATTGAGAATATCATCTCAACAGTCATTTATTTATTGCACACATTTAAGCTCCGCTTTTAAAAATTCACAGTGTACACTACAGTTTCCTGGCTCACAGTGTCCCACACACCAATATTTAACAATTCAAAAATGATTAATCATTGTCTGGCCATTTATTTAAAAATAAAGGTTACAAAATGTTTTCACAGCGATACCATAGAAGAACCATTTTTGGTTCCCCAAAGAACCTTTAAGTGAACAGTTCTTAAAAGAACAATTTTTTCTTAGTGTAACATTTTAATAATCTGAGAACCATTTTCCACTATAAAGAACCTTTCATGGAACGTTGTTAACGATGTTAAAGGTTCTTCATGGAACCATAAATGCCTACTAGCACCTTTATTTTTAAGAGTGTATGGAGATAACGGTTAGGATCCTGTTTTTTAGTATTATTACAACACACTGTGAATTTATATTAGTTTGCTTTTGGCATCTGATGGAGCATTTGGACCTACAAACAGTGACACGTTTCTGGGAAACCCAACACACAAAAAGTCTCGTTTAGGGGGTTAACCTGGAGACAAGATGGGTGATTTGATGATGGCCTCTGGACGTGGGGCGACAGGCTGCACAGGTCGTGTCTGTTTGGCTGCCAACTTCTTAAGACTGACCCTCCTCTTCTCAAACATTTCCTGCATGGACAGCTGCTTCTGAAACACTTTGTCCACCTGATCCTGTTTGAGCACGGAGAAAATATTCAAACTCAACAAACTAGACACAAGACATTTGACTTTCCATATCACTTAAATAACCAATACAGTAAATGTATAAATAAAAATCTATACACTCGTATTATGGCTCAGTTCTATTTTATAATGGTTTTCTGTCTTTTGTCTTTTACCCTGAAGTCTTGAGTGAGCACTGACTCATAATCCCTCCAAATTGCACTCAAATCGGTCAGCTTGTGCTGATTGGCTGTATCCAGGTAACGCTCAATCTCCTGCAGCGCTGACTCCGCCCCATCCTGTGATTGACACTTATCCACAGGCTGAGATGCCAGCAGGTAGATCCCATCATCACACCATTTAGTGGCCTGAGAGTGACAGAGGAAGAAAAAGAGTCAGTCGTCACCATTAAAGGGGTCACAAATTCAGAAATCTAATTTTCCTTGAGGTTTGAACATAAAAGAGGTCATCATACAATAAGAATATCCAAGTGTTAGAACTGAAAACGTCCTTGTTAGTCCAAAAACAGCTTTTACTATAACCAAGGCCAGAGAACGACTCGTTGTGGAATATACCTATCGGAAAGACCGCCTCTACAGAATAAGAACTTCATCATTGCAACTTTGGCCCCGCCCACTGGCTTGTTAGTGAGATGACGAGGAGAGAAGAGAGATACAGGATCACTGGACTAAAAATAACATTACATTCCAAAGGATCGTAATGCTAGGAATGTGGTTATTTATTTTCAACAATGTGAATGTCTCAGTTGAACATTATTTGTTTGTTCGGTACATTTCACTGTGGATTCTTTGGTAAATCAGTCATAATTTTGGCGCAAACTTTGCAAACCTCGACCTTATTGCAACATGAAAGTAATTGTGTTCATTCTAATGCCTGATCTGTGACCAGTGATTTCTGATATGTAATGATTCATGTCCAGTCAGATGTTCTCTGTCTAGGTGTCAGGAAATCAAACCGGTGACTAAACGGTCAACTTCACATTGTTTCTCTTAGCAGGATGAAAATAAACTGATTCAATTATATATAGAAATCGATCAAAGAAAGCTCCCTATGCAATTGCTGGAGCTGTCAATCAAACAGACTCGTGCCAAAACTCCTGTAATAATCAACGAATCTCTGATTTACATAGATTGCACTGTTAGTTATGATGACAGCATTCGTTAGTGAGCAGAAATCGAGGTGCAATGATGAGATCACCGCATTCATGCGCTCAACATGTCTGTGATTGGCCACAATGCTCATCACTGTAACCTTTCATGCCACGATCTAAATATAATGCTATAATCAACACTTTTCACAATTAGTTAATATTAGTTAGTGCATAGCTATTTCATATGCAAAGATGTTAGCCAATCACAGCAGTGGGCGTTCAAATCAGAGGGCTAAAATCAGGGTAGGAAAAATTCCTTTTATTTCCAAATTATGGCAATTTTTGATGTACAAATCATACTAACATTATAAAGTGCACCACAGAAAACATAAAATATTAAAACCAATGTAGTTCAAGATTGTGTCTTCTAGTCCATGTAGGTTAGCTTTAAGACCCATTGTAATCTAGTTCTATTCCTAAAAGTTGACAAAGCCTCCTCCTAAATTATAAATAGAGTCTATGACCTAAACTAAAGGCTATTAGCTATTTAGCAGAGCATGATCCATTTGATATGCCCAGCTCCAACTTCCAGTTTCAAATGGAAATACAGTATGTCAGCACAGGAAGAACAGTTGTCTCGTTGACTTATTTTAGAGAGGTTTTGAACGGTTTTGATGAAGAAATCAACAGGGTGGGCCTACCTTTTCTAGACACTGGTGTAGTTCCATGGCTTTGAGAAGATGAGCTTTCTTGGCCTTCAGGAACCCGCTGATCTCCTCACACACAGCCCGCAGCTCAGAGCATTTGGGCAGGATGGAGTCCACAGCGTAATGAGACGCTTCAATCAGCCGATCTGCATCACACGCTAGAGACAGAGCCTGATCCAATACCTCCTACAGATGGAGAGATAATTTTTTTTCTTTTATTCAGAAAGAACACATTAAATTGGTCAAATACAACAGTAAATAGTACATTTCGAATGTCAAAGTTACAAAAGATTATAATGATTTCAATTTCATTTGATCGTTCTATTCAATAAAGAACCCTGAAAAAAACTATCATGGTTTCCACAAAAATATTAGGCTTAAACAGTAAATAGTTTTCAACATTGATAATAATAAATGTTTCTTGAGCAGCAAATCATCATATTAGAATGATTTCTGAAGGATCATGTGAGACTGAAGACTGGAGTAATGATGCTGATAATTCAGCTTTGATCACAGGAATAAATTATAGTTTAAAATATATTAAAATAGAAAAAACTGTTGTTTTAAATTCTATTAATATTTTACAATATTACTGATTTCACTATATTTGTGATTAAACAAAATACAGCCTTGGTGAGCATCTTTCTAAAACATAAAAAAAAAATCTTTCACGGCATGTGAATATTTTAATTTTAATAAAGTGACCATGCCAGCAAAAACAAAACAAAACAGTATTTTAAATAACATTATACACTTTAAAAGGATGCTATTGGTGAAGGTGACTTAATTTTGTTGGTTAATCTTTGGGTGAAAAAAAAATTTAACTGAGAAAAAAAAAAGGATCAAGTTTGCCACTTTATGGCCACCCAGAACTCCCACAATCCCCCTGTGTCAGCACAATGATTCCAGCGTAGTGATGGGTGATTTATCACATTGGGTAGAACACCCCCCTCTTCTCTCCGCAGGATGAGGACATGTGGGTGATTTCTCTGAAAGGGCCTCAAACTGCCACGCTCAGCAATTTCATTAAGGAAGGCGAGATTTACATGTTTTATAAGACCATATGCTCGTATCTACACACACTAGAACATTATAAGGACAAATCAATGTTCGCTGGGTATGAAGGGAAGAATTTATTGGGTCTGTAATAGATTTTTCACAGTACTATGTCATTTAATTTTGTATCTGAATAATGGTGTCATAACGTCATCAAAACAAAAAAACAAAAAACAAAACAAAGACAGCAGGTAAATACTTACACAAGCTCGCTCTTCATGATTGGTCAGCTCTTTTAGGATATGTTCAGCATGGGCAGGGCTTATTCCTACTTCTGAGAAGACTGATAGTCTGTCATACACCAGGTCTAAATGAGCTCTAACCTACAACACAGAGGAATACAGCCATTTCAGTAACTGCTCATACAGACCCACACACACACACACACACAAAATGTGGTTTATAGGGACTCTCCATAGGTGTAATGGTTTTTATACTGTACAAACTGTGTATTCTATCCCCCTACTCTAACACTACCCCTAAACCCACCCCATCACACAAAACTTTTGGCATTATTTGAATTTCAAAAAACACTGTTTAGTATGTTTTTAAGCTATTTGATTTACGAGGACACAGGAAGTGCCCTCATAAACCATGTTTACATTGTATTAGCCATTATACACACACTTGTGTCCTCATAAACCATAAATAAATATAAAAACACACACACATAAAATTAGGGATTCACAATATATCACAACCAACACCACCATTAGTAGATATTGAATGTAAATCAGCTGATATTGGATATTTAGTTGTGCATGCTCATTTACTCATTTAAATTTAGAAACTTTTCAAAAACTATTAATACCGTCAAATGTATTATTTCTTTTTAGCAAATATTAAAATGAATATCCACATTTTATACTGCACATTATAAACTCACGTTTGGTAATTAAATCAAGTGAATTTGGCTTTTACCGTTTTATATTTCCTAGTCAAAATAGTATGGATTTTTAATATTTTATAGTATAAAATATAGTATACAATTTAATATCGTTCATTTATCCGTTACCAGCCAAAACATGAAAATAATGATCAGTTTATCCAGTGATCTTATTATTAACTACAACTAAAACTACTATAAATTATTTTAAATTAACTATTCAAAATTAAAAACTATTAAACAAAAAGGTTTTTGGTTAATCGAAAATAAAGTGGAAATAAAATAAAATTTAAATATTAGATGATAAACTTCTTTTACAAGGCAACATTTCAGATTTTTAAGCTAAAGTTAAAACGGAAATAAACATAAATCAAATCTAAACAGAAAAACTAATTACAAAAGCACATTACAAAATGACTGAAACTAAAATGAAAATGAAAACAGAAAATATAAAAATAAAAGCTCATTCAAAATATTAATGAAGCCTATAATAGTAAATAAATAATTATATAAAAAACAAAGCATTATCTATGTATCCCTATTGAAAACGTGTTTCAGATATTACAGGGTAAAGCAGTCTGTGTAGCTCACCTCCCTGAAGTCCTGCTCAAAATGCCGCAGTTGCAGACATTGCTCTAGCTTGGTCTGATGTTTATCCCAAAAATCATCAAATGCCGTTTCGGTCTCATCTAACTGACCAAGCAACCTATAGAAAGAGAGAGAAGAATATTTCACCCAAACGTTGTCACCATTTACGATCTTCTGTGGAACACAAAAGGATATGTTTTGAAGAATGTCCAAGCTGCTTTTTTACTATACATTAAAAGCATACAGTAAGCAAAGCCAAAAAAGGGTCTTAAGTCAGATTTTTTTCTTTTTGTCTTCTGAAACCAAAAGACACAGTAGCTTCTGAAGTCGTAACTCTGTAAAAATCCTGCCCACTGTCATTGCTCTGAAACCTCATGCTGTATGCTTGACTGTATCCATAAATAAAAACCAACTCAAACAAATATAGCCACGTCGAGATAATAAAGGCGGACAGCAGATGCCTGTGGATATTAACACACGCACAGATCCAGGAATGGTGCTTCACAGAAAGGTCATGTGAGTAGAGCTGGATTCAGTATGTTCCTGTAAGTAAATGCTCTTTTTGCATGCATGTTTGTAGATTTGCTGTATAATCTTCACCAGGTGGCTTGTCTAGTTGTGTATGCAAAAGCACTGCTGACCAGAACAGCTTAATAAGGACGAAAACTGACCAAGGACACGCAACAGTCTGCTGCTGTATTGTAACCGTCTGGTCTCTCCTTTTTGCATTCCATAGATGATATCACACTCACACACACACACACACACACACACACACACACACACACACACACACACACACACACACACACACACACACACACACCTCTGAACAGTAGCCAGGTTCTCCAGTTCATCCTGGTTCATGGTGTAATCTGGATCTTTCACCAGCGGCTCATTGATGCTCTCCAGCAAACGTCCTCCCTGACAGAGAGCGATCTTCAAGTCCTCCTGCACACACACACAAAATAAACATGCTATTCGGTCCGAATGAAGAACATGAATTATTTATGTAAACTTAAGGTTTGTTTATAGCCATGTGAATGGCTTATGGCCATGTGGATAATCCATGTTAAATTATTTATGATATTACTGGACCTCTTTTTAAGGGCCATGCCTAATAATGAAACATAGTATATGATCTAATCTTTATTATGCACCTCTCTGGAATACTTGACTCTGGTAATTTTTTTGTACAAAGACTGGAAAAATCTATGTATATTGTACAATACCGGTCAGATGTTTGGAATAATTAATACAATAAAATAGTAATTAATAGAACGTTCAATTCATCAAAGAATATTGAAAAATACATGTATCATGGCATGTTTCCAGAAAATATATTAAGCAGCAAAAACTTTTCAACATTTGCCTATAATAAGAACCAGTATTAATAATTGAAAACCAATAATAACGATTAATAATTGAGCAGCATGTTATAATGATTTCTGAAGGATCATGTGACACTGAAGACTGGAGTAATGATGCTGAAAATTCAGCTTTGCATCACAGGAATAAATTACTTGTTAAAATATTATTAAAACCTAAAACATTTTGCATAAGAGACTAAACAAACAAAAATCTTGATTATTCCAAACTTTTGACCTGTAGTGTATATCGTTGTAATGGCAATCTCCTTCAAGTATCATTTTGTTTTATCTTTCTTTTTACATTGGAATAATAAAAAAATACTAAAATAAATACAATAATAATCTAAATAAATGGGCTAAAAAGCTGTGTTGAAGCAGGATAATGTACAATCAGCTGGTCATTATAAATAAACCCTGATGTTTAGTACCATGACATTAAGTTTTACTTTGTTTTCTGACCTTCATCTTGTCCTTTTTCTCTGTGTGGATGGTTAGAAGGTTGGACGTGGAATCAACATCATTGGGCAGTTCTGTCTCTGCCAGCTCTGTCCCGAAAGACTGGAGAATCTGTGCTGTTTTCTTCACCATCAGAGCAAAACCTTCAATGGCCTACAGGCATAACACAAACCAAGAGACACATCTGCTGGATCATGCTACATCAGTGCAATACAACACCAATCACATAACAGCAAGATACACAAACACAATCACACTAATGGCTGCATGTGCAACAAATAAAAAACATCCACATGCACTACAAACT
The DNA here is from genome assembly GCA_023566225.1 of Romanogobio albipinnatus. NCBI lineage: Eukaryota > Metazoa > Chordata > Actinopteri > Cypriniformes > Gobionidae > Romanogobio > Romanogobio albipinnatus. The sequence continues at coordinate 56,867,321 of CM042241.1, read as the reverse complement.
AGTGCACCGTACTCAAAAACAGCAGCCACAGATCAATACGGAGGTGCTGAAAATCAATTACTTATTTCTTAAAAGCAAGTCCACAAATGGAACGAGAGGAAAAGCAATTCATTTGCTTGAGGTGAAGACCAACATCCTTCTAGAGCACTCGTTTTTTAAAAGGCGTCATTAAGATTATGAAGAACCAAGACTTAAAGGGATAGTTCACCCAAAAATGAAAATTACCCCATGATTTACTCACTCTCAAGTCATCCTAGGTTTATATGGCATTCTTCTTTCAGACGAATACAATCAGAGGTATATTAAAAAATGTCCAAGCTTTATAATGTCAATGAATGGGAGCCCAAAATTTGAAGCCCAAAAAAGTGCATCCATCCATTATAAAAGTAATCCATACAGCTTTGGGGGGGTTAATAAAGGCCCTCGGAAGCGAAGCGATGCATTTGTGTAAGAAAAATATAAATATTTAACACGTTATAAAGTAAAATATCTTGCTCCTGGCAGACCGTCTTCCATATTCAACTTTGGACATGTTCTCTATGTTGGACGTAGCGTAAGTGTTTTGAACTACGAGAGGCGCTACACTTTCTTCGCAAGTTGAATATGATAGGCAGTCCGCTGGAAGCTAGATATTTTACTTTATAAAGAATCACAGAAACCCATCGAGTCACTTCAGAAGGCCTTTATTAACCCCCTGGAGCCGTGGGATTACTTTTATAATGGATGGATGACCTTTTTTGAGTTTAAAATGTTGGGCTGCCATTCACTGTCATTATTATGCTTGGATTAGACTTTTTTTATTGTATTCGTCTGAAAGAAGAATGTCATATACACCTAGGACGGCTTGAGGGTGAGTAAATTATGGGATACTTTACATTTTTGGGCAAACTATCCTTTTAAAAGGTATGTTTAGAATATTATAGCATTCTATCATACTACTACTAAATATGCATAGTTTGAAGATAGTATGAACATTTCCACTTTCACTACATGTACAAAATTCACTGATAGCACATTGCATAGAACTGTATCCCATAATGCAACTTGTCCTCAATCTCATGAGTGGTAAATACACTGGGAGAATTTTTAATATCCATTACAAATGTAATGTGTAAATCAATGGCATATTACCATATTTACACTACCGTTCAAAGTTTGGGGTCAGTCAAGTTTGAAAGAAATGATAACTTATACAGCAAGGAAGCATTGAACTGATTAAAAGTGACAGTAAAACCATTTATAATGTTATAAAAGGTTTCTATTTCAAACAAATGCTGTTCTTTTGAACATCCTATTCATTAAAGAAACCTAGAAACAAATGTATCATGACTTCAATAAAAAGTGAACGAATGATTTCTAGATCCTTCATTTCTGAATGTGACACTGAAGACTGGAGTAATGATGCTGAAAATACAGCTTTGATCACGCAAATAAATTATATTTAAAAATATAACCTATGAGACTTCTTTCAAAAACATAAAAAATCTTAGCATCCCCAAACTTTATAACGGTAGTGTATTTCTAAAATGATCAAAAATTATCACCTCACTGACATAACCAAGCAACATAAGAGGTCATGTGACAAATAGCATAATACAGTAGTATACCATACACAGCATATACGTACTGCACAGTATGCTATATAGCACTTCCTTTTGAAAGACACTGCTAGTTGGAAGCTTATGTTGTTTACTCATTAAATAATTTGGTTTTCGTTCAATCGTTCATTCATTGTGTGGCTTCTACATCTAACCAGTCCTGTCCCCACTCTTCATTTCTGTGTTCCACCCATCAGTACTGTAGTGAAAAGGAAACTGTACTCACGGTGCGGTGTGAAATCCATTTCTCATGGCAGTACTCCTGCGTGCCGCCCAGTTCCTGCGTGAGCTGTGTGCGGTCGATGTAACTGTGGAGCTCAGTGACAGAGCTGAGCATGATCACCTACACACACAGTTCATAATATAGGGCACTTCTCTCATGTCAGCGTATAATCCATTTCATTACGCTCTTCATTAACCACACATCACACACATTCAATGAGCCTGAGCCTGTGTGTGTGTGTGTGTACTTACCGGCACCTTCATTTTAAACTCATCCTTGTTAAACTTAAAGAAGATGTCTGAGATTGTCCGCTGGAAGAAGGTTGTGGGTCTCAGTACCAGCACCAGCTGCAGGTTGCCTGGGAAAGAGCCCTATAAAACACACAAACACAGAAAACTAAGAAAAACATGCAAAACAGGCAAGCAAAAATAAATATTAATACCAAAGCTTATGTTAGTGAGCCATTACATTTGACTGATACAGCCTCCCTCCCACTTTCTGCATTGACACACCCCACACCCCATCTATATTCTGTTGCCATGACAACCCAGTTTCTTGAGACACTAGAAAGGCTAACAATGGTCTCACATATGCTTCCCTCCCTGAGCGTGCTCTCTATCCCTCCCTTTCTCAGTCAATGCAAGAACACACACCCCCCTCATGGAGTTCTTGTGTTTACAGTCTCTTCATTAAAATGCCTCCCTACTGGGCACCACGTCAAATCAAAAATATGTCCTCAGATCAATACGGAGCTGTGATGTTTGCGTGGACTGTGGTGTGGGTCTCCTGACGGCAGAAGAATCAGCAGCCCCCATGTCTCGGCGTAACTGACAGTGTGTGCTGGTCAGTAAGCAGTGAAGCAGAAAGAAGAGCCTTTACAACGTGACACTGAGAACGGATTTAAAAAACGTTGGTCCTGTATTAATATGAATATATCCGACCATTCAAAATGATATACATTTACACGATTTATTTAAGTTTATTCAGTTACAATAAATCATTTCCTTGATAAGAATGGAATAACATATTGAGTTAATCCATTATAGTATTAACTAATTATATAAACATAATTTTTTGATTTGCGATTAATTAATTGGCTCATCAAATTTGGCTGAGAAATGACCCCCAAAAGATAATTTAAAGTCATTATTGTGTTAAATGAGAAAAGCATTAAATAGACATTACAAAAAGTAGCTTTAGAAAGAAATATTTTATTTGATCCAACATAGAATTTGCACATAAGCTTTTAGGCTACAATGGCCATGATTTTCCCCCCAGCTGCATTTACAGACCAAAACAGTTTGGTTACCAACATTCTTCAAAATATCTTCTTTTATGTTACGCAAAAAAAGAAAGTCATACATGTTTGAAACGACACATGGATGAGTAAATGTAAATAAACAGAATTTTCATTTTTGGGCAAACTATTTTTTTTTTTTATCCCTTTATTCTTTTGATACTTTAAATAAGAAACTAAAACTGCCAGAAGGTGGCGGTAAATGTGTAAAGTCCCGTTCACACCAAGGACGATAACAATAAAGATATAATTGTAAAAATAAATTTCAATATTAAAGAATAGCAAAGTTCAAACCACAGCTATAACGATAACAGCACAGAGAAACCCTGGAATCACTTTCGGAACGATTTTATCCAGGTAATTTTTTATCAATCAGAATCCATCCTGCTGTAACATGCTTGAGCATTTAAAGTGGCAGACAAGCACGCATATAGAATAAACAGAATGATATCGTCCGCTGGTGTGGACGCTAATATAGTTACAGTGGGGAAAACAAGTATTTGATACACTGCCAATTTTGCAGGTTTGCCCACTTACAAAGCATGTAGAGGTCTGTCATTTTTATCATAGGTATTCTTCAACTGTGAGTGACGGAATCTAAAACAAAAATCCAGAAAATCACATTGTATGATTTTTAAGTAAGTAATTTGCATTTTATTGCATGGCATAAGTATTTGATACATCAGAAAAGCAGAACTTAATATTTGGTACAGAAACCTTTGTTTGCAATTACAGAGATCATACGTTTCCTGTAGTTCTTGACCAGGTTTGCACACACTGCAGGAGGGATTTTGGCCCACTACTCCATACAGACTTTCTCCAGATCCTTCAGGTTTCGGGGCTGTCGCTGGGCAATACGGACTTTCAGCTCCCTCCAAAGATTTTCTATTGGGTTCAGGTCTGGAGACTGGCTAGGCCACTCCAGGACCTTGAGATGCTTCTTACAGAGCCACTCCTTAGTTGCCCTGGCTGTGTGTGTCGAGTGGTTGTCATGCTGGAAGACCCAGCCATGACCCATCTTCAATGCTCTTACTGAGGGAAGGCCAAGATCTCTCGATACATGGCCCCATCCATCCTCCCCTCAATACGGTGCAGTCATCCTGTCCTCTTTGCAGAAAAGCATCCCCAAAGAATGATGTTTCCACCTCCATGCTTCACGGTTGGGATGGCGTTCTTGGGGTTGTACTCATCCTTCTTCTTCCTCTAAACACGCGAGTGGAGTTTAGACCAAAAGCTCTATTTTTGTCTCATCAGACCACATGACCATCTCCCATTCCTCCTCTGGATCATCCAGATGGTCATTGGCAAACTTCAGACGGGCCTGGACATGCGCTGGCTTGAGCAGGGGGACCTTGCGTGCGCTGCAGGATTTTAATCCATGACGGCATAGTGTGTTACTAATGGTTTTCTTTGAGACTGTGGTCCCAGCTCTCTTCAGGTCATTGACCAGGTCCTGCCGTGTAGTTCTGGGCTGATCCCTCACTTTCCTCATGATCATTGATGCCCCACGAGGTGAGATCTTGCATGGTGCCCCAGACCGAGGGAGATTGACCGTCATCTTGAACTTATTTTGAAATAATTGCGCCAACAGTTCTTCTCACCAAGCTGCTTGCCTATTGTCCTGCAGCCTTGTGCAGGTCTACAATTTTATCCCTGATGTGGCCATTGTGGAGAGGTTGGAGTCTGTTTGATTGAGTGTGTGGACAGGTGTCTTTTATACAGGTAACGAGTTCAAACAGGTGCAGTTAATACAAGTAATGAATGGAGAACAGGAGGGCTTCTTAAAGAAAAACCAACAGGTCTGTGAGAGCCAGAATTCGTACTGGTTGGTAGGTGATCAAATACTTATGTCATGCAATAAAATGCTAATTAATTATTTAAAAATCATAAAATGTGATTTTCTGGATTTTTGTTGTAAATAAATAAATGTAAATAAAATTGTTGTGAAAATAGTGATATATTCTATTTACACCATATAAAAGTAGCAGTTAACTAAATAGTAATGAACTAAATAACAGTTAACAAAATAGTAATTTATTTGGGCAGATACATACTATTTGCACCTTTATTTCCACTTTTAGAACATTTTCTTCAATTGTACTGAAAGTAAATACCTTTCTGATGTGATATGTAATGGGAAAAGGGATAAGAGCGAGCTAGGCAAAAGGCGGATTTGAACCCGGGTCGATAGCGTAAAACCTAGTTCCATGAGCCTTATGCTCTAATGACTATGCCACTGCAGTGCAGGCGTTATATAACGCATATCTTTTTTAAATCTTGTGTGGCCCAAACAGGCATTGTTGGGCGGAGCTAGTGTAAATAGCATTCAGGAATTAAGAAAATGGCTCTCTTTATAAATGGGTCATTGAATCACCTGATTGATTCCCTCAAAAACGCAGATTCATTCAGTAATGAAGCAACGCTGTGACGCAAGAGTTCTGCTCTGGCTTTATAGGCAATATTTTCATCAGCAAAAACAGACAATACTGTGTCTAAAATATAACAATATTAACTTCTTATTTATTGAACACATTTTCACACGTGCTATTCGTATACAAAAACAGCACTTGTGTGATATTGCGCTCGTTACTTGTGAGATATTTCTATTTCATATGATATAAATATGAGACAAAAAAGAGGCATTTGCGCTCAAACTCATGTTTGTAGCACAATAGTGCTGGTTTAAACCAAAAAGTATATGATATAGTACCAAATAAAAATTCAAGTCAAATTTCATTAGCATGTTCCCACTGCACCCAACTGCCCAGTCACTCTGACCACAGATTTAAAAGGGGGTGGTGAGATGAACAATCGGGATTTGTTATAAACACTTGAGCCGTCCCAAGAATCACAGTCACGTCCATACAGCTCTGCGGGAATCTGCCAAACATGAGATGAGATAATCCTACAGTGGGCTGATCTCACAGTCTGCCACGCTGAAATGCCTCCAGCTCTGGGTTGAGGAAAATTTGTTTACCCTGCCCCCCTTTTTTCTTGGACAGTGCTGTTGTTTGTTTGTATTCTCATTTAACAATTAGGAAAGAGTGAGATTCAAGGGCTAACGAGAATAATTAGAGCGGCAATTGGACGTTTGTTTGCGGAGTGGACTGAGAGACAATGAGATATGGCGATTAATTAACTTCACACCTGAAATTTAACATATTCGGCACATAACTAATTACTCATCACATGATTTGAATGGACATTAAAACATCCGGCTTGTTGAGCCAGCAAGCAACTACCACAACACCCTTGCGAAATACTAACATGGTTCCATTGTACTCTTTGTAAGCAATTGTCAAATCCAAATGAGCTAAATATTTTCCATTCATAATGCCCAAAAAGACTCACTCTGTTCCATTAAAAACCTCATGTTTGATTACTGACAAAGGAGTCTTCTCAAATTGAACCCCGCCTTCATATTACCGTGACAATATCCTTTTCCTCAGAGGCAGATTGGCCATGCTTGTCCCCAACAAGCCGGCAATAACCGAAGAGTCGCAGGGGTCGGCTGTGAGCACAACAGGAACTCAGAGAAACACGCCCCATTATTGAGTCCTCCATTAAAGCTCATTCAAGCAGATGTGACCAACACAGCTCCTCTTTTAAGAAGCTTTAGTAAACCGCTGTGTGTATGTGATTGTATTACACGATTGCCTTGGGCCTCTCATAAAGACTGCAATTACAAGATAACGTACCATTGGTCTCGTTTCGTTCGAAAAATGAATTGAATGTGGTTATATACACAGAGCAAACACGAACCCTATGTTTTCCCAAATATGATGCAGTCATTAAAAACTCCACGTTGTTTCTCCATGATGCAGTAGAAATGTGGTCACCCTCCCTCCTTTCCCCCACAATCGCTAGCTGCATTATTATTATTATGGGTGTGTGTGTGTGTGTGTGTGTGTGTGCATATGTGTTTTTGTGTAAGGACTGCAGTAGTGTTTGTGTCACAGTCACATTGCAAAACATTGAAATATCAATGCTGATAATGATACCTAGAGAGCAAGGATGCTGATGGGTAATATCCATCCATCCATCTCACTAACACACAGGATATTGAGAGTGAGAACAAGTGTGAGACGGAGAAAGGAATTACTATGTGCATTTATGTGGGTGTGACTCAATGTTCTCCTGGGAAAGCCATATGTGTGTGCGCGTGTGTGTGTGTGTGTGTGTGTGTGTGTGTGCGCGTGTGTGTGTGTAAGGAGATGGAGAAACCGTGTCTCCAGGGAGCAGCTGCCACGACACTGATATACCACAGACTAATCAGACACGTGGCATGTGGAATTCAATTAACACACACACACAGGTTTGTTTTGCTATCTACGTGAGGACATTGAATAGGCATAATGGTTTTTATACTGTACAAACTGTACATTCTATCCCTCCCCCTAAACCTACCCATCACAGGAAACATTCAGTATTTTTACATTTTTAATAAAACATGGTTTAGTATGTTTTTAAAGCTTTTTTAAATATGAGGACATATGAAATGTTTAAGTCATAATTCCAGTGTAATACCGGTGTCATTATACAAATTTGTGTCCTCATAAATCACAAAAACAAACACACACACACTGCGTTTCCTAATTCAATACACACAATTAGAATTAAATCACTTTTTTTTGGGTTAAATTGAATCGTAAAATGAGCCACACAGTCCAGGCAAATACTACTCATTAAGGCCGATCATCAGTGTTGGGCACGTTACTTTAAAAAAGTCATTAGTTATAGTTGCTAGTTACTTCTTACAAATAGTAACTGAGTTAGTAACTGAGTTACATCATTATAAAAGTGACTAATTACCAGGGAAAGTCTTTTGTGTTTTTTTTCTCCAAATGTTAAAATATGTCAAATAACTTGGATGCCCCCAATATTAAATATGTTAAATTAACGAATTGGACACTAAATAGAATAAATTATTATTATAAAATATTGTACATTAATGTACACTATTGTAATGTTGCTGTGGGACAATGTGAGAGACACCTATCAAATTCAATACATTATTGTAAATACTATCAGTAGACCTAGGCTACTGTAGTGTACATATTGTGTAAATATTATCAGTACTATACTACTCTTTTTGTAGTGGAGCTCATGTTATCAACTGGATTTTTAGCCACCAATTTTGTGGCACGAGGTGCTTTATTAGATTAGAATTACTTGACACCGACGTGGAGAGACTCTTTCTGCCTGGGCATAAGTTGCACGTTACATAAACATTCTTACCTTTCACCTAAACGAGGGAAAAGTAGCGCTTATACTTCCAGTTTGCGAAAGCTGCATTTGAAGTCGTTGGACTTGCCATCGCTCTGATGTGTCATAGGTGTGTGTGTGTGTGTGTGTGAACTCAACCTATCAACCTCAACCTTGTCTCCCACCCACCAATCATCATCAGTTATGTGTCCCACCCCACCCACCCCCCAACATGCATGGCATGCATGCACGCACACACACACACACACCAACCAGAAGAAAAAAGAAAGTTGCAGGTTCGACTGACAGAGGGCCTGTTCAGATGAAAATCGCTTCAGTGAGCTCAATTATAGTAACGCCGCATTTTATTCTCAGTAACGCTAACGGCGTTGTAACGGGAGAAATCATTTGTTTGATTACTCGTTACTGTAAAAAAATTATTCCGTTAGTAACGCCATTTATCTATAACGCTGTTATTCCCATCACTGCCGATCATTTCCAACAAAACAATCCAGACACATTCCAATAAATAGCTAGGAATTTAAATCCGAGTGACCCTAATGCTCACCTCAGTGACCTTTCACCTTTCATCTCTAACCTCTTACCCTGTGCGAAAATCACTGTTATGTACAGCTCAACGTCACAGCTGAAACGCCTTTCATCAGAGCGTTTCACTCTTAATAACCGTGGATGGATGTGAGGAACCCAAATGTGGTGTGTCTTGATATCATGAGGCTGCAGTCACACTTAGCATGGTACAAGACACTGATGAAATCAGTGAGTGCCAGGAGAAAATACAGATGGCATAAAGCAGTTCTCATGACTGAAAAGCACCTAAAAACAGTTTTAGTGCATTAAATTGTTTAACTTATCAGCTAGTCTCATGTAGGGACAGGTTTAGATGACATACAATCATAAAAATAAAGCTTCTTTATTTACATTCCACAAAATGTTCTTTATAGTGAAAAAAGTTAATCACAATAATAAAAAAAAGGTTATTTTAAGAACTGTTCACTGAAAGGTTCTTTGAACCAGAACCAGAAATGGTTCTTCTATGACATTGCTGCTTTAGAAGCTTTATTATTAAGAGTGTATGTCAGATTGGAGTGAAGTGCATTTTGTACAGCCTTATCTTCAGACTATCCATTACAAATACCATTGCGTGAGCCATATATATATATAATAAAGTCAGGGAATAGGCTACTTCAAAAACTACTCGTAGGATAAAAATGGATGTGGATGCTTTTTTTCCTTTTACTGCGGATGTCATTGGGTAGACGCTCTCCTGTCTTTCATAACACAAGCCTCTTAACAACCTCCCTTGAGACGTCGGAGAGAGCACAGAAGGGAGATGCCCATCCACGCTCTCAGGTCAAAGAAAGGAAATGTTTAGCGGCATTAAAACCAGAACCAGCAGCACCCATAATAAAAGACCTCCAGACACAGCTAGTTGATCTGGAGGCTGAAGAGATGAGAGGGAGGAGCGTATTAAATGCTTGTTTTGTTCATTCATCAGCTGTTTAGTGTCAGTCATTGTGGAAACAACAGTTATTGCGGTGCATATACCACTTATTAAAACTATATAAAATAAATGTACATTTGAATAAAAAAAAAGTTATGAGTTTTAGAAAGTGTATGACAAATAATGAATTGTTAATAATATGGGCTTTATATAAAAATTTAAACACAAATGCAAAAATTATTTTTATGTGTTGCGGGCAAGATCATTGGTCATCCATTGCAAATATTACAAGGATAGCACAATATTTCAATTTAGCTACATTGGGGAAGATGTTTATCTGTGCCCAATTATCATACATTAGCATGGATTAGCACACATTAAAATTTGCTAAAGTGAATTAGATTGGGCCATACGGGGGACTAGTTCCGTCAGACTTCTTTGTTCATTGGTGCATGTTGTAGAACGCACAAAATTGCACAAATCTAAATGCAAAACGACTAATAGTACCAATTCTAATAAAAAAAAAAAAAACAATAATGAGAGTGCACACAAGGGATTTTGTTCCATGTTAAAAGAAATGAAGAAAGTGATGAACACACTTGCAATTATGCCATAAATGAAACACATTAAGAACATCATTAAACAAGCAATCTAACACATAGCACAAGCAAACCCAAACATCAACATTTCCTCCATGATATATAATGTCTTATTGTTCTTAATTTGTTCATTTGTGAAGCAACATCATTTGTATTTGTGTGAATGTGACCTATAAGGGCTACTGCACACAATGGGCTTCAATTCAAATTAATTATTATGCATGATGTTACTAGGACTTTGTATATTGTGTATTGATTCCAGACACGTGTAGGAAAATCTCCTCTGGCCGTTCCACACCAGCTGCACTGCTGATAACCATTACCAATCAGCCATATGTGCTGTGACGGAGGTTAGAGAAAGGAAGCAGTAGATTAAGAGAGAGAGAGAGAGAGAGAGAGAGAGAGAGAGAGAGAGAGAGAGAGAGAGAGAGAGAGAGAGAGAGAGAGAGAGAGAGAGAGAGAGAGAGAGAGAGAGAGGAGAGAGAGAGAGAGAGAGAGAGAGAGAGAGAGAGAGAGAGAGAGAGAGAGAGAGAGAGAGAGAATGAGAAGAAAGGAAAAGGGGGAGGAAGAGAGAAACTACTGTATCTATGTACAGCATGGTAAAACATGTTTGCTTTTTTCTGATCACAAAAACAATGTGTGTCAGTGGCAATTGAATAAATATTTGTATTTTATTAACTATATTGACAGAGCAACCAAATTCATCTAAAGCTAGACAATAAAATATAAAAATACCACCATTCAAAAGTCTGGGGTCAGTAAGACAACGAAGGTTGCATTTATGAGATAAAAAAAAAAAACGTTTAAAAATTATTACAATATAAAACAACTGTTTGAATATATTTTAAAATGTAATTTATTCCTGTGATGGTAAAGCTGAATGTTCAGCCTCATTACTCCAGTCTTCAGTGTCACATGATCCTAAAAATCATTCGAATAGGATGATTTGATGCTCAAGAAACATTTCTTATTATCATCAATGCTGGACACAGTTATTTTCTGCTTAATATTTTTGTGGAAACTTTAATACATTTTTTTAATAATCTTCGATGAAATTCAAAAGAGCAGCATTTATTTGAAGTAAACATCTTTTGTAACAATGTCTTTACTGTCAATTTCATGCATCCTTGTTGCATATTCTAACTTACCGACCCCAAACTTTTGAACATAATGCCCTTTTTGTTATCATATGCACAATACTGTAAGTACCATACGAAGATATAACGTGCAATTGACAGGAAGGCTGAAAGTAAAATAGAGAAAGAGAGAGGGACATGAGACAAAGGAAGAATGATAATCCTGTAATTTCATTACTGTCAAACCTCTGACATCAACCACTGCAACAAAATGCATGAACAGTAAGAGAAATTCTTCTATCTTCATGGCGCAAGATAATCCTGGTCTGTCTCATCATTTTTATTAACTAATGTGGGTTTGTGGGGAATGTAAAATAAACCTCTCTATCATCAACTCAGCAGCACAATAATAACAATCTGAACTCGAGATTCATGTAGGCTACTCAGATATAGATCTGATGTCACAAATACATTAAAGCCTGTTAAAGACAAACGTTTGACTCACAATAACTGTCTGACATTGGAGTGCTTTGACAAACTCTTAGAAGAAAAGGTTCTATATAGAACCATAAAGAGTTCTGTTCATATTTAGACCCTTTTAGTGGTTCACATCATGGGATCAGTTTATGGATTTAGTTAGTTTAGATGCAATTCAGTAATTATTAGGTTACATTTTATGTATTAAGCAGCTTGTAAACACTTTATCACGAGAAAGATTACACAACCTGGTAAACTTGAAAGTATTATGCAGTAATTTAAGACATTTCTCCTTATATAGAAGCTTTTGGGCATACAGGGTTCTTTAAAACTCAGTCAAGATCTATATAGAAGGCCAATGAACCTTTACAGGTACAGTGACCATGTTATAATGAACACCTACAGACTTTTCAACGACTCAATTAAATATTAAGAGCGTGTTGCTCATTACTATCACTTAGTAAAACTATCCATTTACACTATTAAATGGCCACTAATGTAAAGAAGTGAATAATTCATTTAGTCGGTTTAGACCAGCTGTCATTTTTACAAATAAAATCAGTCATTCATTACATGGGATAATAAACAATCTGTCCAACAACTGCAACCCAAGTTAACAGTTAAACTTGGCCTTGCTTACCAAACCAAGTTTCAATTTTCACTGTTGTTTAAAAGTTTGGGGTCAGTAAGATTGAAAGACATTTAAAGAAATTAATACTTGTATTCAGCGAGGATGCATTAAATTGATCTAAAGTGACAGTGAAGACATTTAAAATGTTACAAAAGACTTACATTTCAAATAAATGCTATTCTTTTTTAACTTCATCGATTCTTCAATTCAAAGAATCCACAACTAGAATGATGGTAATGAATATTAGAATGATTTCTGAAGGAAATGATGCTGAAAATTCAGCTTTGTTATCACAGGAATAAATGGCATTTTAAAATATATTCAGATTGAAAACACTTATTTGAAATTGTAGAAATATTTTAGAATATTGCTGTTTTTACTGTATTTTTGATCCGATAAATAGTCTTGGTGAATATATATTTTAAAATCTTACCGACCTCAAACTTTTGAACACTACTAGTATGTTCATATGAATGCATTTTTCCCCATTCAGAACATTTATGCTGGTAAAACTTAACTATATTCTCATTGCAGGATGAAATAACACAGTGAGTGATAGTGAAAGAGCCACTGAGCATCATCTGATATGTTCCAGGCAGGTTTTTGTGCCCATAAGTTACGACTTCAAACCACGACTCACGACTTTGTAGCGTTCCAGGCAAAGTCATGCCAAACTGCCTGAGCGCAAAGAATTGTGGTAGCTAAATGTAAACAAAGCATGGCGGACCGTACGGGGCTTATGCTCAATCATTTCTATCGCCAAAGGTGCTTACTCCTTGCTTATTTGAGGGAAACGGAGGAGAAAAAACAGCGTAAAAGGCAAGAGAAGCTGTTATACCTTTTATTTTACGTTATTTGTATATCCGTAGGGGCTGCCATTGTTGTTTTGCGGGCTATGTGACGTCAGAGCTCGTAACAGGGTACATCGATCTAGTACAAGTTCACGGGTGGGAAGTCACGGGTTTGACAGCCGTTCCAGTGCACTTTCACGGGTAGAAGGTTGGAAAAACACGGGTTACGGGTTGCCTGGTCTTCAACCTTTAACCACAACCTTCAATAACACCTGCAATCCTCACAAAAAACTAGCACTTGTTTCCCCCACTGCTGTATTTTACCTGCCCTAACGCAATAAAGTTCATTAATAATGTCAATAATAAGTGAAACAGCAATAAAAGAACCAAAGTATGTTGTTTTTTACAATTTTGTCTGCACTGCAATTCAAAGATAACTAAACTTTGACTAAAGATCAAAAAATATAAACTTCAGTGCTGACATAGTTGCCACATTTTGCATTTCTTTGGTAAAGCAGTGAAATACAAATGAGCAATACTTTTCTTGATCACTTATTAGAGTTTGTGAGTACTGACCCAATTAAACACAGTTAATCTGATTAGCCCACTGACCTCTCCCCTACTGACCATCATACACACTCTCCGCCTGCGGCCACCACACTTGTTGACAGCCAGTTTACCAGGAGCATAATAGCACTGATGATCACTACAATCCACACTCAAAACAAGCTAATGAAGACCAGCTGCTTTTGTTGATTGAACATAACTTGAGATCATTTGTGCTTTCAGTGTGCTGTGTTTACACTCTAGTGGATGTCTGCAGCATGCGGTGCTGTGGCGCGCTAGACATCTCTGTGGTGGATTAAATATTTACTGTTTCTATGAAAAGAACCGAGGGCCTTGTTTAGATGCCCTCCGATTGGGAATAACGCTGAAATTCTGACTAATCCACACATACAGCCTAAGGCACCTGCCTGTCAGCTCCTATTCTTCATACATGGAAAAAACAACACACACATGCACTCGCAAAAGTTTCCACATTCACATGGACATGCAAAGAGATTTCATCTTGGAGTATTGAAACACATGCACTGCATTTTCTTGTCAGTACAAATAACTAAACATACTTAATTCAAGATAATTACTTCAAAAGCAAAATGACAAATTAACAATTCTTGTTTTCGGAAATTCTTTTTATCAAACTTAATTTTACCCTTAAAGGGATAGTTCACCCAAAAGTGAAAATTCTGTCATTTACTCACCCTCAAGTTGTTCCAAATCTGTATGAGTTTCTTTGTTCTGCTGAACACAAAAGAAGATATTTTGAAGAAAATGGATAACCAGACAGTTGATGGCCCCCATTGACTTCCATAGTATGAAAAAAAAAACTACTATGAAAGTTAATGGACCTGTTTGGTTACTGACATTCTTCAAAATATCTTCTTTTGTGATCAGCAGAAGAAAGAAATGAATGCAGGTTTGGAACAACTTGAGGGTGTGAAAATTATGACAATGTTAATTTTTGGGTGAACTATCCCTTTAAAACAAGATAAAAATGTTTGACAATGGTGTAATAAAACACATTTAAATTAAGTTTATTTTTCTTATACCACTGGAAGATATTTTAGTCACTTTAAGTCACTTAA
Organism: Romanogobio albipinnatus; assembly: GCA_023566225.1. Classification (NCBI taxonomy): domain Eukaryota; kingdom Metazoa; phylum Chordata; class Actinopteri; order Cypriniformes; family Gobionidae; genus Romanogobio; species Romanogobio albipinnatus. The sequence continues at coordinate 56,852,316 of CM042241.1, read as the reverse complement.
CATCAGTTTTCCAGAAAATATTTGTACTAATGCAACTAATTGCAGTATGGTATTCTCTTAAAGGGACAGTTCCCCCAAAAACTATGTAATCATTTACATACCTATGTGTACCTATGTGTCATTTCCAAAACTTATGACTTATGTTCTGTGAAATACACAATCATTTATTCTGAGGAACAGTTTAAAGTCAGTCGGGACCAAAACAATATTGGACCCCACTGACTTTCATTGTACAGAAAAAACAAAACATTGAGACATTTTTGTGTTCCACTTAGGAAACAGTAACAAGTTTGGGAGAGTAAAAAAATGACAGAATAGTCTTTTTTTGGTAAACTATCCCTTTAAATATAAAAGTATGATTGCAATATACACATTTAAGCACATGTACATCCTATTTTTCTTCTCTCTTACACACACACACACACACACTGAGGGCTCACCGCGATCCGCAGCAGTGTCCCCTTCACTGATGCCCATCTGTCTTGCCGGCGGTCAATGACCAGGATGAAGCCGACCCCCGTCGAGCTGAGACTGAAAATCAGAGAGACACCATCACCATGGCAGCGAGGGCGCGCGCACACACACACACACACACACACTTCCAAAAATCATAAACACTGACATACTGAAGAGGTCACACATCTTAAAAGGCATCATTAAACAGTTCTCTACTAAATAACAAACAAACACACTGCAGTCATCCTTACATATCAGACTGTACACTGCAGACTGTTATTTCATTTATAAAGGACACGTCTGCATTTGCCCTCTAACAGCCAAGATGAATGCAAAATGTATCCAAAAGCGTGTTAAGACACATAGACGTACGTTGAAATGCTCTAGCCCAGAATGCAAACGTAGCGCAGAGATGCTGAGCTGGTTGCGACGTCCATCACTATGGAAAACGGCAGCTCTCCGCACCAGCAGTATCAAGCTGCTTTTTAGTGACCGAAGCAGATGAAAAATCCAATTACACACTCCTGATATAAAAAAGCCCCAGCATGAATGTGCAGAATCTACCACTAATGCTGATATTCCAAGTATCCTCAGCAGATTTCGATGTATACAGATGGTTTTCCCTCTGCTTCTTTCTTTCCTTCAGTGCACCTTTGCTTTCAGCCCCTCTGTTTATGGTTCCATTTGAATGAATGCCACCGTAGGCATAGACCGGGAGAGCAGCTACATTTTGCCTCCCCCTCTACATGACCAATCGTGCAGCATCAGGTGCTCCCTCTCAACCAATCAGCGCTCAGGAGAGCACTGATGGACAGAGACTCTGAGACTAGCTTGAATTGCTAATACAGAATGTGGGTGTGAGATAGGTGCTGATTGATAATGAAAGCTCCTCCCAACAGAAACTGGCACTGCAGATACTCGAGTATCAAATCTGCCGCCATTACAGTGACATACAGATTGTGTCTCTTTTTCTGGCTCGCATTACCACTCCCGCCTTCTCCACCAAATTTCACACTCCCATCCCTTTTCTCTCCTCTCAATCCCACCTCCCCTGTCCCCCCTCTCAGCCTTCGGCTGTTTTTCTCAGGAACGTTTGTTCTCCACTCCTTTCATAGCGGAGGGCAAGAGAAAGAAGGAAAGGAGAGAGATGTATGGGGTCTTATCAGCTGAAAAAGCCCCGGTGCAGATCTGCACTGACATTGACTAATGACCTTGAGTGTCTGTCAGTAATAAATATCAGAAATCTGATGACAATCATCACTGTAATTATAACCGTCCATTCAAAGGCTTCTGGGGGGTTCTAAAGCCATCGGGTGCTTCATTGCACATGATTTATGGTCATACTGGTCTGGTGCTTAGTCTATTACTGTTTTTAATTATTGTTCTGTGTTGTTAGTGCTTTGTATTAAGAGTGACAAGTAATATTTTTTATTATTATTTAAATGATAGATAGCTGGATGCTTTGAGTGAACAATGGGACTAAGATATATTCAATAAAGTGCATTTGCATTTTCATTGTTAATACAAAAAATATATATAACCGCAAGATATTTGGGTTTGACTAAATTGTTAAATTAATTAAAATTTAATATTGTAGATGTTTTGTCAGAAAGTCAGGGCAAATAGACTTTTTGCCAAAAAATTGGCAAATTATTGAGGTTTATAAATAAAATACAAAATTTAAAAAAGTAACAAAACAAATAAATAATAAATTAAAACAATCTAAATTAAATTAAGTTCAATTAAAATTGACATCTGGCATTGTGGCATAATTTTCAAGCACATTTCCCTGATTCCATAATGTGTCCAGACAGTAGCATAATGATTAAAAAAAATCCAAGATATTCAATATTTAATTAAAAAACACTTCCATGATGTATACATGCTTTTACAATTTTTTTTTTCTTGACATAACAGTAATGAGAATTATTATTATTTTTATTGTATTATAATACTTGTATTATAATACTAAATTTATTTAGCTCTCATAAAAATAGTCATGATGCAAAAAAAGGTTTTACGGTTTTCTTCAAGTAAAACAATTTCCTATTCATTTCTTTTGTGTTGAAATATGACCAGGGCACATTCTTGAGGGTTTTCAAGACAATCACCCTTTATTCCATGAGCTGTTGTATTGCTCTTGAACTCTTCTCAGTCACCAAATCAGAACCAAATTAAAACCCCATCAGCCATTTTCAGCATGAAGAACTCCATCTAATTACTCAATCCCCCCTCTCTCTCAGTTTCTCATGGAAATTATGGGGAAACGAGAGATGCAGAGAGAGTGATAGAAAGCACAGGTCCAAAATCACTCATTCATTAGAATATTAACAAGGGGTGTTAAATTAAAGAGGATTTCACAGGATCAGCACAAATAGACCACTACTGAACTTTCACAAGGATTAATATTGCACATGCAAATTAATTAAACATCTCTTATTAATATGATGTCATCTCCAAGTCAATGATAACAATAATGTATTTCCCTGAGAATCTCATGTACTCAAATTATTCACAAACTAAGAATGCATATGTAAAACAAGGGGCATTAAGATCACCTTGTTAACCGTGTACATAATCACACATTTTAATTTCATGCATGATGAATATTAATGAGGCAGCAGTCACACACACACACACACACACAAGCAGGCCGTCTCGTCACATATTCATTGAATTGCAAACAGCATGACATACAGTGGGAAAGCATTAGTTTGCCCCCTTCTGTCCAATTCAAGAACTAAAACAAACCACCAAAATATTTCTCATCCAGTCTCTCATCTACAGTACAGAGATATGAATCAATAAACTGATATAATCATACATATAAATATTGTTTTTAGATAACTTTTTTTCTAGATTATAGATTGCAAATATGATTAGCTGGGTAATTTTGTCTCCAATAAGACCCTCAATGGACAGACTGATGATATCACACTGGTTTGCATCCATGTCTACATTACAAGTACTAAATACCCAATATATAATGACTTTTATAGGTATGAGGAAATAATATATATGTTTTCACATTTCCTGATACTTCAGAGATTTCCATGAATCTAGGAACCCTGGTTAATTTTGTTTAAAGGGATAGTTCACCCAAAAATGAAAATTATCCCATATATATATAAACTCTTCCAAGCTTTACAATGGCAGTGAATGGCAGCCCAAAATAGTGCATCCATCCATTATAAAAGTACTCCAACAAGGCTCCGGTGGGTTAATAACAGCTTTCTGAAGCGAATTGACGGGGTTATGTAAGAAAAATATCCATATTTAATAAAAAAACATCACCGTCAATATCTATGGTGGTTAAGGCCCCTGGAATAGAGTATTTATTTTGAAGTTGAGTAGAACGGTTGAGTATAAAGGGAAGAAAAGAGAGTAGAACAGAGTATAAAGGATAGATTACAATATAGTAAAATTGAGTATCTTAGAATTGAGCATAAAAATAGAACAACATAGAATTATGTATAAAATGGTAGAATAGAGTAGAATTTAGTAGAATGGAGTATAAAAGAAGAACACAAAAGAATAGAGTAGTATATAGTCCAGCAAAAGGGAGAATAAAACAGTAGAACATACTCGAATGGAGTATAAAACAGTAGAATACATAGGAGAATGGAGTATATTAGACTTAACGATATTTAACGAAAAAAGCGTAACTGGCACGACGATGACGTCGGGTGGCGAATTTCTTCGTAAATTTAATACGGAAGGCAGTCTGTCGGAAGCTAGATAGATAGATATTATTGTAAAGTTTTAAATATGGATATTTTTCTTACACAAACCCATCGCTTCAGTTCAGAAGACCTTTATTAACCCACCAGAGTCGTATGGATTACTTTTAAAATGGGTGGATGCACCTTTTTGGTCTTCAAATTTTGGGCTCCCATTCACTGCCATTATAAAGCTAGGAAGAGCCAGGACTTTTTTTTTTTTTAATATATAACTTTGATTGTATTCGTCTGAAAGAAGAATGTAATTTACACCTAGGATGGCTTTAGGGTGTATAAATCATGGGGTAATTTTAATTTTTGGGGGAACTATCCCTTTAAGTACTGGTAAAGGCTGATCCTTCCACCTCCTGTTTTCTCACCTGGGAATGCTGGTCAGGTATGTCAGCACATTGTGAAACTCCTGTTCCTCCAGCTCACCAAACGCCGGGTACTCTGGGAAAATAATGATGGGGCTACCATTCTGTCCTCGGCCACCTGGAAATGCAGATTTGAAAGAATGCAGCTGTTAGCAATTCTGTTTAAGACACAGCATGAACATTAAACATCTTTTTATTTCATTATGCCTTGTGATACACATTTGCACGGTTATAATAAACGAAACACTGCAGATTAAGAGAGGACATTGTCAATAACCAGTGACCTGGAAGCAGCATTAATCTCCTGAAATCATTTATAGCCAGGCTGACCTTAGATCTGATATATTTGAAATATCAACACTTATGCATTTAAAAATTCTTCTACCCACAAGGGGGCACTTCCACATCTTCCTGTGTACAGCTCACACAGAGAAAGACAGAGACTGCGTACATTCACAGAAGACTAATCTCAGCTGTTACAAACCGCATTGATTCATCAAGGACATGAGGCAATGTCAAGGGCACAATGCAACGCCATGAGGACAAAACCTACATATCTCCTCTTTTCCTGTCACTGAGCTTTGCCTTGCAAATGCAGATGATACCATTTGATACCACTGGAGATAAACATCATACTGGGGCTTAACTTTATCAGTGGTTGTGTGTGTGTGTGTGTGTGTGTGTGTGTGAGTGTGAGTGTGAGTGCGAGTGTGAGTGCGAGTGTGAGTGAGAGAGAGAGAGATACAGAAAGGGAAAGAGGAAGAAGGACATGTTTGGTGCATTGTGTGCAGTGACACAGGTCATGTGATGCTACAGTCGGTGATTAATAGAGTAGGATGGATCCACTGCAGAGCTCACACATATTATCACCTCTATGACAGTCACACAGGTGAACACACACGAGGTGAAAAGGACACTGCTGTCGCATTTGTAATCATAAGCAGAGCAAAACCAAAGTGCTCCAGTCCATCTGGACCAGGTGAGAGAGAGAAAGAGGGTCATTGCTTTATATTAAAGCATGCTATCCAAAAAGACAAAGAGGCTTTCGTCACATTCAACACACACACACACACACACACACACACACACACACACACACACACACAATTGACAACATAACAGAGTAAGGAAATAATAGAGTAGAGTGGAGTATACTGTATTAGAGTAGAAAAGAGTACAATAACATTTTAGTGTAGAATGGAGTATAAAAGGGTAGAATAGAGTACAATATAGTATAGTATATTAGAGGAGAACTGAGCATAAAAGTAGAAGAGAGTATAAAATTTGTGTGTGTGTGTGTGGGGGGGGGGGGGGATTCCAAGTCATTGGGGGGACTTGTCCCCATCAATATCTATGTTATGGTTACGGTCTTGGAATGGAGTATAAAGGATAGATTACAATATAGTAAAATTGAGTATATTAGAATTGAGCATAACAATCCATAGTTTTCAGTCATGTGACTGTCGCGGAGCCTTGGAGGGCAAAACCGCCATAGAACGGCAGCACAAGCCTGTCAAAAGATGCACGTTTTGGTTACTTATGATCCATATACAGCACCTCCATATACAGCACCTGCTGCAGTATTTAAATCACTGAAAACAGCGGAACGTTTTTAAAACGCTTAACGTGAAAAACACTATAGGGTGAGCTGCACCAATAAGGATTAAATTAAGCAAAGTTTAAAGGATTTGTTGATATGGGTTTTATTTTAAATCAAGTCGTTGCACCACTTCATTTTAAACAGATTAATTACGCAGTAAAACCATTATAGAGCTGATCAAGCAGCAGACGGGGGGTGAACTCAGGACAGGCTAGAGCATTCTTAGTGCAACCCACCTTTAAAGTGCTGTACTAAAACAGTGATATTAAAAGATCAAATTCAGTTTACACCTTTTTGATGATGCATACTATAGACAGGCGAGTAGATGAGGCAAGAATATGAATGCGTGTTTTCTTTATAATGGGTTTCGATGGGGAAAACACCTAACGAGAAGCCTTGTGTTGCACTAATATTCTGTGTTCGTCTGCTTTCCTGTACAAAGTATGCAACATTAATAAGGTGTATATTGAATTTGGTAGTTTAATATCACTGTCTTACCGCATTAATACTGCCTACAAACCTGGTAAAAATGACTAGCGGTCAATCGAGGAGAGCCTTGTTTTGCCCTCCAGGTGGGTGTTCCTATACGCGTGTGACGACACGTGAAAACTATGGATAGAACACAGTAGAATTATGTATAAAATGGTTGAATAGAGTAGAATTTAGTATAAAAGAGAAGAACACAGAAGAATTATGTACGAAAGGGTAGAATAGAGTAGTAGTCCAGCAAAAGGGAGAATAAAACAGTAGAACATACTCGAATGGAGTATAAAACAGTAGAATACATAGTAGAATGGAGTATATTAGACTAGAATGGAGAATAATAAGGTAGAATAGAGTACAATGTAGAAATGTAGAATGTGGAACAGTATATTAGAGTTGAATAGAGTAGAATGTAATATATGAGTAGAAATATAGAATAGAGTAGAATATAGTAAAATTTTGTATAATTGAAAAAAAACTATAGAACAGTAGAATGGAGTATATGGTAAGGTAGAATACAGTAGAATGTAGAAAAACTGAATATTAGAGTTGAGTAGAGTAGAATTGAATGGAGTATATGGTAGAGCAGTAGAATGGAGTAGAGTTAAGTATAATGGAGTATAATAGAAAAAATTGAATGTAGTAGAATGAAGCAATGTAAAATACAGTAGAAGAATAGAGCAGAATCAAATTAGATTAGTATACAGGAAAACAGAGTAGAATAGAATGTAGTAAAGTACAAACAGAACACACACACACACACACACACAAAACACAGACCCAAGAAGTAAGGAACACAGACAACAGTTACAGGAGATTGGGGGGAGAGATATAAATGCTCCATAAAGAGCTTCATCAAAACTTCACATACTGGGTGACTTTAGTGTGATTCCATCCATCCATCCCTCCCTCCCTCACACACTCACACACACAGTATGATAATATCAGACACAGGAAAAGAAAGAAAAAAAAGATGAAAAGGAGCAAAAAGGAAATGAAAACAGGAACTAAAAAGAGGCAGTGTCTAGCAATGAAGGTCTGTCATTAAATCTAGGTGGAGAACTGAGGCATGAGACCAGCAGAGACAGCAGAAACAAACACACACACAGTGCATATGCTGCATGGACACACACACAGACCGTACATGAAATCGTACCCACATCACAAGTCACAACGACATGAATGCTCCATTTACACGTATACAATTATAAGGCACGTTGATTTTCTGAGCATATTTTTTTCCCAGGCACATTATACCAATTCCAAACCACATTAATCCTATTAACTACTATCATTTAGTTTATAATAATTTATAAGCGATATATAATTGTTAATGAAGGCTGGAAATAAAAATAAAAACAGTATCCAGGTGTGCAGAATTATTAGGCACGTTTTCTTGTACAGAAAAAAAATGAGCCAAAAAAGAGATTCAACTCCGACTGAAAAGTCAAAAATTATTAAATGCCCATGAGAAGGATACAATACTAGAAATTGCAGTTAAAGCATGACCAATGGACAGTGAAATGCTCATTGGGTCAGCAGGGTCAGACAAAACCAGGTGGTGAAGAAAAGGCACGCATGTTAACTACAAAAGAATTAAGGTGAAGAATTAAGTGTGAAACCATCAGGAAACCTTTAGTCTCCAGCGCCACTATTTTCAAGAACTGCAACCTACCTGGAGTCTCCAGAAGTGCAAGGTGTCAGGATCTCTGAGACTTAGGTTCGGTAAAGAATCCTAAAAAATCCCCCACTTAATAAGAATCACAAGCCGAAGTGTTGTAAAATACATGAAGTGTTGTGAATACAGAAGACTGTAGGCTTTATAGACAGATAGGTTGATAATGACTCTTGAAGGACCAACACATCAAGAGTTCCACTGTTTAAAGAATTTATCTTCCAGAATCTGGCGGTAAGTTTTGGGAGTTCATTTTTAGTCCATCTCCTGTCCTGAAGTCCATTTTGCAGAGATGGACTAAAAATGAACTCAAAACTTACCGACATATTCTGGAAAAAATGTTACAAAAAATATTTGTATAAGCAACTTTCAGAATAAATGTATGCAAGCAGCTTACGTCCTGCGTTAAGAACCCCAGTGAGCAAGATAAAGGGGACTTGAAGATACAAAGTAAACATATACAATTCTGGAAAGCAAGTATACGGCAAGAAAGGAGAGAAACTTTTAGAAATTAAACAGTTGGAAATGTTTGGATACATTTTCGCTTAGTTTTTTCTGGGGACCCCGGACCCCAGTTTGAAAACCCCAGGGTTAGTGTAAATCAGTTGTGCACTATAGAGGGAAACAAACTTTCAACTAAGAATTCAGGCAACAGTATAAAATGGATGACACCTTTTATAGTGCACACACAAATAGGAGGGATTTCTTAAATCAAAAGGCCACCAGTTAACAGAAGCCAGAGGTGCAGTGAACACTGATTCTGGTAATCATAGTAACCACAGTCTTTAAATACAGTACTGACACAATGCATTAAAAATGAAACCGAGCTTTAAAATCTAAACTACAACTGCACCATTATACAGCCTCTGCTCACTGAACCTCTCTCTCATGGCTTCATTTATTAAAAGGTTACAAAAATAGGTTAAGTGTTATGAACATCCTATTTGTTTCTGTAAATAATTTTACATGGAATATCTGTGTTTCTTCAGTGACGCAAGATGGTTGTTGTTCACTCTTCTGGCACTATTGTGGTAAATGTTTCATGGTATGTATAATGCATGAGTGCAGAGTCAGGTTTGTAAATATTCAGAGACTCTCTCATAGATTTGATGCAATAAAGGGTTGATGGTTTTTATAGAAAACCTGAATCCCAATCTAATCCTCTTATTCACTATAAATCTCTTCTATAGGCCTTACACGCAGCCTAACTGTCATTTAAATATCGTCGCAAAGCACATCAGCTCGAACTGTGTTGTCAAGCGCATCGTCATGGCAACACTGAATAATTAAGGGGCGCTATCCTGGGCAACCTGAGCCAGGCCCTAACTGGGTTATTTACGGACACTGGAGAGAGTTTCTGGAGTGTTATTAATTGACTGCGTGTATATGTGGAATCTGTGCACGTTCTGAATGAATCTGCCGTTGACACTGTGAAAGCAGACATTTATAAATATCACACTCAGGATACTGTCAAAGCACTATAAATACAGCTCATTAGTGGAGTTATTCACTTCCTGCAGCAGACACTGCAGAAACATCTACGCTATAAGCGTTGAATTGCGCTATAAACGTCAGCATTGATTTCTATAGGATTATGTGACACTGAAGACTGGAGTAATGACGCTGAAAATTCAGCTTTGCCATCAAAGGAATAAATTACATTGTAAAAATATATGAAAAAAAAGTTTTTACTATATTTTAGATCCAATAAATGCAGCCTTGGTTGGTGTATAAGAAACATGAACCCCAAACTTATCTTCAGGTAAAGGCCCATGTTTAAAGCAAAAACCAATCAGCACACATAGATTTGTGCATATTATCTGGGGTCTGCTGCACAAAATCAGTTTCAGTTGCTAGATTAGTCTGAGCAAACTCTAAATTTTTCGGGCTCAAGAAGGTGAATTGGTTTTATTGGTGTTCATGACCATGGTAACTTACACTACACGGCTAACCTGGTGCGGTGCATGTTTTATTCTGGGTAAGAGATCGCAGACCAAAACTGGACCAGTCAGCTGTGAACAAAGTGGCATTTATCTGATGCAATAAAGCCACTCCCCCTGTATCTCTCGCTCCAAATTAAAGGGACCATATTATTCGTCTTTTTTTTGAAGATGTAATAGAATGTGTCTGTGAAGTTTAGGCTCAAAATACCCCACAGATCATTTATTATACCATGTTGTAAGTGCCCATTTTTGAGTTGAAGCAAAAGCATGGCGTTTCATCTTTAAATGCAAATGAGCTGCTGGCTCTTTACCCTGCTTTCCAGAGGAGGGCGGAGCCTTTACAGCTTGATTTTTACCACAAAATGGTGGTTGCTTACACACACTGAGGACACAAAATTATTTAAAAAAACTCATTAAATATCCAAATTCAATCTCATCTTCAACAGATAAGTGAATTGCGCCTGAGAACTCACGCTCTCCATGTTCCGTGTGATTGGCTGTTCACTCTTGGGCGCACGTGCTTCAGAGTTAATCACAAACTCTGGATCAAGCTCTGACAGCTCGACAGAGATGGTTTATACAGAGCGTTTTGAGCCTGCTGAACCGGATCTAAACCAGGTTGGATTTGTATGGTTTTGTTTGTCAACTCTAAACCTACCAGCCTAAACCCAACCAGAGTTTGTTCAACTAGCTTCATGCAAAAGGCCTCCGATTTTGCTCTAAATGTAAACACCTTTGCTGGCTTATTCAGTGCATATCTATTTGCATTACTAGATGTCAAAACCAGAAGATTTTTTTGAATGTTTTTTAAAAAAACACAAAATTAAAAACAGCTAGTTTTAAATGTTTTATCAATTATCAAATGTTTTAAATAGTTTTATCAGTGTTTTGCTGTAAACTCATTTATTGTTGTTGAAGCTTTCAGAATCTCTGACAGTGTGCACACAATGGTCTTTATTGGCAAAGCATTCTGGGACTGATTGCATTAGAGACTCACCTGAGAGGAAGGCAAACTGTTTCCTGAGGTCTGGGCTGATGTCTGCGGCACACAGAGGACTGCTCTCCTGCTGCATAATCTCATCTGAATGACAAATAAAGAGATTTGGTTAGTCCACAGCATAAATGAAAAAAAAAAAAAAAAAACCACACTTTTACTTCCCTTTTAAAGTGCCCCTAATATGCTTTTTCAGATATTACATTTCATGCGATGTGTAATATAGCTGCTTGTGAATGTAAAAGGTCTGCAAACTTTCAAAGATAAAAGTGCACTTTTTGTCTCCAAAAAGAAAGAACCGATTCTGAACTACTGAAACGAGTCGTCAGTAATTCTAGTCTTACTTCCTGCACAAACTTATGTAGGTTTGTAACAAATTTGCATAATGGCAACCTATGGTCTTCATTGGTTACCTGTGAACAACATCGACTTTGACCCGCCCTCAAACACTGTAGTTGTAACTGAGGCCTGGAAGAGTTTAGGTTGTGTTTTCGTCATGTTGAGAAGACGCCGTTTTCTGCGCTACAAAAGCAAATCCACTTTGCATGCACTTCCAAAGTATGAGGACTCCGGCTCGAATTGACATGATAAAACCAAAGCCACGTTACTTAGGGGTTAAACGGATCGTAGTCATTCCGTTTAATTTGGTACTCGTGTGCTGTTATCTGTACACACAGCTGCACACACCCGAAAAGCTGCAACTATTAGTATCTGCAACTATTCTTGTAAACACTGTTGGATATGTCTTAAGTGAATGTGGAGAGTTGAGAAAGAAATCGGATGTGTATCATTATATTGGATCGGTGCATTAGCTCTTAAAGTGACAGCAGCCTATAAATACCTGCTGCTGTCTGTCATTGAACTTTAACAAAGATTAATCTACAGTATATTGAATTTATACAGTGAACAATTTAATTATTACATTTCTGTACCTGAAATGAATACTATAGTTACACCTTACTTTATTTGTAACTTTGTTATATTTGCTGTGGTATCGGAGATGTATGGATGTATTATATATATATATATATATATATATTATATATATATATATATATATAGGTCCTTCTCAATAAATTAGCATATTGTGATAAAGTTCATTATTTTCCATAATGTAATGATAAAAATTAAACTTTCATATATTTTAGATTCATTGCACACCAACTGAAATATTTCAGGTCTTTTATTGTTTTAATACTGATGATTTTGGCATACAGCTCATGAAAACCCAAAATTCCTATCTCAATAAATTAGCATATTTTATCCGACCAATAAAAGAAAAGTGTTTTTAATACAAAAAAAGTCAACCTTCAAATAATTATGTTCAGTTATGCACTCAATACTTGGTCGGGAATCCTTTTGCAGAAATGACTGCTTCAATGCGGCGTGGCATGGAGGCAATCAGCCTGTGGCACTGCTGAGGTGTTATGGAGGCCCAGGATGCTTCGAGAGCGGCCTTAAGCTCATCCAGAGTGTTGGGTCTTGCGTCTCTCAACTTTCTCTTCACAATATCCCACAGATTCTCTATGGGGTTCAGGTCAGGAGAGTTGGCAGGCCAATTGAGCACAGTAATACCATGGTCAGTAAACCATTTACCAGTGGTTTTGGCACTGTGAGCAGGTGCCAGGTCGTGCTGAAAAATGAAATCATCTCCATAAAGCTTTTCAGCAGATGGAAGCATGAAGTGCTCCAAAATCTCCTGATAGCTAGCTGCATTGACCCTGCCCTTTATAAAACACAGTGGACCAACACCAGCAGCTGACATGGCACCCCAGACCATCACTGACTGTGGGTACTTGACACTGGACTTCAGGCATTTTGGCATTTCCTTATCCCCAGTCTTCCTCCAGACTCTGACACCTTGATTTCCGAATGACATGCAAAATTTGCTTTCATCCGAAAAAAGTACTTTGGACCACTGAGCAACAGTCCACTGCTGCTTCTCTGTAGCCCAGGTCAGGCGCTTCTGCCGCTGTTTCTGGGTCAAAAGTGGCTTGACCTGGGGAATGCGGCACCTGTAGCTCATTTCCTTCACACGCCTGTGCACGGTGGCTCTGGATGTTTCTACTCCAGACTCAGTCTGTTGCTTCCGCAGGTCCCCCAAGGTCTGGAATCGGTCCTTCTCCACAATCTTCCTCAGGGTCCGGTCACCTCTTCTCGTTGTGCAGCGTTTTTTGCCACACTTTTTCCTTCCCACAGACTTCCCACTGAGGTGCCTTGATACAGCACTCTGGGAACAGCCTATTCGTTCAGAAATTTCTTTCTGTCGTACCCTCTTGCTTGAGGGTGTCAATGATGGCCTTCTGGACAGCAGTCAGGTCGGCAGTCTTACCCATGATTGCGGTTTTGAGTAATGAACCAGGCTGGGAGTTTTGAAGCCTCAGGAATCTTTTGCAGGTGTAATTTTGATTCAAATGATTAGGTTAATAGCTCGTTTAGAGAACCTTTTCATGATATGCTAATTTATTGAGATAGGAATTTTGGGTTTTCATGAGCTGTATGCCAAAATCATTATTGTATTAAAACAATAAAAGACCTGAAATATTTCAGTTGGTGTGCAATGAATCTAAAATATATGAAAGTTTAATTTTTATCATTACATTATGGAAAATAATGAACTTTATCACAATATGCTAATTTATTGAGAAGGACCTGTATATGCATTTGGCAGACGCTTTTATCCAAAGCGACTTACAGTGCCCTTATTACAGGGACAATCCCCCTGGAGCAACATGGAGTAAAGTACCTTAAAGTACCAAGGACACACTGGTGGTGACCGCTGGGATCGAACCAGCAACCTTCTGCTTATCAGTTCCATGGTTTAACCCACTGGACCACCATCTCACCACTTAAAGTGAGCTTTAAGTAATAAATGGACAGTAATGGTTACCCCCACATTTTTTTTCTTGCTAATTTCGAAAAATTGTCCGATCCGTGACCCAAAAACCGTAAAACCGTGAGTTTTGTGATCCGTTGAACCACTACCGTTACAGTTTGTATCACGGTGTATAAAATCGCTGAGGAAGCCTCCGGAGCTGAAATTCAGATACGGTAATAGCCATTTCATGTCCGCCACATGCTGCAAGCGGAAGACCAAATCACATTAGACTGACCAATCGGAGCAGAGAAGGCTCTCAGAAAGAAGGGTTTAGAGAAAAAGAATCCTTAATCAAACCGTTTAGATACTGTGAGAAAACAGCTGATGCAATGTATATTATGATTATGATGTAAACCTATCATACAAGACAAAATTAGGAACCTTTAAAATAGCATAGTAGGGGCACTTTTAAAAGACTCTAATTTAGACAAAAACCACCACATAATATCATAGACACAGGAATCTGACTTCACATTCTTAATCCAGATGTGGGTTATAGTAAAGTTGGCATTCTCGTGATCCGAGTTTGAGAAAAGCAGCTGAATGGATGGAGGTTAGTTTGTATGGAAGAGCAGTTGGATAAACGGAAAGATGGCGATGAAGAGGTGAAAACAGAAAAAGGAGAGCATTTTCATGTGCACCAGGATGGATTACTGTAAGCAGCTTTTGAGAGTCTTGAGCCGTTGCGGCGTGTGTGTGAGAGTCACTGCTGTGGTGCGGCGCGGCGCATCTCTCTCAGGCTCAGACTCTATGACTAAGAGTTTAGATTGGATATGTTCTCATGGTGCAGGTTAGAGTCTAAACACATATGTCGATATCAATAAAGTTGAATTCAGGCCACTGTAAACAGATGAATTCAAAGCAAACCAAGACCACACAATCCATCCTGACAAACCATAGGCACAGTGCCTATCAGCAAGGATAAAGTCACTGGACAGCAGTCGGAAACACACCCACACACATTTTCATCTGTCTTTCCTGCTGTTAGGTGCTTTGGACCTTAAGAAATCTCTGTTAAGGATCTTGAACTCGGCATATGGGTTCGCAAGTAGGTCACAGACAAACAGTACTGTAAGTGGGCTTACTGATTTCATCATTAATTCTCCTTCAATTAGTCTTGCTGCAGAGGATTCATGGCAACTCACTGAACAGTTTATGCTGTACAAATGGTACAAATGTTAGAATGTTCACTCAAGACAAACACAGATTACATCCTTGTGTCCAGCCACCAACAGCAGATCACATCCATCTGTGCAAAAGACCATCTGAATCGTCAAAGCATAGGCTGTAAGAAACAGATAGGATGGCTTTTGCTGCTTTAAATTAGCAACAAGTCCAAAATTAACTTTGTGTCATGACTGCCATTCATGACTGAGACAATTTGCATGCAAGAAATGTCTTGCTGGCCAAAAAACAGTAAAATGCAAATAATAATAATAATAATAATAATAATAATAATAATAAATATATATATATATATAAAATCTAAAAAAATATATAAAATAAAAAAAAACTTTGAAGAAGTTATAAAAAAAAGTTCTGAAAAAATGTACCATGGTTTCCACAAAAATATTAAGCAGGACAGACTGGAGTAATGAATGACTGCCGAAAATGTAGCTTTGCCATTATAGAAATAAATTACAATTTAATATGGGAAAAACTTACTTTAAATTCTATTAATAATTCACACATTTTACTGTAATTGTGATCAAATAAATTAATCCTTGTTGAGCATAAAAGAAAAACAAAAATCTTACTGACCCCAAACATTTGGTAAAAAATAAACACATTTTAAATGTTTTTTCAGAATTCAGAATTTAGGACCAGAATTATACATTTTATAATATTCTTTTTGAGGAACAAAACATTAGGAGGGTTTAAACTAAACAAAAAATATTATAAATAAATAAACATTTTAAATACATATCTATTTCTTTTTAAATATTGAATTATTCTTAATATCATGTCATTAAAAATATCAATAATAAATTCACATGACAACAAAATTGACTTTTTCAGGCTACTGTTCCTAAAATCTCAAATTCAACAGCCAACAGTTTTATTTACTTCCTCAATCCCTTTTTTCCTCAAAAACACTTTGGCATTTGTTCATTTTGGACCCTGATTGTCAAGTGCTCAACCCATCAACAAATAAGTTTACAATCACTCTCATCTTTACTGTGATTTATACTACAGGTTACTTTTGATTATGCTGTGAGATATTATATTTTCTACAAAAAACAAAACAAACCAGCTCAACCTTCACATCATCTGATAAAGTGGCATGTTAATCTAATCTCCTCTCACAGGAAATGCCCTTGTTTGGAAGCTGTGGAGTACATTAGAGAAGCCGTCAGGAGAAGATAAGGCCTCTTTGAAGCATGAAGGACGGTGACGTAAGGCACATTACAACATCATAGAAAAATACTCTTCAGCTACTCACCCTGTTATTAAGGTTCTGTAAAATTCAATGACATTGTGCCTGTTCTTTAAATGCAGGTTCAGCATTCCTCAAAGTCGTCATTTGTTGGACCATATAAGTACAGACCCTTGAACTTCAAAGTTCAGCCCCCTCAGTGTCAATAATAACATGCCATAGTCAAACTGAACTAGACTTCTCCCCTTTTCTTTCCCACCGCTCTACTCCCAGATGTCACTGATCACAGGTGAGCACCTGTTCTCACCATTTCCAACACCTCACTACAGCCATGATGAGCAATGGACAGATGCTTAAGGATAAAGAGAGAGCTGTCAATCCTTAATTGGATTTACCCTGGTAACACAGACGAGGCTCACGCTTGAGAACTGTAACTGTATTTGCCGAAAGTCTGGCTTGTTGCACAGATTGCAGACCACATTCTGATTAAGATGTTAAAGGGATTGCTGGTCTCAGATCAGCCGCTGTCGTGTGACTTTAGAGACAGCTGCCACAGGCCAGGTTAAAACTGAGCTAGAAAGGTTAAGAGAAGACTCTGGCTCAGAAAGATTGACGCAGTTGAGCGGAAGAGACGTCATGACCGACAAAGATAAAAATAGGGGTGTCATTTAAGCGCGGCATTCAACAACTGGCAAATGGAGGACACCATGGTCGGTTGAGAACTTCGACGCCAGTCCGTCTTTTGCTTTTTTCCAAGTTAGTGGAGGAAGTTCCTGGAGTAAGTGTGTGTACACAGATTTTTAAAAATGGTGGGTGCTGATGTTCCGTATGGGATGTGCTCGGCCAATCACCGTAAACTTGTGTCACTGCTAGTTCCTATTGTGCTGGGTTAGACCCTACTCCGAAGAAAGAGCTAATTAAGTCCCCCCTCCAAAAGGCGTTCCTAGAACTGAAAACATTCCCAGTTCCTGAACACCAAAAAGCGGGTACTTCCACCAATAGTTACAGCAACTATGAAAACGTTCCTCCGTTGTTCTTTTCTTTGACCTTCAGTACAAGCCTTAGGAGATATTCAGCTAAAGGACATCCATACTCATGAAGTTCATTACATATATTCATCACTTGTTGCTTCAGGCTATAAGGGTTCATTCTACAGGTTGTGCAACATCACAAAGACCAAATCTGATGGGAGAGAACTTATAAAAATAGACTTGCTTAAAAATAACAGGTCAAGAGGTTTTATAGCCAAGTACTCCATGACAAGTTCCTCTTTGTTCTAAATTGGATTGTATTTCAAACACTATTATACATTTAAGCAATTAGGTATGAGAGGCTGTTACATTGTGAATGTAGTCACGGCTACGGGGCACATGACATAGACACAGAGGAATGCCAGCAACTCCATTTGTGAAAATATTTTTGTGAAACTCCAACTTCATTTGTGAAAATAAATCACAATACATTTATTAAAATAAATCAAATGCTTTTTATTTTTTTTATTTTTTACAGTTTTAAAACTACAAACAGTATATTAATATTCATTTTCTTGTGTGTTAGTGTGTGTTATATACAACAACAAAAAAAAAAGTTGGGACAGTATGAAAAACGCAAATAAAAAACAAAAGAAGTGATTTCTAACTTACTTTAACTTGTATTTCATTGCAGACAATATGAACACAAAATATTTCATGTTTTGTCTGGTCAACTTCATGTCATTTGTAAATATGCATCCTTTCCTGTCATTCAGACCTGCAACACGCTTAAAAAAAAGTTGGGACAGTAAAGCATTTACCACTTTGTAATGTTGCCATTCCTTTTCACAACACTTAAAAGACGTTAAGGGACTGAAGACACCAAGTGATGAAGTGTTTCAGGTGTAATTTTGTCCCATTCTTCCTGCAAACAAGTCTTAAGGTGGGCAACAGTACGGGGTCTTCGTTGTCGCATTTTGCGCTTCAAAATGTGCCACACATTCTCTATTGGAGACAGGTCGGGACTGCAGGCAGGCCAGTCAAGTACCCGTACCCTCTTCCTCCGCAGCCAGGACTTTGTAATGTGTGCAGAATGTGGTTTTGCATTGTCTTGTTGAAATATGCATGGACGTCCCTGGAAAAGTTGTCTTCTTGAAGGCAGCATATTATGCTCCAAAATCTTTTCAGCATTAATGGTGCCTTCACAGAAGTGCAAGTTACCTTTGCCAAGGGCACTGACACAACCCCATACCATGACAGACCCTGGCTTTTGGACTTGTTGCTGGTAACAATCTGGATGATCCTTTTCTTCTTTGGTCCGGAGCACACAGCGTCCATTCCTCCCAAAAAATACCTGAAATACTGATTAATCTGACCACAGTACACGTTTCCACTGTGTGATGGTCCATCCCAGATGCCTCCGAGCCCAGAGAAGTCGACGGCGCTTCTGGACACTGTTAACATAGGGCTTCCTTTTGGCACAGTACAGTTTCGACAGGCATTTGTGGATGTAACTACGTATTGTGGTACTTGACAAAGGTTTGCCAAAGTAGTCCTGAGCCCATGTGGTGATATGGCTTATAGATGAATGACGATTCTTGATGCAGTGCCGCCTGAGGGATCGGAGATCACGGTTGTTCAGCTTAGGCTTGCGCCCTTGTCCTTTACGCACTGAAATTCCTCCAGATTCCTTTAATCTTTTAATTATGTTATGCACTGTTGAATGTGAAATATCCAAATCTCTTCCTATCTTTCTTAGAGGAACATTGTTTTTAAACATTTCAATAATTTTCTCACGTATTTGTTGGCAAACTGGCGATCCTCGGCCCATCTTTGCTCCTAAAGAATTAGACCTTTCTTGGATGCTGCTTTTGTACCAAATCATAATTACAATCACCTGTTGACATCACCTGTTTCAAATCACATCATTATTTAACCATTTTACCTCAGTACTAGCCCTAAATTGCTCCTGTCCCAACTTTTTTTTAAACGTGTTGCAGGTCTGAATGACAAGAAAGGATGCATATTTACAAATGACATGAAGTTGACCAGACAAAACAAGAAATATTTTGTGTTCATATTGTCTGCAATGAAATACAAGTCAAAGTAAATTTAGAAATCACTTCTTTTTTTTTTTTTTTCGTTTTCCATACTGTCCCAACTTTTTCTAATTTGGGGTTGTGCACACACACACACACACACACACACACACACACACACACACACACACACACACACACACACACACACACACACACACACACACACACACACACACACACACACACACTTTGTTATGTTTTTGTTCTGTCCTGTGTTCTGATTGGTTAATACCAAGGAGGTCTATACAAATACTAATGGACCAGTCAGAACACAGGACATAATTATACATTAGTCTTTTGAGAATGACAGATTTTGAAAAACTTTTTGAATGCGTGTCAAATTCTAAATGATCTTGTCAAAACAGTCAATACAACAAAAAAGAACTTCTAATAAAGATTTTATCCTTAAATCCAATCAACCGGATGCGGTCTCTCATTTACATTTATCCCATGGCTCCTGTTAAACAATAGCAGGCCGCTGAGATAGAGTGGGGTGCGTTCAGTCTTGTCACTGTCACCTCAGATAGGCTCATGAGAAAGAAGCTTGAGCAAAGTCCAACGTTTCAACCATTCACCATCTCATCTCTTGGTGTTTAATCAACAAAGCTTCAGCACAGAGCCTCCGCTCAACACAAAACATCCTCTCACACATCCGCAAAACCAAAGCAGCAATAACAGGGCTATAGAAACGGCCCAGGGCCCTGCACGGTTGCCAAGAACGCCAACCGCACATTGACAAAACGATTCAACGCCAGAGCGCAGGGTGCTTGGATTCACAGACGCTCTCATTTTAATACCATTCAACGGATAGACGAGTATTCTTTACAAGGCCTTACATATTTAATGCCACTCGGATGGGTTGAGCCGTGACCGATTGAAGATCTGGGTTTGGATTAACCAAAAAGATCCCAGTTATAAAAGACTCATATTCAGGAAACTGATAGCTAAATTATTTTGTTAGCTGACAAAAGTAGAACTACAAAAAGCATTGTTCGATGTTATGTTACATTTAAAGTATTGTGTTACTTGATATAAAAAGTTGATTTAACTTTATATAAAATTACGTTAAATCGTTACATTTTACGGAAAGAGACGTGTTACGTTGCGGTGCTATTTTTAGTCTAGTGTGTCTACCAGTAAATTGTTTTATTTAAAAAAAAAAAAATGTTTACATTGTTTAACTATTGTATTTGTCAGTAATTCAATTAAAAAGAAATGTGTTAGATTTAATTAAAAAAAAAATAATAATACAAAATTCTTATTTTTATATGATTGCGTAAATTAAAAAAAGTAATGCCTTAATTTGCTTCTTTTTCTTTTTACATGCGACTGGTCTTATTATCTGACTAATATCCTGATGCTCTAATGCAAGTCCTTCAAATTCTTCACTATTCCATAAAATTCAGCTATAAAAATGTGCAATCGTGAGCCTCAAGATCTCACCTCTCTTGGAACTCTGTTTCCTGGTGCAGGAGAACAAGGACAGCATGTTTTCCGTGTCTCTGCGGTTGTGTTCACTCTCTGCATTATTTACAGGAGAGTGTTGGGTACAGTGACTTAAAAACCTCAGTATTACACTAAGAGCTCAGATGGAAAAACAAGACACATACTTAAGACACACACGCACATAATGTTAACATAATGCAAAACATCCACTTTGTTCTTCATGTCTGTGCAAGCAGCCCAGGTTAAACACATGCTGCAGTTTTTGTTAAAGACCTCTTTGGCTGTGTCTTGTCCGAGCCTGTCTGAACTATAAAGAAACCAGCCCAGGTTAAAACACACTGGAGTGCATACAGAAACCATTACTGCTACACTAGACAGTGAAGGCTAGGTAATACAGCAAAGAGAGGGTTGCACACGCGCACGCACACACACACACACACACACACGAGAATCACACCCAAATCTCATTGTAATTTCCATAATACCTATATGGTTTATGTGCAAACAAAGCAAAGCTCACTGAATACTAATACACAATGAATGCTCCACAATATTAACATACTGAATCACATTATTTGATACGAATAACTTAAAAGGAGTACTTCATCCACGGTCTTACATCTTTGGGCAAGTCTTTCTGTAAGTCATATGATAAAGGGAAAATTCTATCATTCAGTCCCTCATGTCATTCCAAACGTAACACTTTTAAATAGAACTTTCTTTATTCTGTGTAACACAAACAAACAAAAAACACATTTTGAAAATATGGGAATCAGTGTTTCCTTTGTCCATACAATATAAGTCAATGTGGTCCAATGTTATTTTCAACCCCATGCATTGGCTTTCATTATATGGACAAAAACTGTTGTAACACTCATCAAAATATCTTCTGTTGTGCTCCACAGAATAAAGTCAGTCATACAGGTTTAGAATGACATGATGGTGAATTTATATTTTTGGGTAAACCATCCCTTTGATATAATTAATTCAGACTCTGGGATCAAACATCAATTTGTATTTACACACAATCATATCCTTAACTTTGTATATGTATATATGAACGCCTGCCTTTACAAGGACATTTAATGACATCCAATTCTTAATCCGTAGGGTTTAATATGGAGTTGGCCCACCCTTTGCAGCTATAACAGCTTCAGCTCTTCTGGGAAGGCTTTCCACAAGGTTTAGGAGTGCGTTTATGGGAATTTTTGACCATTCTTCTAGAAGCGCATTTGTGAGGTCAGGCACTGATGTTGGACGAGAAGGCCTGGCTCGCAGTCTCCGCTCTAATTCATCCCAAAGGTGTTCTATCAGGTTGAGGTCAGGACTCTGTGCAGGCCAGTCAAGTTCCTCCACACCAAACTCCCTCATCCATATCTTTATGGACCTTGCTTTGTGCACTGGAGCGCAGTCATGTTGGAACAGGAAGGCGCCGTTCCCACGAAGTTGGGAACATGAAATTGTCCAAAATGTCTTGGTATGCTGAAGCATTAACAGTCCCTTTTACTGGAACTAAGGCCCCGTCCACACGAAGCCAAAGCTTTCCCCTCTTTTCAAGAAATATCCGCGTACACACGAGAGCGCTGAAACCGACTCAAAACGATGTAGTATACATGCCAGGCCAGTGTGTGGCGCTGTAATTCTGCCACAGAAATACACTAAAAACGGAGAAAAGTTGTGGCTAGAAGGGGTACAGCAATGGTAGGAAGTGAGGCAAAATCTCACACTAAATTACCAATAAATAAATGTGCTACTTACCAGATGCGTTTTATTAAAGCATACGCCTACCCCAACCCTAAACCTACCCTTACAATAATGCAAATACAGTAATTAAATGACGCAATATTGATGTGCACATGCCCAGTGCCCGTAGTTGTATCCCTTTCAAGTCTTTCCCGTGGGTGACGTGGTGTGATGACATCACAGTTTCACTAAATATATGGATTGGCTTTACACGCGTAAAGGCAAGGGTGTCGTTTTCAGGTTTATCCACTCTGGGACCCGGTTTAAAAAAATATCGGATTCATGCTCCCAAAACGCCGGATCCGTGTGGACGAAACGCTGATACGGTACAAAATGTTTACGTATACAGCCAAACCCAACCCCTGAAAATCAACCTCACACCATAATCCCCCCTCCACCAAACTTTACACTTGGCAAAATGCAGTCAGGCAATTACCGTTCTCCTGGCAACCAACCAAAAGAAACCAGATTTGCCAAACAGAGAAGAGTGATTTGTCTCTCCAGAGAACAGTCTACATGCATAGGTGCTTGATTTCATACACCTGTGGCCATGGAAGTGATTGGAACACCTGAATTCAAATGATTTAGATGGGTGTCTCAATACTTTTGGCATATATCTTATACAAATAGTTACAAAAGCATGTACAAATACATAAAAATAGTTTCAAAGCAGCTTTACAGAAACAGAAAAATAATTTTGTTGCCAAATTAATCAATTACACTAGCCTGACGTCGTCATACTCAATTCTAGTCAGAATTTGAGTCTGATACAGCATCGTTGGGCTGTGATTATGGGGCGTGTTTAAACCGAACCAGGAAAGACCTCAATTGGATAGACCTACAACCAATCAGAGCAACGGAGCGACGCATAATGTTAGTTGTCAAATGTCAACAGAACTCAACTGCACTGTGTTGCCAAGTCCGCGGGTTGAAGCGACCCCAATTATGTGATATACAGACCCAGGAATACGAAATTTAGCAAGCAGTCCAGCCAAAATAACACATATTTTACCCCCCAAATGCCATTTTTCCCAGAGAACCCCCCCCCCACCCGGAAAGCTATTGGGCTTGTTTTTAGCTAGTTTTGAGTAGCAATTGGGCGAGTTTTGCTGTAAAAACTTGGCAACCCTGTCTGCACGCATGCTAGAATAAGTTACGTTAGAAGAAGAAGATGAGTGTAAACGATCTTTGCCGGTGTTGTAAAAAAAGAATTTAAGGATACACAGAGTACTTACCAACACGATCATCATTTCTGAGAGAAATAGTAAAGGTGAATGCATATACGAACAAGTTCTCCGTTTAGGATTAGAACAAATTCAACCCAAGCGCCTTTGATGATGTGGATGATTACGTCACTGTTTATCATCTGTCCATCATCGTCTAAAGCCCGCCCTGACAATTTCATTGGTCCGAACAGTTTCTGTTCGGGCATAATTATTTCTCTATGGATCAAGTCCAGACCGAACTGCCCGTGCAAAAAATGTTGGCTACAATTCCAGGCTACAATTACACTGAAATTACTTCAATGTCAGCTGCTCTACAGAAGACAATTGTCGTTATTCAGCTCAATTTAGTTCAATGTTGATTCAATTAGTTCAATGACAGGGTCAGTGTTACAAAGTTTTTCAATTATGAAACAAATTCAATTTACAATTCAGCAATGAAGCAGCTCTACAGAGGACAACAGTATCATTAAGCCACAGAAGTGCCAGTACACATGGATTGCATCGCTGATCTTCACAATACACAAAAGTCCCAAATAGCTCATACACAACAGTGCTCATGGTTGAATGTCATTAAGGCACTGTAAGTGTGTGTGTGTGTGTGTGTGTGTGTGTGTGTGTGTGTGTGTGTGTGTGTGTGTGTGTGTAATATCAGGACACAAATGTGTATAATGACATGGGTATGACATAGGTATTACAAAAAGAGGGTGAAATATGAGGACGTTCACCATGTCCTCACTTTTCAAAATGCTTATAAATCACACAGAATGAGTTTTTTTTTTCACAGAAAGTAAACTGCACAGTCTCCTGTGAGGGTTAAGTTTAGGGGCATGGGCAGTGTAGGGGGATAGAAAATACGGTGTGTGTGTGTGTGTGTGTGTGTGTGTGTGTGTGTGTGTGTGTGTGTGTGTGTAAAATGATGCAGTGATGCAGTATGCAGACGTGGTCTTACTCCAGCTATATGGACTTACGTGAACAGTGTCATATCAATTATACAAATCACACCAACTGCTGACAAAAAGGACAGCTGCGTGTGTACAGTCAGAATAGACGGAGATACGTATTTGTTCACGACAGCAGACAGAGGAATTCATGCACTAACATTTGGCATTATAGCTGCACTTTACAGAGTCTCCATCTGCCAGGCTGGAAGGATAAGAATCAGAAAACACACACACACACACACACACACACACACACACACACACACACACACACACACACACACACACACACACACACACACACACACACACACACACACACACACACACACACACACACACACACACACACACACACACACACACACACCAAATGGGCAACAAGTGGGTCAAATTTTCTACATTCCAGTGCCCATCCCCATCCCTGTAATTGAATGTATATCAGATCATTGTGGTCCAAACTGAACAAAAATAAAATGCGGTCACAAAAGTTTAAACTTCAGAGTCTTTAAAAACTCTCAGCATTTGTACACGCTGATCAGAGTGAATTTTATAAATGCAGTTTGTTACTGATTATGGGGTATGATTTTACACTTTTCTATTTTCTCTCTCAGTGATGATATTGGAAAAAGGAAAAAGTTTCTGGACCCAGCAAAACCAAACCACTGTAGCTGGCCACACAGATGGTTACTAAATAATCATAGTGAATAAAATTGTCATGAAAAACCATGTGTAGTCAGCCAGAACAGTGAGAAAATATAACAGACTGCAAAAGACAGTGTAAAAAATTATATTTCAGACATGTTTGCAAGCATATTATGGTTACTCGTACTATTAACTCTACTGCAAGTACACTACTGTAAGTAGAAGTACACTACAGTTCAAAAGTTATTTAATAATTAATATTGATCAAAAGTGACAGTAAAGACTGTATTTTTGATTAAATAAATTCAGTCTCTGTAAAAATAAGAGATAAGAGTATATTTTTAAAAATCTAATAATGAGCGTTTTTGAATGGCAGTGTATTAAACTTTGGTGTGCAACCTATCCCATCCATTCGAGTTATGGATTTCTCAAATTGTGGTACAGGCGCTATTACTTGGAAAGCAATTTGTCATCTGGTGGATTATAATATATACATTGAAGAAGAGACCTGTGCCACATTTAGGTACCAGGGTGGGCTCTTTTCATTTGGGCAGTAGGCAACCACCCAGAACACCCTAGCAACTGCACAGCAACATGCTAAAAACCTTTCACCTTAGCAACTGCATAGGAATGCTCTGGCATCCATCCACAACACCCTGACATCATGACCACGACATTTGCATTGGCAAACACAATTCAAATTTCATTCAGAAAATGTAAAACTCTAGTTAAAATCATGAGAGCACATATCATCATATAAATGAATCGAATACACACTCCCTAGAAAGAACAAAAATGTGCTAGTTACTCAAATATAATAGAGACAGTCACACCCCACATACTCTTAATGGCAAACAGACAGTGTGTTCTTGGACGCCACCCTATAAATGGTAAAAAAATACACCCTGCACCACTCAGGTATCCGTGTTCTGGTTTGACATTTCCCTTATTAAAGCTGCTCTCATTTTCTTCAGCAACTCAACTAAATAAAACTCATATTTCAGCATTTGATTCAGCATCTAACATGACTTGATAAGTCACAACATTCCCATTCCCGCTAAACTAAACTTGACAGTGTCTTATATAGCCTGAGGCCATAGTTACATTGACAGCACGCCAGTCTAGATTCAATAAGCAAATATCTTGTGATGTGCCATTACTTGCATACACAGTGAAATATTGTCTATGATGAGCATTCACAGCTAAGAGAAAACCACGGTCACCACTGAGTATATTGACAGACTTGAAGCAAAGCTTTGAATATGAAACAACACTTCTGGTGCCCGTCCAAGTGGGCACCGAAAGTTGGCATAAACCCATACTGGTGGCAAAAGTCGCCCATATGGCCAGAGCCAATGAGCACGGGTGAAACTGTTACAAACCGTTGACCAGCAAACAACATGCTTCTCATGATCCAAGAGCGAAAAAAAAGGAGGGAGGGGGGAGTTTACGTTCAAATTCAGGGTCAATGAATTGTGGGAAAGTTTAACATGTCACCTTCAGATCAAGGCACTGTATACAAAGAGAACACGAACAGTATGATAAATGTAAATGTACTCAATAGAAAACTAAATTGTAAAAATTGCAAATAAAAGCAGCCTTGGTGAGCATAAGAAAAAATCTGATATCTACAAGTGAAATAATCAAACATTACAGGGATAATTTAACACGAAAGGTTACTAAACTCCCTCTTAAAGTTTATTTCTCGACCATAATGAAGTCTATATAGCTGAATGAAATTCAACACGAACATAAAAACACTAGACAAACCCGAAAACATAACACTTCACACAGGATACGTCCGAGCTGCTTCAATATATTTACCCCATTTATACAGATAAAAAGACTAGTTCAGTCCCCTACCTGTCATCACTTTCAGTTGCAGCCATAGTCTGGTAATGTCCTGGCAGAGCAGGGACACTCGGTTGAGTTCCATCCTGCTCAGAGTGCACCTTTCCTGGACACCCTCCTGTCTCAGGTGCCTCTATCTCTGGGGCTTCATCCTCCCGCAGGACTCACGTAAGCAGCCGGGCATTACCGAGGCTAAACTGTCCGTCAACGCACTTCACATATCCTCATCTCCCAACACACAGGGACAGGCAGGCAGACACACGAACTCCACCGGCATCAGGTTACACCCCTCACTGCTCTGGCCCCACACACACGCACAATGTGCAGGTGGAAGCAACAGACAGTGTAGTTAAAGGGAGGAAAAGCCCCCAGGCAGCCGCTTAAACAAACCAGAATGTAATTCTTTAGCGACCTGTGAGTATGTGTGTGTGTGTGTGTGTGTGGAGAGGATAAGCTTTTACATACGCACACACTCTCTAATCGTCCTGCCGCTAACAGGTTTGAGGGAGAGAGAGGGATGGGGTATGAGAGTGGTTTTCTCTGTTTGTTACGCTGCAAGAGACCTCTGGATTAATAATAGACAGCCAATCAAAACACTGGGGCTGGACTGAGGGGCGGAGCACACATCACAGCTGTCTACATTTCTTCACGAACATCTATAATGAAGTGAATGAGAGAGAATTTTACTATACATACAATATGTTCATTATTACAGTAGTTGGCATATTTAGTTAGCTTTTTTTAATCCTATTTAATGTTCTATAGTGTATTCTTTTTTATAGTTTTTGTGTGAAATAATTATTTTATTTGTTGTGTTTTGTTTGTTTACTTAATTTGAACTAGTTATTTTTTAAATACTGTGTTGTACTGTATTATATAATACTGTACTGACTCCATTTAAATAATCACTACATGAAAGATCATGGTTATGATTATTGTAGTTAGTCTTATTTTTTTTATCTTGAATTTATCCCTTTTAATAGTAGTTTAAAATAGTAAACGTTTAGTTCATTATTACAATTGAACATGGACCTTTTTAATAACTCATGGTTAATTAATTATCTTGTTATTTATCAAATGTTACCATAATATATTGGTAACATTTTACAATATGGTCCCATTAGTTAATATTTGTTAGCGCATAAACTATAAATGAACAATGCATTTGATATAGTATTTATTAAAGACCCCCTGTGGTGAAAATCAAGGTTTTTTTATGTTGTTTGTAAGTCTATGTGGTGTTTTAATATGATTTACGACAAACCATGTGTAAATTCATAAGTTAACACCATTGCTAAGTATTTTCTCTTTAAAATCGTCAATGTTTCTTACATCACAAACGGGCGGGCAGGATTTAGCATATCATTAACTATGACCGCTCTGAAGCAGGGGAGTCTCAAGAGAAGCCAGGTTATCCAGGTATATTTTTTTAAAAAAAGGATACATTCAGCAACATAGCAGCTGAATTATGTATATGATGTATATTACAATGTTATGATGAATATGCCTTTCTCCACTGAGTTTGGAAAGCAGCTGTGAGATGCCGAGGGAACATGGTTTGTGTAACATTAGCAACACATTATTAGTGTTTTGATAACCTAGTCAAGCAAAAGGCTATTCATATTAATTACCGTTATGGTGTCTGTCATTGTGAAAAACTATACCATTGTGCAGCGTTTACTACAGTAAAGTTGACCTGACCGAGTGGATCTCTGAGCTGCTGTGAGTCAGTGGAGGCGGGGATAATTTGCATATTCATGGTACTGCGTATACTAAATGAAGGAAAGGTGCTATTTTGAGGCATGAAGATTTATTTTTATTTTTTATAAACGTTAAAATATATGTTATATCAAAGATGAGTTTTAAGGGATACAATTATTGACTACAGGGGGACTAATATTTTTTAACATCAGTTAATACAAATACAACCTAGTTCATGTTAACTCGGGTCTATTAAATATTAACAGATACATTTGATTTTAATGATTTTTTTAGTTCATGTCAATACATTTGTTTTTTGTGTTCTCACATGAGGCTGCAGGGGTGCCACACACACAGTTCAACATCTTTTATATGAGAAACCTTTATAATGTAGTGTCATGGGGATCGGCAAGCAATCCATAAGAGCAGAGTGAATGGCTCTGTAAGTCTGTATTCTGCATTCACAAGTAGCCTGGGAAAGAGACACACACACACACACACACACACACACACACACACACACACACACACACACACACACACACACACACACACACACACACACACACACACAGGACCACCTGTTTGTGGCTAGAGTCTGTGCAGAGAGAGTCTGCTGCTGTGAATTAAACAGCTCTATAGTTCTGCAAAGCCTTTGATTGAACTCAAAACCCTTCAGCTAGAGAGTGAGAGAGAGTGTGTGTGTGAGTGCGAGTGTGTGAGAGAGAGAGAGAGGGGGGGGGGGGGCACATGCGTTCAATTGAAACAAAATAGATTTAGACGCATCAAAACAAGCTTTTTACGCTTATAAAACAGCAGAACAATAGCAAAGACTGCCAATGTTAGAAACGTAAAGCTTTACTAAATATATTTTCCAGTGTGAGTACTCTATTCTTAGGAGCATTGTGTTTACTTACAACACCATGTCATGCATTTTAATTTTCAGACAATTTACAAAAAGGTGTATCTGGGTTGGTGCTGTCTGGGAAAGTATATTTTCACCGTGACTTTTGTGATATGCAATCTTCACCTCAAGGCTCTCTCATTGCCTGAAGGTCACAGGTCGCATACAACAGGGGGACTTTAAAATACAGGTCAAGTTCAGACTCTCTCGCTGGAAATCCCCTGGCTCTCTTCGCTTAGATCTTGTGTCTGTCTATATATACCCACTCCCATGCTCGTCTGAGACACTCACACACTACAGATTATTTAAGAGAGGCTGGCCTTCACTTTTAGAAAGACACAAGACAATATCTCTTTCTGTGCCTTATCAGTCACACTATGCCAGTGAGCTAGCTCCTCTGGGCTCCAGTGTAAATAACAGTAAATCGACTTATAACAGTTACTTAAATAACAGAGTATAAAATAATTGTAATGGTTTGGACTAGAAATAAAAAACGTGCATTGTTTTGTTGCTCAAGTGTAGTCCAATTTAGTCTATATTTTATTAATTATTATTACAAGTAATAAAAAATTATAAATTATAACATTACATTTGTATATTTAAATAATTTTGTATATAAATATATGTTGTATCTTAAATTAAATCTAAACTTGCATGAACTAAAGAAAGTGAAACTTTTTAAAATGAGTCTTATTGGCCAAAGTGGTCTGATAATGAATTACTGCTACATAACTTTTTTGTTAATTGAAATTAAGCTGACAAACAAAACTTAAATTAAACGAAGATTAGAAAATTAGATTTGCCTTGGCAACTAACTGAAAAATGTTCAATGCTGAAGTTTAACAAATATATCTCAAATATCTAACTGGGGGAAAAAATTAAACTGAAATAAAAATCAATTAAAAAAATTGTGTGTAACAATTAAAATAAATAAAAATGAAATGAAAACTGATCATATAAAAAGTTAGTTAAAATTTAGACATTTAGTTGATCATTAAATCAGTGGGATTTCCATGTTGTGTAAGTATAAACTGAAAGGGGAAATGAGCCCTCAATGTTTGTTCTCTGAGAGGAATCAAGCTCAATTTACTGCCCTTCACACACCCATTACTTTTACTCAAATAACTTCTCACCCTTACTGTACTTGCCCCAGAACATTATTAAATAAGTAAATGGCATGAGTTTGGATCTGTTTGATCATGTGAACCTGGACCACAAAACCAGTCATAAGTCGCACAGGTATATTCATTGCAATAGCCTACAATACATTGTATGGGTCAATATTTATCTTTTGGGCCAAAACTCATTAGGATATTAAAGGGGCACTTCAGCGCTGGGAAGACCAATGTGTATTTAAACTGTCATTTATGTAGTAGAAATGTGAAATTATTTTGGAATTTGGTGCCTTCTAGACTGAGAAAAGACAGAAAATGTATTTGTGTCTCATGTGGATGAAAGACAACAGCTCCCAGAATGCACTTGCTTCGCTGCTCAATGAGGCCACTCCCAAAGCCACGGCTACTGGTTATATCTCTTGCCCACCGCAGCTCCTCCCCACCGTCGTTTTGATATTCATAGTAAGAAAATAATTTTGTTCAGTTAAGATTATAAACACTACAATTCAAAACTGAACGTGTCTTTTCAATAAAGTGTGAGTGAGCCGAACGAAAGTCAAGACACAGACGCAGCAGCAGGAGTCAGATTTCATTCAGCACGAGAGCGAAGAGCTGAGCAGAGCAGAGGTAAGCGCGGCTGTCATTCTCGGCACGTGTCCAGTCTGGCGCATTATCAGATCGCATGTGGAAGCTAAACTTTCATAGGAATTCACTGAAAAGTTGAAACACAGAGTGGCAGCGGGTGTGCGCATTTACAATCTGTGAGTGAGATCCCTCCCCTGTGGGCAGGTTGAAAACATGTGGAACTAGCTCCTGTTGTCTCTAGCCTCTGGCCAAAAATCCTCCCATGATGCAAAATTATGATATTTGCGCCATCTGAGGATTTTTCCAGAAATAAAATGCATAATTCTCTCGTCTCAGGGTGATATGAGGGGGGAAAGTACCATAATTCAAATATGGGTTTCTACTTATACAAAGCTTAATGCTAAATCACTGAAGTTACCCTTTAAGTAAAGATCATGATCCATAAAGATATTTAGTAAATTTTCTACCGCACAAAAATGTTGTGTGCTATATATTTTAAAAGAATATGGTAACAATATTAATATTTTTGAGTAGTTTTTAAGGCTTGTTTTTAATGGAATCTACCTGAATAAATCTTGTAAAATCTCCTTATTTAGTCTATTAAACAATTAATTCAATATTTTTTGTGAAATGTGCTTATATATTTTAAGTTGACTTTTAAAAAAGGGTATAAATTAGAGCGAATGGAAATGATGACCTGTTTAAATTTAACTTTGAGTTATAATTAATATACTGTTTGCTGCTAGCACAGCACAAGCAGAAACAAACTTGTTACTGGCATTAGCAAAGTCATAGCTCATTGAACAAAGCAACAATATATTACTAGTATCAACAAACATAAGATCTACTCTTCTGCACTTCAACAAAGAATCTCATTCAAATGTCAAACATAACTGAACATTACACATTAACAGATGTTTCCTTTCACTCAAACACACATAAAATAACACTTGATTTCAATATTAACTCTCCATTTCCACCCATATGCAAAGCATGCTGGGAACTAACAATGATGTCTCTAAATAAAATTGCACAATTGAGCTAATTCTCTTAAAAGAAATACGTAGCCTTTTTCCCCTTCCTCCATTCCTGGTTCCTCAATTCAAGCCTCAAAATTGCTTAAATCTCCTTTTTTAAAAATTGGTTTAATTAATAAATGGTTCTCAATATGTTCTATACAACACTGAACCACAATTTTATTAAGAAAATATACACAATTTATTTTGTAGAAATTACAAGACCCATGATTATTTTTTTACAGTGCGTAAATATATAAAAAATGTATTATTAGTAGTAATATGCATTGCTAAGGATATCATTTGGACAATATTAAAAGGTGATTTTCTAAATATTTAGTTTATTTTTGCACCCTCAGATTCCAGATTTTCCATATAAATCTCCTTTATAACTGATTTTGTGGTCCAGGGTCACATATACCAAACAATTTAATGAATCGATTAAATGTGTGATCGATACGAATAAGTGCCTAAAATATTTTTTTGGGAATCAGACAATGAACTGATATGATCAGTGTTTCTACAAAGCCTTTTTCTATTGTGGTTTGTATGCCAAAATCACTAGCCAATCAGAATCTCACAACCGAGGTGACATCATATGATATCAGCTTATCAAACTGCATTATAAGCGGTTATATTGGCAATAACTGCAATTTCTGAAGTCAAACTCTATGCTTGCCTCAATAAGGGCAGCACTCATTCCTAATGAGGAATAATCTGCAACCAAATTGAAATTGAACTGTGATGAGTGAAACTGCAAAGCTGATCTCACATCTACAGTCTGCTGAACATACAGACGGATGGGAGTAAAAATAGACTCAAGGCCTATTGATTCAGATAAATGTAGAGTCTAGCAGGGCAGGATACATATGGCTGTCCTTCATAATTCTACAGCACTGCAGCATTTTTAATGAGAAAAACAGCAGGCGGTTTCTGCAACATTGGTCAGACATCCTGTTTCTGGCAGACTGAGCCATTTAGCAGAAAATGAAATTGATACTTCATATGCTAAAATTAGATCGATTGTGAGTAAATTATGTAACATACTGTATCCAACAAATCCAGTGATCAGAACAGGGAGGCAAGCATCTGATGATGGATTAACTGACATTATATTTGCCCTTGTAAAGGTGACCAGCCTCTTTAATAAACATTAATCCAACCTACATTACACTCTAAAAAAAAAAGGTTCTATATGGCACCAAAAATGGTTTTTGGCTCGTAATCATAGGGGAACCTTTTTTAGTGCTATATAGCACCAATTTTGGTGCTTCAGTGGTTCTTCAGCGGTTCTTCAGAGGTGCTATATACCACCTTAGTCAAAGAACCAGCGAAGAACCTCTGAAGCACCACAATTGATGCTATATAGCACTAAAAAGGGTTCCCCTATGATTCCCCTATTAAAACTTACTATATGGGGATTTTTATTTTAGAAAAGAAAAACACCATTATTGTAAAAAATAAAAAAGATTATAGTATTTACACACTAATCACTTCACCTGACAGGTGAAGTGAATAACACTGATTATCTATTCATCACGGCCCTGTAAGTGGGTGGGATATATTAGGCAGCAAGTGAACATTTCTTCAAAGTTGAAGTTGAAAAAATGGGCAAGCGTAAGGATTTGAGCGAGTTTGACAAGAGCCAAATTGTGATGGCTAGATGACAGGGTCAGAGCATCTCCAAAACTGCAGCTCTTGTGGGCTGTTCCCGGTCTGTAGTGGTCAGTATCTATCAAAAGTCCAAAGAAAGAACAGTGGTGAACAGGTGACAGGGTCATGGGCGGCCAAGGCTCATTGATGCACGTGGGGAGTGAAGGATGACCTGTGTGGTCCGATCAAACAGATGAGCAACTGTAGCTCAAATTGCTCAAAGTTAAAGCTGGTTCTGATAAAAATGTGTCAGAATACACAGTGCATTGTGTATTGGGGCTGCATAGCCGCAGACCAGTCAGGGTGCCCTTGCTGACCCCTGTCCAACGCCGAAAGCACCAACAGTGGACATGTGAGGATCAGAACTGGACCACAGAGCAATGGAAGAAGGTGGCCTGGTCGGATGAATCACGTTTTCTTTTATATCACGTAGATGGCCGGGTGTGTGTGCGTCGCTTACCTGGGGAACACATGGCACCAGGATGCACTATGGGAAGAAGTAGTCAAGCCGGCGGACGCAGTGATGCTTTGGCCAATGTTCTGCTGGGAAACCTTGGGTCCTGCCATACATGTGGATGTTACTTTGATACGTACCACTAAGCATTGTTGTAGACTATCTACACCCTTTCATGGAAACGGTATTCCCTGGTTGCTGTGGCTCTTTCAGCAGATAATGTGCCTGCCACAAAGCAAAAATGGTTCAGGAATGGTTTGAGGAGCACAACAACGAGTTTGAGGTGTTGAATTGGCTTCCAAATTCCCCAGATCTCAATCCAATCTAGCATCTGTGGGATGTGCTGAACAAACAAGTCTGATCCATGGAGGCCCCACCTCGCAACTTACAGGACTTAAAGGATCTTGGTGCCAGATACCACAGCACACCTTCACACCGTATTCAGTGAAAAACAGTTAACGGGATGTAAATTGTTCAAACTGAATGACATTAACATTATGTCAGTCAATGAAAATATTAATATCAATCACATTTTTGGTTAGGCTTTTAAATGCATTTAATGCATTAGTTTTAACCTTATCATTTATTATTGTTATTTATTATTACTATTGGCATTATTGATTTCATTAAAATATAATAGTTTTTATTATTATTACATTTCCTGCATGTAACCTGAATATTGACTCCTTGTTTATTAGTTTTTATATAATTGTGGCATTTCAGGTGCATGTGTTTAAGAACTTCTTTCAAACAAACTTGTGTGTTCATTAGAGTCACAAGGGAGGGATGCATTTTTACTGAGAGCCACTTTTAGGAAAGCACATGATACTTCGTATCTTGGGAGGAAATCGTCTTTCATAATAGATGTTTTCCTGTAATTCTTGTATTTCTGTAGAAATATTTTTTTCCCACTGATCCACAGCCAGATTTCTCAACTCGACCTGAATCTAAAGCAGTACAAGGCAGAAGGCATTATACAAAAAAAAAAAATAATAATAATTTTTTAATCAGCTTTAGGGAACAATCCTTGATTACAGTCAATCAGCAGGTTTGAGGGAACTAAATGCTGGAGCAACATGACTGCAAATTTACCAGAAAGCAGGAATTTTCTAATCACTTGAGAATGAGAGTGCAACTCATGTCAGCACAACACAATGATCATCCGACACATCAAAACATCCTTTCAAATGATCCCGGTGGCAAATGTCAGACACGCGCGCGCGCACACACACACACACACACACACACACACACACACACACACACACACGATCATGTGATCAGCCTCATGCACTCTGTGGCTATTTGCATGGGTTTGGTCATAGCAGCACATCTAAAGATCAAACAGCAACCAATCAAATCCTCAGTTCACCAAGAAAACAACAAATATCAGATTCATGAGATAAACAAGTTTCAAATCACAAACAACCACTGGACTCTCCGGAGTAAATTAAATGAGCAGAACAATTGAAAAATATGTTTTACACATTCTATCATTACAACAAATACTTTTGGTACAATAAGCTCTCATTTGTCAACACTAGTTAATGCAAAAACCTACAATGAGCAATATATTAATAAAGGGGCACTTCAGCGCTGGGAAGATGAATGTGTATTTAAACTGTCATTTATGTAGTAGAAATGTGAAATAATTTTTGAATTTGGTGCCTTCTAGACTGAGAAAAGACAGAAAATGTATGCGTCTCATGTGGATGAAAGACAACAGCTCCCAGAATGCATCTGCTTCGATGCCCTACTAGGCCACTCCCTACACCGCCCCCAAAGTCATTTGGATCTTCATAATAATACAATAATTTTGTTCAGTTAGAGAATAAACACTACAATTAAAAACTGAATGTGTCTTTTCAATAAAGTGTGAGTGAGCCGAACGAAAGTCACGGCACAAACGCAGCAGGAGTCAGATTTCATTCAGCACGAGAGCGAAGAGCTGAGCAGAACTGGGGTAAGCGCGACTGTCATTCTCAGCGTGTGTCCAGTCTGGCGCATTCTCAGATCGCATATGGAAGCAACTTTCATAGGAATTAATTGAAAAGTTGAAACAATCACTTTGCTCTGCATCGCTCCGGTTATGAATGCCTGAGGCTGAGCCAAACGCATTTACATTCTGTGCGTGAGATCTCTCCCCTGTGTGCGGGTTGATAACACGTGGAACAGCTCCTTCTACTGGCTGTAGTTTTTAGCCTCTGGCCAAAAAATCCTCAATGACGCAACATTGCCTAATTCTCTTGTCTCAGAGGGATATGAGGGGGGAAAGTACCATAATTCAAATATACTACGGGGTTTCTACTGATACAAAGCTTAATGCTAAATATCTGAAGTGACCCTTTAAAGCATTTATTAACCATTGTTAATATTAGTTAAAGCCACAATATGTAATTTTTCCATCGCTAGAGGTCGCTCTTCCAAAAAAAAAGGCGTAGCTTGATGACGCCTTGATTTCGCGGAACTTTTATTATGCCGCAGACGACCGCTTCCGGTCATGCGTATGTGGGGTAACGCACCTCTGTTTTATCATATTAGATACATTATTTGAGTGTTTTGAAAGTTGTTATAATGCTTCTCTGTGTGTTCGCTCGGCGGCTACTATGAGACACTTGTTGCACACTGCAGTAAGCTAGATGGATATTAGGCATGGAGAAACATGGTACTCGCGCTAAATCAAGAAAATGAGATTTAAACACTAAGATTAACTGTGTTGAGCTATATAACAATGATTCGTTTTCTGTCGTTGAATGTATTCAAACAGTTGCTCACCTGTCTAATAAAACACATAATATATTAAAAACGTTTCCATGGTTTCTACAAAATAAAACCGGAAATCGAGGGTAACACAGGTATGATGTCATTAATAGGCAACACACAGACACAGGGCCTGTCCTGGTTAATATGGCTTATTTCTCTGGATTTAAACATTCTTGAAAACATTTGGGATAATGCAAGTACACATATCAACAAAATACAGTATAGCCTATAACATTGTTCTAGTGGTTTTTGGATATTTTAAATAAAAAATACATACTTACATATTTTGCCTTTAATAAAAGTGTTCATGCTAGTTCACAGTGCATTAAAGGCTTAGTTCACTTCAAAATGAAAATTTCCTGATAATTTACTCACCCCCACCCAAGTTTTTTATTCAACCCAGTGCCAAAAAACTCCTAACTTTAAAATTGTCCGACATTTTTGTCATCGTTGGCCGTTTGATTTAGTATTTGCACGTTCGTTTTAACACTGGGACGGTACTTCCAGTACGTCCCGTGTGTGACCTTTCCGACGTGACGTCATAGGTCGTGAAGAAGAACAACACCGAAAAGTTGTGCATTCGAGGTTAAAAAGCATATAAACAGATGATTTCGCTACACAAGACCACTTTTCCTCAGCTGGGATCGTGCAGAGCCTCTGAAGCTCTTCAAAGCTGCATTGATTTGGACCTTCACCCTGTTGGTTGCCATTGAAATACATTATATGGAGAAAAATCCTGGTTTTCCTTAAAAAAAAAAAACGGTTGACCAATCACAACACACTCCAGCCGACCAATCAGAGCACATTGTGCTTTTCAGAAGGAGGGGCTTCATTGAGACAGGAACTAAACTGAGTGTTACTGACAGACTGGGAAGAGGGAGAGGTGCTGCAAAAGTGTACAATATGTAAAAAATAAAAACTATTCTAGTAGACCAAAAACTAAATCAAGACTGAAAAAGGGCATAATAAATCCCCTTTAACAAAGGAAACCTTATTATAAAGTGTTACCATACTTTTAATAGCAAAAATGCTCAGAAAAATCATGATAAACCAGTTTTATTTTGTGCTTGCTGTTTTGAATCACCAGGCCCATAATGAAACAGGAAACAAGCTTGAATTAACCCAAAAGACAAATGGTAGTTCTGACAAGCACCTGAAAAGAAAACAACACACAGAGACATGAATACAACACCGTCCACGGCTCCACAGGATATTACTATGACAGCATGTCTGGTTTATTACAAAACAACAAACAACAACAAGGATGCAAGAACTTCCTCTGCAGGCTCTGAAGCTACAAGGAGAGGGGGGAATTTCCGTTTTATAATTAAAATCCCAAAGAAGAGGAGAAAAGCAATGCATTGCTGTCATAAGATCAGGCATTTCCTTTAAATAACATACTAATATTTTACCAATGAGATTGTGCTTTCTCTCTTTTTTTGTCTACATTTTTCACTCATTTCCTTGATTCTCTCTATCTCCGGACAGTCCGTCATGCCAGTGGGACAATCTCCCATCATTAACCTACATCAGTGTCGACAGTCGACACGTTCTCTGGCCTGTGGGAGGATGGACGGGCGTCTGGACAGCCGTTGGCAGTAGCGGTTAGGCTAGCTATACTGGCGGGACATTCATGTCACCACACCCCCTTATCATCCAGATTTAATCAGCACAGACACTGTAAAAGAAACACGGTCTGTTTAGACCTCAGCTTCATCCTCCATTCCCTGTCTGAATTATCAATGCTTACTGTTGACAGCATATGCTGTTTATACAGCTTTACCAAACAAGAAGACTTTAGCAAAAACTGTGTGTGTGTTTACATGACATGTTAACTTTAGGAATTCATGAGGAAAATGGCTTCTTAGAGGAACTATTTTAATTGTCATTTACTTTCAAGTCATTCCAAACCTTTATGACTTGCTTTCTTCTGCGGAACAGAAAAGAAGGCATTATGAAGAGATTCTCAGCGTTTTAGGGCGTTTTCACACCTGAAAGTCCGCACCAAGGTCCGAACCAAAGTTCATGTTTTGATACATTTTATACATTTAGTTCGTTTTGGTTTGGTTTCACATTGCAATTATGCGAGCCCACTAAAGAACTTTACATGACAAAGTTGACACGTCCCGTAAAGTAAAGTTACATGACACGTCCTGTCGTCATCATCTATGTATCTATCTCTGCATCTTGACATTGATTGGTTTGTAAACGGACGTGTGTCTGACGTCAGCGTCTTTGACAAAAAGGATTGAACAGAAGCATATCGTGCCCACTAGTGAACAGTGCGCATTGCTTGACTATTTATTTTCGTTACGAATTGTTTTGTTTAAAAGTGGACATTTCAAGCTTTCTATACACATATTTCTCATGTCTGTGAGGCAAATAGCTTGCTGAGTTTTGGTTCATTTATGAGACATGTTCAAGAGCAAATCAATTGATCGCTTCGGCGCCTCCATGTCACGATTGTTGTCTACTATAGCCTATTTGCTTCTTATTTATTAAATCCAGGCAATTGGCTGATGAAACATTGATTAAAATTAAGATACAATTTATACAAAACGAAATTCCCTTTAAAGAATTTCTACAAAACTTAATGAAGTAGTCAAAATCATTTCGGACCTTCTGTCTTTTGACATATTGCGCATCTTTTCAATTTCCATAATCCATATATCCTAGTCTGAACCATACAGAAAATGCTTTCAAACTAAAAACGAACCAAACCTTTGTTCAGTTTGATCCGTGGTGCGGGGGAGGTTTCACACCTGTAATTTTGATTCGGACCAAACTGAAAAGTCTGAAAATTCGGACCAAACAAGGTAGGTGTGAAAGGACCCTTAGTCTCCAATGAAAGTCAATGGGGTCAAAAATATATTTTGTGTTCTGCAGAAGAAAGTTTGGGTCCCAATGGTCCCAAGTCCATAGACAAGAGAACAAATGTCATGGCCTTTTTTTGTGTGTAAACTAATGTGGGAAAAAAAGAAACTTAAAAGGATTAGTTCACTTTTAAATAAACTTTTGCTGATAATTTACTCACCCCCATGTCATCCAAGATGTCCATGTCTTTCTTTCTTCAGTTGAAAAGAAATTAAGGTTTTTGATGAAAACATTCCAGGATATTTCTCCATATAATGGACATCAATGGGCTCCAAACAGTTCAAGATCCAAATGACAGTTTCAGTACAGCTTCAAAGGGCTTTAAACGATACCAGACGATGAATAAGGGTCTTATCTAGTGAAACGATCAGTTTCTGCGAGAAACCGAGCAGTATTTATGCTATTATTTTACCTCTTATCAGTCGAACGTGATAATCTCTGAGCTCCGCCATAACTTCCGCTAAGTGAGGTCAAAAATGAGCGTGGTCATAGATATATCGATCGTAGATGCCTCATTGTACTGATCCGTGCAGGCGCTAATGAAGCTTCTACGTATACATCTATGACCACGCTTGTATTTGACCTCACTTAGCGGAAGTTATGGCGGAGCTCAGAGATGATCACGTTCGTCTGATAAGAGGTAAACTAATAGCATAAATACTGCTCGGTTTCTCGCAGAAACTGATCGTTTCGCTAGATAAGACCCTTATTCATCGTCTGGTATCGTTTAAAGCCCATTGAAGTCCATTATATGGAGAAATATCCTGGAATATTTTCATCAAAAACCTTAATTTCTTTTTGACTGCAGAAAGAAAGACATTGACCTCTTGGATGACATGGAGGTGAGTAAATTATCAGCAAAAGTTTATTTAAAAGTGAACTAATCCTTTAAATGGATAGTTCGCCCAAAAATGTAATTTCTGTCATCATATACTCACCCTCAAGTTGTTCCAAACCTGTAAAAGTTTCTTTGTTCTGCTGAAAACAAAAGATATTTTGAAGAATCTTTGTAAACAAGCAGATAGAGCAACCATTGACTACCATAGTAGGGAAAAAAATACTATGGTAGTAAATGGTTGCTCTCTCTACTTGGTTACAAACATTCTTCTAAATATCTTCTTTTGTGTTCATCAACACAAAGAAACTCATACAGGTTTGAAACAACTTGAGGGTGAGTAAATGATGACAGAATTTTAATTTTCATCAACTAACCCTTTAATACCCTTTAACTGTAACAGTTATAATTTAAGACAAACTTGTTCTAAACCGAATGAAACTGTATAGGTATAAAGAAATAATAGGATAATATCTAACACCTCCCATCCAAGAGGTATGAGTGAGAAATGAGCGTTATTTACTTAGCATGTTGTTGGGAAGGGGTATACACTGCTCAATTAGGGGGAAAACTTAATCATCACAGTACAACACTAAGTCAATTAAACTTCAGGGATATCGCTCTGTCCATTAAGGAAGCATAAGTGATTGTGAATCAGCAACTGCTTTGGTACAAATGAAATGCCAACAGGTGCACTGGAGAGGCAACAGCAAGACAACCCCAAAAAAGGGATGATTTTGCAGGTGGTGGCCACAGACAATTGTTCTCTCCTTATTCTTCCTGACTGATTTGTCTTTAGTTTTGTGTTGTTAGGGTCCTAACTAACTAAAACAGAAATACAACATTATAAAAACTATATAGATGTTTAAAAAAAAAGTTTTGGCATGTGTTCAATTTTTGGCATGTGTTCAAGTAAAGTCGGTTATGTAATGCTTAAATGCTCAATGAATGCATTACAATT
Organism: Romanogobio albipinnatus; assembly: GCA_023566225.1. Taxonomy (NCBI): domain Eukaryota; kingdom Metazoa; phylum Chordata; class Actinopteri; order Cypriniformes; family Gobionidae; genus Romanogobio; species Romanogobio albipinnatus. The sequence continues at coordinate 56,810,028 of CM042241.1, read as the reverse complement.
TAACTCATTCGATTTAGTCGACTAAAACTATGAAACTAAAAACATTTCAGGTGACTAAAACTAAAATGGCATTTTAGTCAAAAGACTATTACTAAAACTAAATCAAAATTTGCTGTCAAAATTAACACTGCACCACAGACTGTCTAGGAGCTCACTGATGCCCTGATCCAGGTCAGGAAGACCCCCCAGGACACCATCCACCATCTCATCAGGAGCATGCCCAGACACTGTTGTGAGTGCATACAGGCATGTGGGGGCCATACACACTACTGACTTACATTATGAGTTGATGCGATAAACTTTATGCAAGTTGGATCAGCCTGTAAATTCAGTTTTACATTGATTTTTATGATTTTGAATCCAGCCCTCAGTGTGTTGATGATTTTGTTTGACTTGTCACAATTTTGTTCTTAACAAATTATAGAATATATAGATATAAAGGTTTTCAAATTGAATATGTCATTCATTCAGATCCAATGTGTGATTAAATGCTGCCTTCACGTGCTATCGGAATTATCGTAAATACGAGGTAAAGATTGCACATGAACGACCTCTGATGTCGTGTTTACCACTGTGAAGTTCGGAAATAATTTTGATACCCAAATTCCCGAGATGGGCATGCCATAAACCTTAAACATGGTGGCAGGGAGAACTACTGCTGTTACAGGTGTGCTTTTATTAGTTTTTTCCCCAAAACAGCTAGGTTGTCTTGTCTTGACATTACTGTTGTGCATATTTACATGTACGAGTAATCATTTGAAGCATATTGTATGTTTGATACACAGCGAAAATAGCCTGCATTTGACTGAAAGGACAGAATCGGCAGAAAACTGGAATGTTTATATGGTTGTCAGTGGGACACTACACATGATGTTGGTAAAATAGGCAAGAATAAACCTGGTGTCCTCCATGATTCCTGTTCATTCCGACAACAAAGCACTTGAATGCAACAAGCTCGTGGGAATTTCTAAAGTGGGAATTAGGAAATTTGATAGCACGTGAAGGCAGCATAAGTGTTCTCTTAACTTTTTTTAGCAGTGTATATTTGTGTATTCCTCTCGGTCTTGTCTCTGCTCCAGCTGTAATTACTCACAGGTGGAGCTGTTAACGAGGAGTGACCTGATTGGTGATGGGAGTGATTGCTGTTAAGCCGCCGGGATTGACGTTGCTAAGCCTCCTGAACTATGGATACACAGATCCCCGCTCTCATGGCTTCCTCGACTGTCAGAATTGAATTGTTGTTTCTCAGTACGGTGTATATAGGGATTGTTAAAGAACCAGCACACAAGACATGTGATGTAAAGTTATTTTTGCTAAATTGTCACTTCTGTTGAGTTCAGCTCCCATAACCTCCTGATCATTGTTGAATCAGAGCAAAGTAGGGAGGTGGGTGCTTTTTTGTTTTATTATCTGTTTTCTCCTGTTTATGTTGAATTGTTATCTGTAAAGTAGTTGTTATCTGTGACCAGGTTAGCATTGTAAAATGAATTAGCTTCGTTTTGTCTTTACCCACTCCCGAAGCTTATGTTTCTGTTGTTTAATAAATTTACTTTTTTGCACTTTAAAAACAGTTTCGCTGTTTTGAAGCCTTGGGAGTGAGGATCTTGTTGATAAAATCCCTGTAAATTGTTGAAGGTATTTTCTTTCTGTTTGAGTAGAGGCTTAATCTACTTGTAACAAAGAGCCCAGAGCAAATGCAGAAATAATCAGCAGCAGATCATGGCAATACGCTGGTTCATCAACCACATGCAACTCTGCATACAAACCTCATGCAACACAACAATAACAATCTTTTAAAGGGGTCATGAATTGAGAAATCAACTTTTCATTCAGCATTTGATATATAAAAGTTAATCATGATATAAGAATATCCTGTAAGTTTCTGAGCTGAAAACTTCCTTGTTAGTCAAAGAAAAGCTTTTATTGACACCAGGCCCAGCAAACGCTAAGAATGTGCCAGGCTGTGATGTCAAGAGTGTGGTGAAATGCCACCTCAAGCCCGCCCATCGACTCGTGGAGCTAAACTGATCGCTCTACCGAGCAATAAACATGCCGAAGATAGCACGATATTGCGATGTGCATGGTTGTGGAAGAATACAGTCGCTGCATAAGCTTCGGATTCTAATATTAGGAATGTGTGGTTGAACTTTATTTTTAATTAAGTTCCAGCTCACGTGCGTAAGACATTGCGCTTCATTTCACCGCGGAATCGTTTGTAAACAAGATACAGGTCGAGACTGGATTTGCAGACAGATTAAGATTAAGGCCCTGTCCACACGAGCACGGGTATTTTCAAAACCGCAGCTTTTTCTACGCGGTTTGGCTGTTCGTCCACACGCAAACGCAGTATCCGGTTACTGAAACCTGACTTTTTTGAAAACTCTGGCCAGGGTGAAGTTTTTTAGAAACTCCGGTTACAGCGTTGTCGTGAAGATGGTGAAACCAGAGATTTCGGCTTGTTAAGTCAAAGTGTGCGCCGTTCTCTCCTTTGTTTGATGTCAGATTGTGCGCCTTTATCGAGTGGAGTCTATGCAATGGCGGACGTAGCTTTTAAGAACTCTGCTAACAGCGCTTATCACATGTATACAGATACATGCGCAGTTATCTCATTGTATTGCAGAACAGATGGGCCAGAATGCAATAATACAACAATTCAAGTGTGTGAAGCTTCAGTCCACTTGGGCCCTGCCCCTGTGTACAGTTACCTGTAGAGTCCCAAGTAAACTTGTAGAAGGGTTTCACTGACCCCATGGCATCCCTCAGTGCATCCGTGCCGTAGATGGGACCCATGAGGAAATCAGGCAGCCAATCATAGCGTGGTTTTGCATTTTCATGTGGACAGAGATTTTTTTTAAACCGTGCTTGTGTGGACGCGATTGTTTTTGGAAAAACTCTGGTCATATAAATAGCCGTGTACGTGTGGACCAGGCCTAAAACACAATGCTACGCCTTCTATATTGGATCCGACAGGAATGGTGCTACACACTTACGTGAGTAAAACATGTTTTTTATATGTGATAGTATTGCATTGTTATGGATCGTTTGATGTTATGTTGCGGAAGTTTTGAACATGCTGATTTGTCTGCAGTGAAGTTTTGCTGATGCACGTGCTTGGCTTGTGTGTGTGTGTGTGTGTGTGTGTGTGTCATATTAATTGCGGGTGGATGAGAGATAAATAATTGTGTTTGTTTCATAAGGACATTTTGCGAGCCCTGTGGGCGGACTCCGGTTGCCGTTTCTCCACATTGGATGTTCTCATTATTATGCAAAACCGTTATCCAATCATAGTAGTGGGCGTTTGCTTCCAAGTCTTCAGAGCGGCACGTCCATAAAAACAGAGCGTTCCAGAAGAGAGGCTCAAAACCAGGGCAGAAAATAGCCTATTACTTATTCATTATGATGTTTTTGAATGTAAAAACCACGCAAACGTAATAAGTTGACCTCAGACAACAGTATAAAAAAGCCAGTTCAATGATTTCCTCTAAAATGACTGAATAACATTCTTGCCTTTAAATAAATTCACGCAATCTGTGAATGTCTGTCTCTGAAAATTATAAAAGTACACACACACACACACACACTCGCATGGGCTTCCAAAACAAGTATGAACTCAGCAAGAGTGGAAATCATAAGGAGGAAATGGAGGCAAGTGGCTCATAAAATCAATGCAAAATGATGATGTGGGAAGATAATGGGGGTTTTAGTAGTAGTCCCACACAGAATCTGCACATGTAGATTTCTGCAGAATTCAAAAACATGCCAATTGAATGTTTACTTTTTTTAAATACTACTTTTAATAATGTTTTCAGCTAAAGCCATGTATAAATCGAACAAGATTATATATATATATATATATATATATATATATATATATAATAATTATCTTTATAAATTAATGCGAGATGGATGGATGGAAAAATAGAAAACCGCTATATATAGAATTCTCTATGCTCTAAATAGTTCATAGCTCTAATACTCATTGTTGAGTCAGCTTTTGATCTGTCAGTGCTGCTCTCTGGAAAGAGTAAAGCCCACGCAATAAGAGATCTGCTTGAGTACATACACTACAACACAGACTGGTTCAATAAAACAAAGTATTGCTGAATATATGAACGCCGCGAGGGCAGAAGTTTACTCTTGAGCAAACAAATATGAGTAAAAGGCTGATGGCTCAAACACTGACAGCAAAAATCAAAGAGAGAAAGTCACGAGGCTATTAGGCTACAGTGCATTGATTATATAATTTACTTTAATGTATAGTGGATTAGTACTAATCACTTACTGTATCTCAGATCCATTTGTAAAAATGTTGCAAAACCAACTCTAACACGATTCACTCAGGGATTTATGGTCTTGACTTGAATAGGCATAGCTGCAGCTCTCTACAAAGTGTGTTTATTTGCAGTTTGTTACTGCACTGCCTGTGCTCCCATGAGAGATGACTCCATAGCTTCAGTCTCTGGTGATCAGCAGTACAAATTAATGCACTTGCATACAGCGCATCCAAGCCTGAATGGCTTAACCAGCAGAAATCTATACAGCCACATGTTGGATGCTCAGAGCCAAAATGGCTAACCCTGTTTCAACTAGGTTGATTGACAGAGGCTTCATAAACAAGCTGATCCAAAATAAACAGCGTAGACCAAACCAAGAGTAGTTTAAGATCAACCCTCCACTCTGAACTGTGTCCTCATAACACTATAAGCAAACCTCACCAACCCCATAGGCAAATAAAGACATGCTCTTGACTTGTATCCTCTTACCGCTTCAGTGGAACATGTGTGTTAGAGCAGAGCTCAGTCTTTCCTTGTTTGATGTTGGTGGTGTTATCCCAAAGCAAAGGTTATGCAAAACACTCTAGCAGCACAGAGACAAACAGTCAGAGAGAAGCCCATGCTGGAGGAACCACACCCACAGAGGGACATGCCAGCAGGTGCATCTAATTACAATATCCTGTCTACAAATGTTTGGAATCTTAAGACAAATGGAATGTCAGAGGTTTTCCATGGATAAGGACAACTTAGATAATAAACTAAATAAACAGCACATGTTATTTCTTATACATTCTGGTCGACCTAAGTTTTAATTCAATGTGCAGTTGAAACACTCAAAAATCTTTGGACACTGGAACACCATAAAACGACCAAAATGGTGCGTTAACATCATTGCCATCAAAAAGACATTGGTTGTCACATGCGTGGTAACCATGTGACGTTTCATTTTGAAATTCTGGAAACAAGTGAGAGCTTTGGGGGGTCAAATGGGGCAGTGACTATTAAGAGGACTTGTAAGTTATGAACTACTTTTATAATGTCATTTTATGTTTATTTTGTCTTTTTTGGAGCTTGACAGACCCTGGTTACCATATTATTGTTAATGAAAACTATTCTTTTTTTGGTCAATTGAAATAAAGCCGAAATAAAATAAAATATAAATATTAGATGGAAAAAAACTTCAATGAAAAGCTTAGGTTGAAGTACTAAAATGACTAAGACTGAAATAAAATACATATAATTTAAAATACTAATAAAAATGACAAAAATCTTAAAACTAAAATATAAGTAAAAAAAAAAAGAAAAGAAAGAAAAGCTAATTCAAAATGGTAAAAGAAAAAATATACTATAATAGTATATAAAAATAAAACTGTTGGTTAATATGGAGCATCATGGCAAAAGCTATAAAATAATTATTTAATGTGTAAATTGTGTAGCATATTGTAGCAGCATATTGGATTGGAACAACATGAGGACGATTAAATAAATAATACATTTTCATTTTTAGTTAACCATGCAGATACTAACGCATATATTCAACTGACATTTGATCACCCTAAAAACATCCCATGATACATCACTCCCAACAACATCATGCATCATAATAGCAGATCTGGGGAAAACAACAAGTGCCACACAAACACTTCACATATTCTCAGCACATGACAAAAGAGGAACTTACAGATCAGCCCATCGCAAGAAACGACGAATCTGTAGAAACTTTCCATTTCCTCTAAAGGGATCTTCATCAAGCTCCTGCAGTTCTCCGGGGGCCGGAGGTGGGTCCCTGTCTCCTCCATCAGTATCATTTCACCTCCTTCACTTGCTCTCAATACGCCCTGCTGTTCTTACCTTCCTCTGTCATTCTCTCTTTTACTGTCACATCCTGTCTGTCCCCGCATCGCAAATATTCACTCCCTGAAATATCTCGGCCTGTCTCTTCCTCTCTCTCTCTCTCTCTCTCTCTCTCTCTCTCTCTCTCTCTCTCTCTCTCTCTCTCTCTCTCTCTCTCTCTCTCTCTCTCTCTCAGGTGTGAGTGCTGCAGACAGCACCGCGACGCTGTTTTTCAGTCACGCCCATGCCCAACGCAGGTAACAACGCTCTGTACACACACACACACATGCAGTAAGGCTTCTCACTCATTCACACTACACATCACACACACAATAATATTTTGGTTGCTCCTTTAGATGCCGTTTACTTGCCGTTCATTTACACGACAACAGCGTTTTGGGGGCCTGAAAACACAAACCTTTGAAAACGGGATTCAAAGTACAAGTATTTGAAAACGATAGCCTACCGTTATTGTCTCTGTAAACTACAAAACCGCGAATTTGTGAAAATAGCGACGTCATGCGCATGCGTTGCGTATATTACGTGTCTATAGATGCATAGTGTTTTTTTACAAAGTGAAATCGTCAACTACTGGCCCGTTAGCAGAACAGCGATTTAAAGGGTTAGTTCACCCAAAATTGAAAATAAAGTCAGTAATTACTCACCCTCATGTTGTTCCAACCATGTAAGACCTTCGTTCATCTTCGGAACATAATTTAGTATATTTTTGATGAAATCTGAGAGCTGTCTCACTCCTCCATAGGCTTTCAGAGGGACTGAAACTTGATGGCCCAGAATAGTAAGTAAAAACGTCATTTAAGGAGTCCAAATGACTACAGTGGATATACTAAATTATGTTCCGAAGATGAACGAAGGTCTTACATGGTTGGAACAACATGAGGGTGAGTAATTACTCACTTTATTTTCAATTTTGGGTGAACTAACCCTTTAAGCCGAATTCAGAATACTGTTCCGTGTGAACTGGGATTGATTAGACAACGTTGTCATCTGTAGTCATCTTGTTAGTAGCTACATCGTTGGGGTGTAAAAGTACCCTCTGTTGATAAAAACATTTAACAAATGGGACAATTTAGTTTCTGTAGCTCAATCGCTTAAGCATGGTGCTGAGGTTCATAGATTTGAGTTCCAGGGAACAAATAAACTGATAAAATGTAAAACTTTAAATGGACAAATGAAGAACTGCCAACAAATATTTAAAAATGACCAAATAATAATAATAATGTGGATAGATTTAGTTTGAGATCTTTACTAAAACTCTAGAAGAGATCCTTGAGATTACTGACAAATGAGTTTATATATGAGTTTATGAATTTATATATGAGTTTATGAGTTTATATATATAAATATAGCCAAAAAATTGGCTAATGATAAGTTCCCTTACTCTATAAGGTGAGAAACTGTATCAGATCTAATGGGACATTTCATGTAATTTTAAAGTAAAATACTTTTAAATGTACAGTTTTTGGAAGTGAAAAAGAACCATTTAGCTTATAAATCAGTAAATGTAAAATAAATCTGTAAAAATGTTGCTTCTATTTTTTTTTACAGTAAAGTCCTGGCGAACACAGCTCCCTTTTTTTTGTTGACCATAATATATATATATATATTATATTTTTTTGTACAATGTATGCTCAATTTTAATATTTAGTCATGTACATTTTTTTATTTTAAGAGTTATTTTATTATTTAAAAGTTTTTTTTTGTATATAGAATTATTCACATTTCAGCATGTCAGAAACATTCTCACAGCCTCAGAGGTCATTTCGAGGTCTCAGAGGTTAACCAAACACATTTACCTGATCGTGGGGCCTGTGTGTACCTGGTTTGTGTCCTCCCAGGTCTGTGGAGGAAACAGCACACTGTTTCCATTTTCTGGCTATCAGGATTTACTTCTCCCAGCAAACACAGACACGCGCAAATGTATCCAGCACCACTTCACGACCGCCATTATACTTTGACCTCACGCAAACCGCTCAAACATACAGCTGAGGTTAACCATTACCAGACACTATTACAAAATAAAGCAGGCTGGAGAACTCCACGTGGCTATGATTTATAAAAAGAAAGGTAGAGCAAAATATGTCAAATCATCAAATATATCTCAAACTCTAACTATGAGCAACAGGGTTATATAGTTAACAAAAACCATAAAACAAATAATAATTTCTTGAAATAAAAAATGTTAACTGAAATAAAATATGCAAGGGAAACTTGATGTACTAAAATAATTCAAACTGAAAATTAAACTATATGATATAGACATATAAAAACTATTAAACAAATAAATTCAAATCCAAAATATTAATAAAACAGTATAATAGTGTCTCAATTAAAATAACGCATTAAAAGAACTTGCCTTAAAAGAACAATATACACAGGCACGGGCGTATAACCTTCATATTCTAATAATAAAAGACTTTGAAGACTTTATGTTGAAGCTGGTCTGAGATCAGACTAAAAAGATGTGGGGTCTGAATATGACAGATAATGAAGTTGAAAATAAATTATTCTCCATAGCGCTGATACAGAACAAAAGAGTGCGATGACAACATCACAAGGATCCCAGGAGTCGTTTCATATTAAACACACAGAAAGTCAAACATCAAAGAGCAAATACACACACAAACACACTCAGACTTAAGCGGCATCCTTTTAAGAGCGAGAAGCAGACACGGAGAAGCTTAAGATCAGAGATTTACTCACATTTCAGGACGTCAGACATCTGCTCTCCAGGACAGATAAATTGTCCTTGTCAGTCTGTCCACTGTGTACTGTATGCAAAGCAATGCACTTGTTCTGTTTTACGTGGGGGTATGTGTGCGATTATCTTTTTGAGAAGTCGAGATGATGCGCTATTTGCCGATATTTATCTGTCTCTTCTGCCATGTGTGTTCCCTAAATATAGCAGTTCAGCTCTGTGCTGAGACGCATTGGTTTACTGTGAAAACAAAACTTTTAGCACAAAGTGTCTGAGCGAGAGAGAGAGAGAGAGAGAGAGAGGATGTGTGTCAATGTGATCCGGGCAATGGGCCATCCACATGCATCTCAATGATGAGAGAGAAATCCCACGAGGAAACCACCTTTCAACCTCCCACACACGCACACACAAATATTCACTTAAATTGCCCCTAAAAAGAATACGGACAATTCAAATGTTTACATTTCCTTTCATGAGACTTTTTGGTGTCACAGTATGTTCAAGACATAATTCACCCATTCTGCTCCTCATTTACCCATCCTCATGCCATTCCATACTTGCGTGCTTTTCTTTCAAAAGGAGATATTTTTAAGAATGTGCTGGTCGATCTTTTCCATGCAATTATAATCAATAGAGACTGGAGCTTTTTGTGAGAAACAAAGCTAAATGTAAGGCGTTGTGAGAAAGTTTCAGTTCTCATTAATCAAAACTGCTTGGAAAGTTTCAACTATATTCTTCAAAATTCTGCAGTTCCACAGAAGAAAGGAAGTCATATGAGTTCGGAATGACACAAGGGTGAGCAAATGATGGCAGAAGTTTCATTTTTGGCCTTTAACTGTCATTAAGAAGTGTCCTAAAACTCAGCCAGTCAGCAATATCCATCCTGTTTCCTCAGCAAAACCATCTGACAGCAGCTACACCACACATACACACGCTGATGTTGAGTTCTCTCACCGTTCCAGTCCCTGCAGGAGCTCTTGCGGCTGAAGGTTGTGAAAGGAGAGAAGGGGACTCCCTGTAAGACTGTAGCCGATAGGTTGTAGAGGAGCTGGGTCAGTCGGGACAGGATCCGTTGTGGGGCGTCCTGGCCCTCCTGAAGAAACTCGTGTAGAGACATTTAAACTGGTCCCCTCATGTACCTAAACCAGTCTCAACCGGTCTCAGCTCGGCCTGACCTCTCGGAACCAGCCCAAATTAAGATTGATCCACATTCGGTCCAGACCGATGCTAAAACAGTCCTGTAATCTGAACTAAGCAAGACCAATGAAATCCCAAGCGAGGACGGTGTGATCCAAGAGAATGCTGGGAAGACTACATCAGCACAGTCCTGGTCTCAGAGGGCTTCCTCTGTCAGATGGGACCCGCAGACGCATTTCGGACCTCCTGTTTGTAAGGAAACAACCCCAGCATTCATGCACGCTGTCGCAGTAAACACATGTATTCTTGCAGAGGAGAGAAGAAGAGTGGAAGAGAGGGGAGGGAGAGTTTTAGTACAAATCCCCTTCTGCTCTGCTAATTACACACACACACACACACACACACACACACACACAATCATATGTAGACTCTAATCTCCAGCATTCTTGTGCGCCACTTAGGGGCCAAACTGACTAACTTTTTCTAAACTGAAACAAACCCTCTAAATTAATTTGAACCTTTTAGGAATCATTTCATAAGACATGCATTATGAATATGATTGAATATCCTAAAACAAAACATATGCTCTATATAAGAAATGTACTAGGAATGAGAGTGTAGCTGACCTACCAGTATGCAATTAGGTGATAAGAGTTCAAAAGAAACACTATTAATAACTATATTATTATACATAATTAAAAAATATTACTATGAATATGCATCTGAATTGTCCTGGACCTTGCAATGCACTGGCAACCGCAGATCATTATTATGCTAGGTCAAGCAGCACTTATATTTTCAAATGAAAATATACAAATCTAGTTTACACATACAGTTAACACACACATACACAGTTCATAACTACCATATACATGATGTCAGTTATTTGTTATCCAAGAGAAGTTTTCTCTCTCTCTCTCTCTCTCTCTCTCTCTCTCTCTTACACACACACAGTCACTTTCTGTTTCTCTCTGCTCTGATTCTCTCCCTGTTTCACCCTTGGCACTGTCTTCGGAGAACACAGAGAAAAGAGGAGAGAGGGAGAAACCGCCTGCCAAGGTTTGGGCAAAGGCCTCCACAGCATGCAATTTAGCCCTCTAGTTCTCATCCTATTACCACGGTGGAAGTAACCCAACAGAAGAAAACAGCCTCCTCTTGAAAGACAACAGAACCTGTTACCACAGCAACCCACAGACACTGTACAGCATTTAGAGCCAATAAATACAGAGATAAACTGCTGAATAGAGGTAAAAGTGTATAAATCATATGATGCGATATCATAAAACACATTACAATTTTTGCCATTTAAAGGCCGCTATTATAGTAGGCTATTGTATTTTACTCTTCCACTTGTGGCTAACCTGAGCTGGAACGTCAATGCTTTGTAGAGTCATCCCAAAATGTCACTGGTAAAACATCTACAGTACTATAAAAGAAAAATGAGATAAGATGATTTGATGTTAGCTTGATAAAGCCTGGTCTGAAAGTTTAGTTTTAAAAGCTTGAGATGTAAAGGTTTTACTGTCAGATAGAAAGTATACCACCATTAGACCCCAAAGAAACCATCAGACCAGTTCTGTCCCTAATAAACCTTTTCAGACCCAATTAGACCTCATAAAATCACTAAGAAACCACATCAGACCACACATTATTATGAAAATTAACCATGGTTTTATTATGGTAAAAGCGAAGTAACCATGTTTTTTGTGGCGGATTGATTATCCTTATCCTTTGTATAACCACTTTTTTTTAAATTACAAATACCATGGTTAAACTGTGGTTAGTGTAGCAAAACCATGGTTAATTTGTGGTTACCATGGTTTCACCATGTTTTTTTGTTTGTTTTATTTGTAGTAAAGCCATGGTTAATTTACATGTTTCTAGGCATTTAGATGTAGCTAACATGTTTAACTGTTGCTAACATGTTTCTAGCATATTTTAGCATGTTTTACGATATTGCTAACATGTTTTAGAATGTTGTTTAGTATGCTGCTAGCATGCTTTATCCCATCCCTATAGCTAGTATGTTAACATGTTGCTAGCATGTTTTAGCATATTGCTAGCATGTTTTAGAATGTTGTTTAGTATGCTGCTAGCATGCTTTATCCCATCCCTATAGCTAGTATGTTAACATGTTGCTAGCATGTTTTAGCATATTGCTAGCATGTTTTAGAATGTTGTTTAGTATGCTGCTAGCATGCTTTATCCCATCCCTAGAGCTAGTATGTTAACATGTTGCTAGCATGTTTTAGCATATTGCTAGCATGTTTTAGAATGTTGTTTAGTATGCTGCTAGCATGCTTTATCCCATCCCTATAGCTAGTATGTTAACATGTTGCTAGCATGTTTTAACATGTTGCTAGCATGTTTTAGAATGTTGTTTAGTATGCTGCTAGCATGCTTTATCCCATCCCTAGAGCTAGTATGTTAACATGTTGCTAGCATGTTTTAGCATATTGCTAGCATGTTTTAGAATGTTGTTTAGTATGCTGCTAGCATGCTTTATCCCATCCCTATAGCTAGTATGTTAACATGTTGCTAGCACGTTTTAACATATTGCTAGCATGTTTTAGAATGTTGTTTAGTATGCTGCTAGCATGCTTTATCCCATCCCTAGAGCTAGTATGTTAACATGTTGCTAGCATGTTTTAGCATTTTGCTAGCATGTTTTAGAATGTTGTTTAGTATGCTGTTAGCATGCTTTATCCCATCCCTAGAGCTAGTATGTTAACATGTTGCTAGCACGTTTTAACATATTGCTAGCATGTTTTAGAATGTTGTTTAGTATGCTGCTAGCATGCTTTATCCCATCCCTAGAGCTAGTATGTTAACATGTTGCTAGCATGTTTTAGCATATTGCTAGCATGTTTTAGAATGTTGTTTAGTATGCTGCTAGCATGCTTTATCCCATCCCTATAGCTAGTATGTTAACATGTTGCTAGCACGTTTTAACATATTGCTAGCATGTTTTAGAATGTTGTTTAGTATGCTGCTAGCATGCTTTATCCCATCCCTAGAGCTAGTATGTTAACATGTTGCTAGCACGTTTTAACATATTGCTAGCATGTTTTAGAATGTTGTTTAGTATGCTGCTAGCATGCTTTATCCCATCCCTAGAGCTAGTATGTTAACATGTTGCTAGCATGTTTTAGCATATTGCTAGCATGTTTTAGAATGTTGTTTAGTATGCTGCTAGCATGCTTTATCCCATCCCTAGAGCTAGTATGTTAACATGTTGCTAGCACGTTTTAACATATTGCTAGCATGTTTTAGAATGTTGTTTAGTATGCTGCTAGCATGCTTTATCCCATCCCTATAGCTAGTATGTTAACATGTTGCTAGCAGGTTTTAGCATATTGCTAGCATGTTTTAGAATGTTGTTTAGTATGCTGCTAGCATGCTTTATCCCATCCCTAGAGCTAGTATGTTAACATGTTGCTAGCACGTTTTAGCATATTGCTAGCATGTTTTAGAATGTTGTTTAGTATGCTGCTAGCATGCTTTATCCCATCCCTAGAGCTAGTATGTTAACATGTTGCTAGCATGTTTTAGCATATTGCTAGCATGTTTTAGAATGTTGTTTAGTATGCTGCTAGCATGCTTCATCCCATCCCTAGAGCTAGTATGTTAACATGTTGCTAGCATGTTTTAGCATATTGTTAGCATGTTTTAGAATGTTGTTTAGTACGCTGTTAGCATGCTTTATCCCATCCCTAGAGCTAGTATGTTAACATGTTGCTAGCATGTTTTAGCATATTGCTAGCATGTTTTAGAATGTTGTTTAGTATGCTGCTAGCATGCTTTATCGCATCCCTAGAGCTAGTATGTTAACATGTTGCTAGCACGTTTTAGCATATTGCTAGCATGTTTTAGAATGTTGTTTAGTATGCTGCTAGCATGCTTCATCCCATCTCTAGAGCTAGTATGTTAACATGTTGCTAGCATGTTTTAGCATATTGTTAGCATGTTTTAGAATGTTGTTTAGTACGCTGCTAGCATGCTTTATCCCATCCCTAGAGCTAGTATGTTAACATGTTGCTAGCATGTTTTAGAATGTTGTTTAGTATGCTGCTAGGATGCTTTATCCCATCCCTAGAGCTAGTATGTTAACATGTTGCTAGCATGTTTTAGCATATTGCTAGCATGTTTTAGAATGTTGTTTAGTATGCTGCTAGCATGCTTTATCCCATCCCTAGAGCTAGTATGTTAACATGTTGCTAGCACATTGTAGCATTTTGCTAGCATGTTTTAGAATGTTGTTTAGTATGCTGCTAGCATGCTTTATCACATCCCTAGAGCTAGTATGTTAACATGTTGCTAGCATGTTTTAGCATATTGCTAGCATGTTTTAGAATGTTGTTTAGTATGCTGCTAGCATGCTTTATCCCATCCCTAGAGCTAGTATGTTAACATGTTGCTAGCACATTGTAGCATATTGCTAGCATGTTTTAGAATGTTGTTTAGTATGCTGCTAGCATGCTTAATCCCATCCCTAGAGCTAGTATGTTAACATGTTGCTAGCATGTTTTAGCATATTGCTAGCATGTTTTAGAATGTTGTTTAGTATGCTGCTAGCATGCTTTATCCCATCCCTAGAGCTAGTATGTTAACATGTTGCTAGCATGTTTTAGCATATTGCTAGCATGTTTTAGAATGTTGTTTAGTATGCTGCTAGCATGCTTCATCCCATCCCTAGAGCTAGTATGTTAACATGTTGCTAGCACATTGTAGCATTTTGCTAGCATGTTTTAGAATGTTGTTTAGTATGCTGTTAGCAGGCTTTATCCCATCCCTAGAGCTAGTATGTTAACATGTTGCTAGCATGTTTTAGCATATTGCTAGCATGTTTTAGAATGTTGTTTAGTATGCTGCTAGCATGCTTTATCCCATCCCTAGAGCTAGTATGTTAACATGTTGCTAGCACATTGTAGCATTTTGCTAGCATGTTTTAGAATGTTGTTTAGTATGCTGTTAGCATGCTTTATCCCATCCCTCGAGCTAGTATGTTAACATGTTGCTAGCATGTTTTAACATATTGCTAGCATGTTTTAGAATGTTGTTTAGTATGCTGCTAGCATGCTATATCCCATCCCTAGTGTTAGCATGTTAACACATTGGTAGCATGTTTTAGCATATTGCTAGCATGTTTTAGAATGTTGTTTAGTATGCTGCTAGCATGCTTTATCCCATCCCTAGAGCTAGTATGTTAACATGTTGCTAGCACATTGTAGCATTTTGCTAGCATGTTTTAGAATGTTGTTTAGTATGCTGTCAGCATGCTTTATCCCATCCCTAGAGCTAGTATGTTAACATGTTGCTAGCATGTTTTAACATATTGCTAGCATGTTTTAGAATGTTGTTTAGTACGCTGCTAGCATGCTATATCCCATCCCTAGTGTTAGCATGTTAACATGTTGCTAGCATGTTTTAGCATATTGCTAGCATGTTTTAGAATGTTGTTTAGTATGCTGCTAGCATGCTTTATCCCATCCCTAGAGCTAGTATGTTAACATGTTGCTAGCACATTGTAGCATTTTGCTAGCATGTTTTATAATGTTGTTTAGTATGCTGCTAGCATGCTTTATCCCATCCCTAGAGCTAGTATGTTAACATGTTGCTAGCACATTGTAGCATTTTGCTAGCATGTTTTAGAATGTTGTTTAGTATGCTGTTAGCATGCTTTATCCCATCCCTAGAGCTAGTATGTTAACATGTTGCTAGCATGTTTTAACATATTGCTAGCATGTTTTAGAATGTTGTTTAGTACGCTGCTAGCATGCTATATCCCATCCCTAGTGTTAGCATGTTAACACATTGGTAGCATGTTTTAACATATTGCTAGCATGTTTTAGAATGTTGTTTAGTATGCTGCTAGCATGCTTTATCCCATCCCTAGTGTTAGCATGTTAACACGTTGGTAGCATGTTTTAACATATTGCTAGCATGTTTTAGAATGTTGTTTAGTACGCTGCTAGCATGCTATATCCCATCCCTAGTGTTAGCATGTTAACACGTTGGTAGCATGTTTTAGCATATCGCTAGCATGTTTTAACACATTTGCTGTATAATTTCAAAGGCTACGCCCTCCGGAGGCCACATCGAGGCTGCCTCATTTCAGAACCATTATATTCCACAGTAGGAAAGAAATTGCAGTCATTTATCCCTCAGGAATAACCGTGAATTTATAATGGTTACTTTTCTAAAATGAGACATCTTTGATGACATATGTCTTCCCTAGCTATTGCTAACATGTTGTTAGTATGTTTTAAATATGTTACTATCCTAATTTAGCACATTGCTTGGATAGTTTACCACGTTGCTAGCATGTTTCTAACATATTTTTGCATGTTTATAGCATACCGAGTCAGAATATCCTGAAGGTCTCTGCTGAGTTTGGTGGTCATAGCTTGAAAGCTCTAGGAGAAATTACTGTTAGAAATGTAATATGCCTATAAATAGATGTCAAGCCAACATAATTAGCAATATATATATTCAATAGAGAAAGATGCATTTGCTTCAGTTGTGTCACCGAACTGTGTTCACTCAAAAATGAAAATGAGTAATTTAGTCAGTAATTACAATTTAGATCTGTGATCGCCTCAAAATCTAACTGTCACTGTGCTGGGAGATGTGATAAGCTAGATTTGCACAATGGGTGACATTTAGAGTGCAGACGTTATGTCATGTGTGAGTGTGTGAGAGAGAAATTGTGACTATGAGCAGACAGCTGTGGGCCAGCATTAGCTCTTTGGCTAGACCAAGTTTTAAACACCTAATAAACACTAGCCAGTTTTTATTTTTAAGGCATAAAATGACACATGTGAGAAACATAGGTCAACATAGTAGACAGAACTGCTAGTGCGGTCACACACAAACACACAAGCATCCCAGTCGGCACTTCAACATTTATTCATGGGTGAATCAACGTCATGGATCCTTGACAGTTGAATTTTGTTACGGTTTTGCAAATTGAATCTATGTTGATATATCACAGCATTGGGTTGTTTTCTATCATGGTTGGTGCTTTTCATTGATTTCTACTGTTTCACATACATTTTTTAGCATTTTTAGATTTTCATAAAGACACAAAAATGTTTTCAGCTGGTCTAGTTCTTTAGGTTTTCCCTTTAAAAACATACAAGTCTAATAAATAAGCATAAATTAATTCTACCTTGCTTTCTGATGGTTATATTAATACTGTGTAGAAACTAATGATAACTCATTCAGTAGAGCTTCAGCAAATAAGTGAGTGTGGGAACATGTGCAGGTTGAGTGTGAGTTCGTCATAGTGTAAACAGTAACATGTATCTTTATACGCCAGAACGCTACAGGCCAAAACCTCTTGACTAAAGGATGACCCATTTATAGACATATCATATTTTTGAAAGACCATGAATGTGAGAAAGGGTGCTACTACGTTTTGTGTGTTTGCTGCTTCATTGTGTCCGCGTATGTTTTTAGCTCACTGCCAGTGGCAGACTGCTCAGATGAAGGGAAACAGAACTCCTCAGAGAATGAGAGGAGGAAGACATCATAAAAACACAGATAGGGTTACTCATCGTAGACATAAATAAGAAAGAGCAAGAGAAAGAAAGTCTACAGCTCACAATTCTGCATAATTCTGATTCTAATTCAAATTAAAAATTCGTATTTAAAATTTGTATTACACTCTGGGTCAGTCCACGTATGTTGCATTCATTTTTTTATTATTGAATACTGAAAACAAAAATATGAGAATACCTTTTTCTAAAACGAGAACTCAGGTAATTATTTTTTTATTAACACTTTAACAATCTGTGCATGCAGCAAATGACTATTATTCTGTTACTGAGGAAGAACTGATGAAGGCACAGTTCAATCGTTGGTTTAGTTGCTCATTTAGTGTAAAGGGGCATTTCATCCCCGTCCTGCATGTGGAAATAAAATATTCAAGCTGTTTATCCATTTTCTATTCCTGAACATAAAAATTAAAAGCTTATTAAAAGCAATTTTTTTGTTGTTGAAAAAACTAAAAAGGCACCATTCTCTCATTCTTCTGCTTTCAATATTAAATAATAATAATAAATAAAAAACAATTGAATGCAACGTACAAATAGTTCAAATTATAGAATTGAATTCTAATTTTAAAACAATCACATTCAAAATCCCAATTTCATATTCTAACTGAAGTTCAAATTTCTAATTATGAATGTTGAAAATGTTTTCATCCAGATTCCAGACTTCGAATGTCAAATTCAAAAAGGCATATAAGTGATGCCAATCAACAGCAACAATTTTGAGCAACTAAACATAACTAAATATAACAACTGTTGTGGTTTCACAGGTTTAATTTATTCAGATGTAAAAATCAATACAACACGTTCTCAGCAAATATTTACTAAAGCAAAGACAAACAAAGCTGCAAACAACCTTGAGCTACAGTTCCCATCTTTCCTGCAAACCACCGACACACACACACACACACACACACACACACACACACACACACACACACACACACACACACACACACAGCTCCTCCTACCGATTTTATGTACGATAACCGTGAGTCGTCTGACGAGCTCTTCCAGAGAGTCCTTTCCCATCTTCACCCACAGGATCATGATGAGCAGGACGCAGAGAATCAGGAGCAGCGGAGGCACGCAGCACTGCTGCTCGGGAGAGAAGGATTCTGATGGGGGGAGAGAGGAAGCCGTCTCGCTGCTCAAACCAGCACTGCTGCTGCTGCTGCTGCAAGAGATGCTGGAGAGACAGAGAGAGAAAGAGAGAGAGAGAGAGAGAGAGAGAGAGAGAGAGAGAGAGAGAGAGAGAGAGAGAGAGAGAGAGAGAGAGAGAGAGGAGAGAGAGAGCGGGGAGCCTCAGCAAAGCGGCAAGGATGAGACAGCAACACACTGACACACATACACACTCACGCTCTGCATCAGCCATGCAGAGTCAACACACACACACACACACACACACACACACACACACATACACACACACACACACACACACACACACACACACACACACACACACACAGGTTTACTATCTTTGTAGGGACTCTCCATAGATGTAATGGTTTTTATACTGTAAACTGTATATTCTATCCCCCTACACTAACCCTACACCTAAACCCACCCATCACTCAAAACTTTCTGCATTTTTACATTTTCCCCAAAAAAAAAAATTCTGTAGGATTTATAAGCTTATTTCCTCAACCTAAATTGAGGTCCCCACAGTCGGTGACACCAGTCCCCATGAGTCAGTGTGCATTCAGGTTGAAGTCCCCACCAGGATAGAAAAACATACACGCACAGGTATGCAAATATGAGTAATATTAAGGTCACTACATGTTACTATGACAGCAATGCATGCAAACTGCACATAAACAGACTGTGACGGCGTGACCTACAAACATGCATGTTCTCTAGGGTTGCCACCCGTCCCGTAAAATACGGAATCGTCCCGTATTTACAAGCAAAATGACTCGTCCCGTATCAAACCAATACGGGACGCAATTTGTTCCGTATTTTACATATAGGTCCACACATAGTGGAGTGTGGAGAATAGCCTACTGGTAGCAAATATAAAGAAATCAATTTCACAATAAGTACAGGAGCTCATTTGTGCGTGATTGCGTTTTAGCGGCTTTGTTGTCATAGCGGCGGAGTCTCGAGAACTTGCGCCGTGCCAGTGTTCCTGTATACTTCCGCGGTTTTTTAAAAACATGTTGAGCTCGCGTCACGTCCACCGTTTGAACGCGGAGGATCTCCAGATATAGAGCTGAATATCAAAAAGGTATCAATGGGTCTGTCCAGTAACTCATGATGAACCTCAGGCCAAATGCACACTTTATGAGAAGCAGCGGGGACAGACCGATCTATGTGACACACATCCGTGCTTCTAAAGGTATAGGCCTATAGTTTTTTTTAAATGGATAATATATTAATATAATATTCCATACATTATCAGAGCTTTGCAGACAGAATTATTATTTTTTAGACAGGTTAATTAATAGATTATAGCCTAATAAATGTTATTATTAATTTATAATTTAGCTGGGCTATATTAATCATACATAAATAATCCTGTCATATAAAGTTTGACATTTAAAAAAATATTTAGATAAAAATGGGACAAATAATTACATGTAAATATAGTCATAATTTAAGTGTAAAATGTATTTACATTTTTTTTACATTTTTTAAATTAAAAAAAAAGTGATTACTGGTTCAGAATGACTGCTTAAAGGGACAGTTCACCAAAAATGAAAATTCTGTCATCATTTACTCACCCTCTAGTTGTTCCAAACATGTATACATTTCTTTGTTATGTTGAACACATAGGAAGAATACTATGGAAGTCAATGGTGCCCCCAAAGCAGCCTGGTTACAAACTTTCTTCAAAATATCTTCTTTTGTGTTCAGCAGAACAAAGAAAATGACATAATTTTCATTTTGGGTGAACTATCCCTTTAAAGTGCACCAAATAGGCTACTAAAGAGTTATAAAATAATCAAATGTAACTTAATATAAAATGTGTTCTGTTGCAAGTTCACATCCTTGATCTCATGTTTTCTTATGTTTTATTATTGAGCTGTCATGTTGTCAATGTTGAAATAATAATTTCATGACGTATTCTTTATTTCTGTCCTTTATGCAATTTTTTGAAAAACCCATTCAAGTTTTTTATGGGTCGTGAATGGGTGTCCCTTATTTTGCCACACTGAAGGTGGCAACCCTAATGTTCTCATTAGCAATCATGCATAACTGTGTGTGTGTGTGATATGTCATATTCATTTATTATCCTCTCTAACAGCTAGAACGGAGTCTGAGAAAATAACTGCACTCAAATCACATCTGATGGATGATCTGAGGGCAGCTCATCAGTGAGGCTTTATAAATCGTCATTAAGGTCAAGAAAGGACATTTGGGTGTATTTTGGGTTAATTCAGTTATTTTTGATTCTGGTATGGTGTGAGAATGTTTTCATGAATATTAAATGTCTCACTGTCTGTTAAAGCAAATAACTGCACAAATGTAGCGCAAAGAAACATGGATGAGTTTAGTGCTGCATTACCTGTGTCATAGGTCTAGCTCGAGATGAGCCCAGATATCATCTGTAGTTTTGGAACATGCCGACACCTTGTGGTAGAATTGCAGAATTACAAGATGCCATGACGTTGGCGTTTCCGTGGAGAGGGCCATTATTGCAAAATAAACCATGATATATACGTAAAAAATAATACATGGATATAAAATATTGACTTGCTTTGAAATTGTTTAATCTTACTTGTAGATTAGCTTTAAGCTTCCGTTAAGAAAAATAGGCTACAGTTTACAATAGGCATAGGAACAAGATGAACACTAGTGCAACGATACTATTATTAATCTGCAATCCAAGTTAGTTTATATATGGACTAGTTAGTAAATTTAGGTACAATGTATCTTTATAGGCTACACTAACAAAATGGCGCCAATCAGATTTTAACTGGCGTTTTATTGATAGACGTGAAAATACAATGTTACTGTGGACAACAGTTCATAGTTATTATACAAAAAAAATCTGCGACTGAACTAAAAATAAACTATTTTTTATAAACGAAGTATTTTTGTTGGACCAAAGGTTGGTTTGTATTTACTTATATTTCCCACACCACGAATTAAATATAGTAAATAGTAGGTCTATGTTGCTTTTCCTCCCTTGAATAACTAGGTGAAGAGTGGTTGCATTTGACAAATGAGCACTGCAATTTGTGTAAACAATTAGAAAATTAACATACCTGTTTTTTCACCTGTAGGGTCCAGCTATTATTTTATGGGGGAAATTATGAGGTAACAGGGTTGCATGCAAAATATCTAATTTTACATACGTACAATACACATCAAACAGCTAAAGTAGTTCCAGGCAGGTCTTGACCGCATTACAGTTCCATATCACCTCGCCAAATGATTTCAGTTGCCGTATTTCAAAGGTCCTTATGGCCGACAACAACAGCAAAATAACCAAAACCCACAATGACACTGAACAAGCAAATAAATATAGTAAACAAAAATATAAAAACGACAAATTATTTCCATGTTTTATATCACAAAATTACGTTTTGCAAGCACACTCTTTCTCTTTGTTTACAACTGCATAAAGTATAACCAAGCTTTTTATTGGTCATCTTTTCAGCTGTTTTATTGCAGCTGTAATTATAAGGCAAAAACAAAAAAGAAAGCCTGAAGTGAACTTAAATATACCAACTTCACAAAAGCATTCAGTTAAATAGGTTTGTCAGTTCTTTAGTTAAATATCTTCAAAATTAATTTAAACCTTAAAAGTTATTAGTCATAAAATCTATTGCTTACATGGTTTCATTATGAACCAGCTATTTATCAATACTGGCACTTTGAATTGGAAAGGAAATAGAAAGCAACCCCCAAAATCTTTTTTTTTGTATAAAAACGGTTTATTTATTCAAGAAAAGAATGACAGGATGTTTGTTCATTTTGAATTCTGCTTTGTACACAGTGCAGAAAGAGTTTGAAACCCTTTAATGGACAATCATTTTACTCTCCTTCACCCTCGATTCCCAGTGACACATTAAAATACAGATAAAAACAGTTCCAGGGACACCTCAGTATATTTTTCACTGAATCCAAGGACAAAATTAATTTATCAGTCCATTTTCATCTTCGCCATGTAAGTGCGCACTACGGGGGAGGAGGGAGAGACAGAGACCGATTTTCACCAGCTTTACCAAGCCAATTCCATCAATGCATTTCATGAACATGGGACTGACAAGGGAAAAACACTACAACAGCGATCTATAATCTTGCCCATAATGATCAAATACTTCAGAATAGTACATTTGTCCTCACAGTATCAACCTGAGGCTTGTTAAGATCACACAGCATTGTGGGTAATTGATTTTACATGTACAGGATCTTACAGAGGTCATGTAGTTCATTTAAGTGCATGTTATTTAACAGGTCCATTCATATAAATTAAAGAACTGGTCGACATTTAAGGTTCCTTTTTTTTTACACTCAGTACAAAGGTCACAGCCTGTATAATTACAAACAACAACAACAACAAAAAATATATATAATAATAATAATAAAAATGGACTCCAGAGGAATAAGGTTCTTTCAACACTGATCCAGAACCAGAGGATGGTACAAAAGCACCAGAGAAATTAAACGGACATTACAGCCAATCAGATGTGTCAGTATCTGGAGACTTTAAAAGGGCACTAGAAGCAAAAAAAAAAAAAAATCTCAACAAATGGACTTAAATATTATCAAAAATGTAAACACAAACAAATCTTTACAAAAAACAAAAAAAAAAACTAGTATTCACACATTAACTACACAACTGAAAAGAACCCACAACAGACCTGCGACCTTGTGCTACTGACAGTTACATTGTAAAACCACTAGATAGTCAATTGTGTGTGACTGAAATCATTTGGCCATAGGATATTCTATAAACAATTTCCCTGTTATATGAGTTTCTTACAGAGCGGCAGAAGAGTTCTGAGTAGCCCTATTAATAAACAGTCTCTTGACGCGGCCCCAAATAACATTAACTTTCCCAAAGTCTGCAAGGTCAGATGTTGGAGCTTCGTCTCCCTCTTGTGGCCCCTAGCGAAGGTCTCAGGCGTGGATCACGGGCCTTATAATGCTCGTTGAAGTCCAGACGGAAACTGAGGAACTGAAGACTCTCATCAGAGCAGGTCATTAGCAGCCGCAGAAACTCCTGCACGATGCCCTAAAGGACAAGAGAAAGAAAGAAGGCATCTCTGGGTTATATCCAGGGCTCGAACTTCAGACATGTGATGCCAAGACATAATTTCTATCTCGGTATCGGAGGATGAAATTTATCCATAAGCTGATAATGTTACAGTACATATACTGTTAATAGTGAGGAGACGAGACGAGAGAAGAAATAAATCTCAATTTGTGTTCAGATAAGATATCCAGTTTTTCCAATATGCTTCATAGTAAGCCCCATTTATGTATGGTTTCAATCATTTATTCTTCCGTATTAATATTCATTAGTTTAACTCTGCTGTAATATATGCACATTTCTAAATAATAAAATTTACATCAGCAATAAACTTACACTTACAATCCAGTACAACTAACCAAACTTTTCATTACAAATATCTTTTCAGGGCTAATTTGTCTCCATTAAAATAAAAAATAAAAACTGTTTTATGTCAGGTTTCAAAAGGTTTTCAAAAATATTCATTCATCTTTTTAAATATAAATTATAAATGAATATGAAGTATAATTTCATTTTATTTTTAGTGCTGTCAAATCGATTAAATCGCATCCAAAAGTTTGTGTTTACATAATATATGTCTGTGTTGTTCGGTGTATAATTACGTATATACAGGTGCTGGTCATATAATTAGAATATCATCAAAAAGTTGATTTATTTCACTAATTCCATTCAAAAAGTGAAACTTTTATATTATATTCATTCATTACACACAGACTGATATTTTTAAATGTGTATTTCTTTTTATTTTGATGATTATAACTAAGGAAAATCCCAGATTCAGTATCTCAGAAAATTAGAATATTACTTAAGACCAATACGAAGAAAGGATTTTTAGAAATCTTGGCCAACTGAAAAAGTATGAACATGAAAAGTATGAGCATGTCCAGCACTCATACTTAGTTGGGGCTCCTTTTGCCTGATTTACTGCAGCAATGCGGCGTGGCATGGAGTCGATCAGTCTGTGGCACTGCTCAGGTGTTATGAGAGCCCAGGTTGCTCTGATAGTGGCCTTCAGCTCTTCTGCATTGGTGGGTCTGGCATAATCGCATCTTCCTCTTCACAATACCCCATAGATTTTCTATGGAGTTAAGAACAGGGATACCATGGTACTTAAACCAGGTACTGGTTACTTTGGCACTGTGCAGGTGCCAAGTCCAGTTGGAAAATGAAATCTGCATCTCCATAAAGTAGGTCAGCAGCAGGAAGCATGAATTGCTCTAAAACTTCCTGGTATACGGCTGCGTTGACCTTGGACCTCAGAAAACACAGTGGACCAACACCAGCAGATGACATGGCACCCCAAACCATCACTGACTGTGGAAACTTTACACTGGACCTCAAGCAACGTGGATTGTGTGCCTGTCCTCTCTTCTTCCAGACTCTGGGACCCTGATTTCCAAAGGAAATGCTAAATTTACTTTCATCAGAGAACATAACTTTGGACCACTTTTTTTCCTTTTTGTCTTTAGCACAGACGAGACGCTTCTGGTGCTGTCTGTTGTTCAAGAGTGGCTTGACACAAGGAATGCAACAGCTGAAACCCATGTCTTGCAAACGTCTGTGCGTAGTGGTTCTTGAAGCACTGACTCCAGCTCCAGTCCACTCTTTGTGAATCTCCCACACATTTTTGAATGGGTTTTGTTTCACAATCCTCTCCAGGGTGCGGTTATCCCTATTGCTTGTACACTTTTTTCTACCACATCTTTTCCTTCCCTTCGCCTCTCTATTAATGTGCTTGGACACAGAGCTCTGTGAACAGCCAGCCTCTTTTGCAATGACCTTTTGTGTCTTGCCCTCCTTGTGCAAGGTGTCAATTGTCGTCTTTTAGACAACTGTCAAGTCAGCAGTCTTCCCCATGATTGTGTAGCCTACAGAACTAGACTGAGAGACCATTAAAGGCCTTTGCAGGTGTTTTGAGTTAGCTGATTAGAGTGTGGCGCCAGGTGTCTTCAATATTGAACCTTTTCACAATATTCAAATTTTCTGAGATACTGAATTTGGGATTTTCCTTAGTTGTCTGTTATAATCATCAAAATTAAAATAAATACACATTTAAAAATATCAGTCTGTGAGTAATGAATTAATATAATATACAAATTTCACTTTTTGAACGGAATTAGTGAAATAAATCAACTTTTTGATGATATTCTAATTATATGACCAGCACCTGTATAGGTAATTCAAAATACATTTGAATGTATATAGTGTATATTTAAAAAATTTATATTATATATAATTATATTAAATATATACATGTATGTGTATGCATTTATATATACATACACACACAATAATTATAAACAGTACATACACATATGTAAACAAACTTATTTTGGATGGGATTAATTGATTTGACATCACTATTTATTTTATAACTCATGTAAACTCAACTGTAATACATGTAATTTTTTAAACATGCCTTATATATTTTTTATTTTTTACAGAAAATAAACATTGATAATATTGGCCATAAAATAAAATAATTATCATTAATACTACGGGGCCGTTGAATGCTTGAATCTGATTGGCTGATGAACGTTCTGAGGTGTGCAATTACTGGGAAACGCACAGCGAATGTAGTTCCAGGCAGCTCTCTTGACCGCATTACAGTTCCATATCACTTCGCCAAATGATTTCAGTTATGTCAAATGTCTTTACAGCCGACAACAGCAAATAACCAAAACCCACAACGACACTGACCAATCAAATAAATATAGTAATCAAAAAGATAAAAAGGACAGATTATTTCCATGTTTTTTTTCCACAAAAATTCCACAAACGTTTAATTATGCAAGAAACGCACATTACTCTCGTTCTCCCGCTCTCTCTGCTCTTCCACTCAAATGCGCACACATACAGTGCGGACCGGACACACTCGCACAGAAACGTGATGTTTATATATAAACAAATTTTTCTTAAATATATACATGTATGTTTATGCATTTATATATACACAAACAATAATTATAAACAGTAGCTCTCTCTCTTATATAACTCGCTGCATTAATAACTGCATTAGTCTGCTATCAGTGGCTCAAGCCTCCACAACTTTTTAAAATGACTTTTCGGAACTAGCAAAAGAGCCGTTGGATGAGACGCGGAAGAAATAGTCCTACTCACAATAGCGATTTAAGTACAAAAACTGGACAAATCCCTTTAAATATATCATCGGATCGATGTGTTGAGGTGTGGTAACCGTAGTATAAGCTGAATAGCTTATATAATAACTCCGCTTCGCGTCGTGACCGCGCCACCACCTCGGGTGTGCATTATTTTTCTAATAATTGAACGGCCCGTCGTCAATTATTCCTAACGTAATTGTCAAGACATATTGGTATACTGCAAAAAAAAACCCCAAAAATTACACCCATACATTTACATGAAAATTCTCGGTTTCTCTTTATTGTGATGGTCCCTTTAAAGGAACATTTTTTTGAAAATAGGCTAATTTTCCAACTCCTCTAGAGTTAAACAGTTGAGTTTTACTGTTTTAGAATCCATTCAGCCGATCTCCGGGTCTGGCGGTAGCACTTTTAACATAGCTTAGCATAGATCATTGAATCTGATTAGACCTCAAAAATGACCAAAGAGTTTCAATATTTTTCCTATTTGAAACTTGACTCTTCTGTAGTTACATCGTGTACTAAGACCGACAGAAAACGAAAAGTTGTGATTTTCTAGGCCGATATGGCTAGGAACTATAGACTATTCCTGTGTAATAATCAAGGAACTTTGCTGCCGTACCATGGGCGTAGCGGCGCAATGATATTACACAGCAACTTTTCATTTTCCGTCGGTCTTAGTACACAATGTAACTACAGAAAAGTCAAGTTTTAAATGGGAAAAATATTGAAACTCTTTGGTAATTTTTTTGGAGCGAGATGATCAATCAGATTCAATGATCTATGCTAAACGTGCTACCGCCAGACCCAGAGATCGGCTGAATGGATTTGAAAACGGTAAAACTCAACTGTTTAACTCTAGGGGAGTTGGAAAAGGAGCCTATTTTCAAAAATAGTGGAGTGTTCCTTTAACACATTCTGTTGACTATAAGTAACATTGCACCTACATGTTTACTAACTCTCATTAGAATGTCTGTTGGAAGACCACCATAATAAATAGTTAGCAGATATTAACCAGAAAGTCTACTAACACTCTAATGAGAGTTAGTCGACATGTAGTTGCAAAGATCAACAGAATGTTCAAAAGGGACAATCAAAATAAAGTGCTACCAAATTCTGATTAATAATGAAATTAACAATCCAATGATGTATGTTTCATATCTCCAGCAAGATTACAGTGAGAAATGAATGCGCATGTCTTGATATACACTGATTACATTTATATTACAAAAGTTCTAAAGCATATGTATTTTCAAGAATAAAAGGGCTTTAATCAGAAAATCATGTTCATATAAAAATGATTAATGTTCACATTACATTATTATCTAGCATGATATGTGGCGAGTACAGACCACGTTCTGCTGTAACCGTGTAAGACTCCCATTTAGTGTTTGAGCATTGCATATGTAATGTGTGGATCAGCATAAAACGCTCTACTAAACACCATTAAGCATGTTCTCTCACCTGCTGGTTCAGCACTTTTTCACGCAGGCATGAAATGGTATTGGTTTATTGGGCGAGCATATTGAAGTGCATGAAAGGCTGTGTAGGGTACCTGATAGAAGTGTGTGAGTAATCTGAGTTGAGAGCACATTTTTGGTATGGTGTCTTTAAACTCCTGCACACGTCTGTTCTCCTCTGCGTCCTGCTCTGCTGTTACACCCCACTCGCCCTGAAACACACATACACAGAGCTATAAACAAACACACAAAGAAACACTCTGGCACTCTTTTGCTTTTGTTTACTTTCACAGCAAATTTAGCTGACATGAAAAAAAAAAAAAAAAATCAATGGCAATAGAAAATAAACATCCCTGTAAAAGGAGCATCCACTCTGGTTTTGACCTATACATTTGCTAATGGCCACTTTCTAGAGTCAAATAAAAGAGTGGATCATAATTCTTCTTTCCAGTGCTGGACACTCTGAACAAGTGACTTTAAGCATTAGGAATGCTCGGGCCTATAAGAAGCCTTGCTTGCTTTGAACATATAGTTAATATAGTTATAGCAATGGCCAACTTTGTTTTTGAGCATTCAGAGTCGTAAAAATGTTTAACAATGTTTTGAAAAGTCTTTTATGCTATAATTTGACCAAAAATAAAGTAATTTTGGTGACAATTTTATTAGAATTTAAAATAACTTTTCTATTGAACACGTATTTTTAAAATGTAATGTATTCTGTTTTCAGCATCATGACTCTAGTCTTCAGTGTCACATGATCCTTCAGGAATCATTCTAATGTGCTGATTTGCTGCTCAAGAAACATTTATTTTTATTATAAATGTTAAACTGCTTAATTTGTGTGTGGGGAAACTTATTTATTCCGGATTCTTTGATTGAATAGCTTAAAAGAAAAGTATTTATTTGAAATTAGGCACCTTTGATCAATTTAATCTAATTTCTTCTTTTTTTTATTATTTTATTTAAAAAAATGCATAAAAAACAACATTTGTAAAAAATAATTCTCTACAAGCAATATTTGTTTACAGTATTGCACTTACAAAAAGCCTTCTGGAGGTTTTAAAAGTAGAAGTTAAAGTACTTTAGTTCTTTCATAGATAATGATAATAGACAAATAATTGCCAAAAATGTGCATTATTTGCGCTGTAACGCCAGTTTCATGGCCAGTAAGATATATTCATTTCTGATCAAATGTACTCATTTCACCTGACAGAATGAGTCAATGAATTTTGAATTCTGCTTTCAGCGGAAAGCACAATGACAGCAATATCAATTTTTTAACATTTAATGTGTGGAATTGTCTCTTTCTCTCTGTACATACCATCTCTTCTCTCTGTCTCTTCTTGTCCTCGAATTGGATGCGTAGCTGCAGCTCTTCTAGAGCGGAGCGGTACAGCGTGTCCTGAGCGTTCTGGAACTCAATGATCTGATCAAACACTGCGCGCAACTGATTCAACAGAGACTGCGCACACACACACACAGAGGACAATCGAGTTAAGGAAATGAGGACAAGTGACCACCACTGGTACACAAATCACCCTGTGTAAAGTGCATCGTACCCTGTTGTTCACATCCAGTAGGCAGCGAGAAATGATGGTGTCCAGAAAAACATCATGAGCTGCAATAATGTGATCCAGATCCTGCGCCTGCTGGACCTTATTCCACAACTCATCCCAAGAGCATTCCAACACCTACAGTGACACACGCACACTACAATTAATAATATGGCTCAACTGTTTTGAATGAGAAACAAGAAAAAGTGAGGGACGTACCTCAAATGTGATATAATACTGCATTTGATGGATGAAGTGAACCATCTCGGAAGCGAGAACATGACATTGGTGCAGTACGCCAGAGAGCTCTGTGCAAATACACAACAGACTTCTTAACTGTCTGCTGAGAAATGTAGATCTCACAGTTACGTTGGTTCAAAAACTGAAAACTACACTCACCCGGCATGCTCTTCAGCAGTTTGGCGTTACACATTTGACCCTTCCAGATGTCTGTGAGGATGTACTCCATTCTTTTGGCCCTCCACAGGAAGTTGAACACACGCAGGTAGTGGCTCATACACTCACGGGTGAACACCTGGCGCAGGAATGACAAACACTGTGGTTAGGGATGCACTGTTATAAAAACTTGCCCATACGTTATAACGATACGATAAAAATTGTTCTTTTTAGGAATCAAAACATTATAATGGACAGTATGAAAAATGTATAGTTTACATTTAATGGGTTAGTTCACCAAAAAAATGAACATTGTCATCATTTACTCAATGATTTACATTGTCATCCCAAACCCATATGATTTTTGTTCATAGCTCAAAAATATATATTTAATAAAATAAAGAGATTTCTGTCCCTTCATTGAAAGTCTCAATGGAGAAATTCAAAATTCGGACACCCTTTAATGTTCATAAAGAGATTGTAAAAGAAATCCATATAAATAGAGCGGTTATGATCAGCGAACATGCATAGAGCACTCAAATATGGCAATCGGAAGCTCAAGCATGATTGCTAGACCCGCAAGAACCAATGAGGCTCATTCTCGTCACACCAGCATGTCTGAGCTTTCCACGTTTTGTGTGAAAATATTACGAAGTCTGTAAACAGGACGTTAACACAGGCCAGAGATGGGACATGCTGAAGGCGGACGAAAAGAGGAAAACACAAACGTGCCAGCAGAGAAAATACTGTACCAGGCACAAGCTCACTGTTTGCAAAATATAGGAATAATTGGGGTTTATATGAATATAGCTCTTAAGGGAACTGATTGTCTTTAGAAAAGTTTCGATGTAATTTTCTTTTCCGCTTATCTCTGTATAATGTAGTAGCCTATTTATAAGCGCAGCTCTGCTTTGTGTACAGCGTTAACCAAGGAAACACCGTATTGCTGCTGTCCCATAAGCGCCACCTACTGTCAAGAGAGTAGGTATCTTGAACTTATACAATCTAATTAATCAAACTATATCAAAATGGCTACACAATTTTTTTGTTTAAGGTCATAGTCCTGTTATAGAACAAATATAAACAACAAATACAATTTCTTAAAGAAAAACATTTTGTAAAAAAACATCTTGTAAAAAAATAATTCAAAATTGGTGCATCACTAATAAAAAATATTAAATAAAACATTTTACAAATTTAAAGTCTTTTCGCTGCAAAAACAAATGCAGTTTTCAAAGAGCACTAGTTTTACTAGTTTTCTTGCAAATACATTTTTTGTTTGTAAGGTAATATTAAATGTAACTATCAGTGTACTAAGGTTAAAAAAAACAAAAAGAAGGTGAGTCGGCCCACATATTACACGTTACATTTTGCCCATCCGGCGCTCAACCTAAAGGGGGCTTGACACACCCCTGCTTTGAAGCGTTTTAGGTGAATAGACTTTCAAAGGAGACAAAGAAATATCTCAGATTTCATTGAAAATATCTTCATTTGTGTTCCGAAGATGAGTGAAAGTCTTATTGGTTTGGAACAACATGAGGATGAGATATAGATATATATTATATTAAATATACATTATATTATTCAAGAAAAACTATATTGTATGTGATTAATAACTTCTCATTAATGGATGCTGAATATTATAAATCAATGGTGCAATAAATGTATCGCCTGATTCTTGTATGGGCCTTGGTCAGGCTCTTGACTACACCTCTGCTAAAAATATGCAAAACCTCAAAATGACACGAATGAGTTATAGGTTAACAGTAAGTGTTATTAGTGTTTGTAAAGTTTAACTTATGTGAACAGAAGATTATAGCAAAATGTATTAGGCCCTGTCCACACGAACACAGGTATTT
The DNA here is from genome assembly GCA_023566225.1 of Romanogobio albipinnatus. Lineage (NCBI taxonomy): Eukaryota > Metazoa > Chordata > Actinopteri > Cypriniformes > Gobionidae > Romanogobio > Romanogobio albipinnatus. The sequence goes on along the minus strand of CM042241.1, from coordinate 56,777,914 downwards.
TCAAAACCACAGCCTTTTCTTTGCAGTTTGGCCCTTCGTCCACACGCAAACGCAGTATCCGGACACTGAAACTTGCAGTGGTGTCGTGTGGACAGTGAAACAGGAGATTTTGGCTTGTTGCATCAGAACCGGAAACCGGCAATAAATCTTTTTTCCAGGCTTCTGATTGGCCAGTTATATTGCCACCTGTTGGTTTGGAATGCTCTTGACAGCGATTCATAGCGTGTTTCGCATTTCATGTGGATGCAATTTTTCTTTTAAACGGAGGAGGGAAAAACTCTTTATAAAAATAACTGTGTACGTGTGGACTAGGCCTTAGTGTTTGCAAAGTAGTGTAAACTTCTGTGTGCAGAAGATTATGACAAAATGTATCTAAATGGGCTAGAACACTCTTGCTGGGTGCAGACGGTCCACGTGGACTTCAGCCGTCTGTATTGATGAAAATTAAACCACACATTTACCGTGGCAATGGGCCCCTCTACATGATAATCCAAACTGAAGACGTCCCAACCAGTGTCCCCAGGAGAAACCTTGACAAAACAGGAGATCAGATCCACATTCAGTGATGCACAATTATCTACTGAAATTTGCCATCAGATATTTGTTTGGCTCGGTTTCTTCTCAGTACCTCCAGTAGCCGGACATCAAGCCTCTTTAGTATCTCAGGACTGTCAAACTGGGCATTGGTTGCCCTGACAGCTGTCTCCAGGATACCGGTTAGATTGTGTTGGTAAAGAGTGGTGGCAGCCCTCACCAACTCTGGCCTGAAAGAAAGCGAGAGATAAAAAGAGATGGATGAATGTCCTTACTGAAGGAGAAAGATCGGTTATAAATCAATGATGAAATCAAGCACATTCATGTCAAGCTACACAAACAAACTTACTTGAGCAGGTCCATGAGATGTCGGATGAAGTCTCCCTGGCCCAGCAGAAGGTATCTCCTCATGGCCTGAAGATGCTCCAGCAGTTGGTAGTTCTTATTCAACACATCCAACAGATACTTACTGGTCTCAAAATATGCAGCATCAATCTTACTCTGAAAGGCCCCTTCCAGATCAGTGAACAATTCTGTTGCTGAGAAAGATATACAGGGTGTTAAATGAGAATGAGAGAAAGAGGAATGGAAACAAAAGTGAAGAGGAAAAAAAATGAGGCAGAGCAAGAAAGATTGAAAACACCCTTATGAAAATATAGTATTCTGGCAAATCCTTATGTCAAACTTGATATTAATTTCAAACGTATATTTCCCATGCAAATGAACAGTGTTCTACTTTTTAATATATCATAAAGACAAAACTCATTTTAGATCATAATAAATAGCGTTGTCACGATATAGGAACTAGGGATGGGCAACAGTGGTCGAGTAATCGAGTACTCGAACGTGACAGCGATCATCGATCATGAGAACGATGATCGCCCTGAAAAAAAAATATTTGTCTCTTTTTTATTGGTTATTGCATCGTTTTGCGGAGGTCTGATTGGTTAGCGTTTTACAGCACGCCTCCAGACCGCGGCGAAATAAAGGCGTGCACTGCAGTGATGTCTGGAATCATGAGATCATTAAATGGTTAGTGCAAGATGTGCAGCGCCAATCTGTCATAGCCTACATAGCATTATAATGAAAACACGATGGAAATAGAATGCTGTAAATGATCTGTGCTTAGTTCCCCGTGTATCAGCTGATCCACAGAGAAACTAGCGAGAACACTCAGACTAGCGCGTGAAGTTCATGTGAGCATCCACGTCCTTATCTGCAGATGCACGTTGTAAGATACTTTTATGTTGTCTATATCTGATTAATCTAATATAAGAAGCGTTTGGTTGAGCTTAATAAGCTAGAAAAGCGCTGCCGTTATACCGGCTGTTGTTCATTCTCTTCAGTTTCAGCTCAAACGCATATTTCATGCTCGACATGATGGTTTTTAGAGACGGTCATATTCTTTTCAGATAGGCTATTTCTTTCTCAGAATCATTGATATTAGTAAGTGCTATAGTGTGTGCGCAGTCTAAGTGCAGCAGTGCTATACTGTTCTCGTATTTTTTAACAGTAGACCTAGTTTATTTAAAGTTGTTTTTCGCTATGAGTTCGAAAACGCGCAGTGATGTCTGTAAACGCTTCGATCATGAATAATAAAATTAAGTGCATGATGTGCAGAGTCAATCTGTCAAAGCATTATAATGAGAACAGGATTTTAATAAAATGTTGTTTCTGTGTGCTTTCGTTGTCCGTGTATGAGCGTTAGGGAAGAGCGCATTCAAAATGTTCCGTTTCAAACCCGTCGCCTGTAAAATCTAGCACGCTGAAGTTCACGTGCGCATTCACGTCCTTTTGTGTTGATTTATGTCGTAATAGGTTCATAATAATCTTCATATTAATATTGATATATGGTGCGTTTGGTTGAGTTTATTAACCAGCTAGCAAGCTCTGCAGGGTGGTGTTATTTCACACTTTCAGCTCAAAGGCAATGCTCGATATTATTGACTTGGTTATTTGAGACGGTCATTTTATAAAGATGTTTCTTTTTCAAAGACATTTATGCATCATAATCTAGCAGTTATTTTTTGTTTTATATGTTCATGTTTTCATAAACCCGTTTTCATGTCACGTTTGTATTTGTCAACAACCATTTTCATAACAGTATTTTCATTATCTCAATGACGGACATGCCCCGCCCCCTGCACATGCCCCGCCCCCAATTACTCGAGTACTCGTTTTTGAGACCTATCGATGATCGAAATGAGAAATTGACAAAAATGCCCATCCCTAATAGGAACTTCGATACAATACCTTGAAAAATATCAATATTCGATACCATTTTCAATACATATTTTTTGTCCGTCCATTGAAACAATATTTTCAAGCTTCAAAAAGTACATGACGCATCATAACTGTAATCCATATAAATCAAGTGGTTTAATCAAAGTCTTCAAGAGACATGGTCGCTTTATATGATGAAGAGATTTTAACTTAGGATTTTATTCACATATAAACATTAATCAATTACCGTTACAATTATCTCAGCCCTAAATGTTTGCTCAATCTATGTATTACTTTTTTTTACAAAGGGGTAATTTTGTTGCAATAGCATTACACTCAGCACAAAGAAGCCTGATTTCAAACTTTGAAATTAATTTACAGAAAAAAAAAGAAAAAGGTAAACCATCCCTAATAAAATAAATAAATTACAAATGATAGCACAAATACTGGTCTAACAGCATTTTTTACATTTAGTCATTTAGCAGACGCTTTTATCCAAAGCGACTTACAAATGAGAGCAATAGAAGCAACTAGAACAGTCAAGGGCAACAGTATGCAAGTGGCGTAACAAGTCTCAGTTAATCTAGCACAGACACACAGGACATAACATATTTTTAAATACAAAAGACAAAATAAACATGGCTTTAAGTTTTATAGGTAGGTCTAAGAGCATTCAGGTACAGAAATTGAATAAAGTAATGTAAAATACCACTGGATGTCTTCATTGTAAAAATTAAATACAGATTAATTATTACAGTTAAAGTTACAAAAGTTATTCAGTCCAGAGCAGTGTGTGTCTTTTGTTGTCTGATTAACATTAATGACAGACAACAGCAGGTTTATTAGGCTGCTGTCCCTTTAAAAGGTCCCATGGCATGACATTTTCATTTTATGAGGTATTTCAACATTAATATGAGTTCCCCTAGCCTGAATATTGTCCCCAATTGGATAGAAATGTTGATCGGTGTAAACCCGAGTTCTGGCTGTCTTTCTCTGCCTTTGAGAAAATGACAGGCCAGACGAGCCAATCCTGAAGTCTCCTGTTTTGACGTCCAAGCAGGAACGGTTACCTCCCTTTCCTCCGCCCAGAGAATCTGGCACGCCCATGCAAACACTCGAGATCATTAACGTTACTTGTGAACGAGTGAACGCTGGCAGTTTCTCAGTGTTTGGATGTACAAATGAAAACAGAAGTCTTTCTTCAGTTCCTTCTGATCTGTGATCAGTGATCTCTTATGTGTAGCTAATTATTTATTATTCGTGCACACGCAGCGGCTTCTCTCTCTCCTGACAGAACGGTGTTTTCGTGTTTTCTTCTATCTTGTGAGTCAGTGTTTTTGTACGTCCTCGTCGCGTCTATCGGTTCTAAAATGTGCATACAGTCTTTTCTGTTTAACATCAGCAGTCACATCTTTAGAGATAAACCTCACAGTACTGCATCTGGCCCACAGCGGAGGCACCAAACGCGGCGTGAGATTAAGCAGAAGGGGGGTAAGCGTGAGAATATCTGGGCTAGGCTAGCCAGCTTTCCCCACAATAAACTGGATTACATTCGATTACTGCTGTTGTGTCTTTGTTTGTGCTGTGTAACGTTACTCAATGCGCGTCACTGACGCTATTCATATGATTGGAACATATCTAGAAATAATGCTATACTCAACACTTACTAACTCGTTCATCTCGCTGTAATGGTACTTTGCATGTGTTACAAAGTTGGTAATAATGATGAAGACGGACTCGGCGTGACTGGGACTCGTGTTTATTCAGAACTCTCAGATACAAACACAGTAAACTTGCGTTGACTGACAGCGCTCTCATAACTCAGAAGTTACTATAAATAACTTTGTTAGCAATCGCTCCGTCTCCATGATGTCCGGTTCGCGAACGAATCATTCTTTTGAATCGGTTCTTTTTAGTGAACCGAACCGGTTCACTAAATCGGACTGAATCGTTCTAAACGGTCCGCGTCTCGAGTCAGCGCTGATCCATAATTTACTAAATTTACTAACTTTCTGACATGAGTGACAGCCCCTCCGACTAGAAATAAACTAATAACCTGAAGTATATGCTGTAACTACAACAGTTCACCCTGAACTGAGACTGAGAACTGATGAGAAGTGAACACAGGTCCATCCGTCTCTGGCAGACTCGTGCCTGCTCGTGCCTCGTTAAACCACGCCCCCTCCGCGCATCTAAAATGCAAAGATGTCAGCCAATCACAACAGTGGGCGTTTTTACTGAAGTCTCACAGCAGACACGCCTCTTGAAGCAGGGCATTCAGCCACAGGGCAAACAGCAGTATTGAAAAAATGCCTTTTATTTCTAAATTATGACATTTTATGATGTAAAAATCATACTAACAATATAAGTACACCTCAGGAAACATTATAAAATAATAGAAAAATGCCATGCCATGGGACCTTTAAGACTGAGTGGATGGTTTCAATATACTGTTACACATGCATTTTATTTCTCAACTGTTTACATTCACTTAAGACATAACGGACCAAGATGGACATTTTGACATCATTTTATGTATATTTGAAGAACTCAATTTGGTACTTGAGAGGTGGCTTTGTGTGTGCTCGCTTTGGGTGTGAGAGCGAAACCTGTGGGAATGAGTAAAACTATATGCATACCCGCAATCCCGCACTGAAAATCAGGCCTGTAACATCAATACTATTCAACCGGAGTGAATGAGACGAGTGAGAGGAAGTGGCTGTATGTCAACTCTCTGTTCGAGAAAGCGCAACTGGTATCAGTGTATCGATCTAGTGGAAAATGTGTATGGCATTGGAACAGTTTTAGATATTTCAGTATCAATATGTATAGAAAAATCTATATGTTTGACAATGTTAGTAATAAATATTCTGAATAGAAATATATAATTTAATAATAATTTAATTAATTATTTAAAAAAGAAAAGAAAAAATCTAATCAAATGAAAGTAAACTAAAAGAGCACATAAAATAAAACTAAATCTTGTGGCAGATGCACTGACCTTATAAATGGTTTCCTATAGATGTGTTTTTGTATTTATTTGTCCTTTATATGATTGATGCAGCTACTGTGCTTTTATTCCAATGTAAAGAAGGCTTTAAACGTAGGATTTTAATAATTTTACATGCAAATATATGTCATTTTATTGATTCTTTAACAATAAAAGGATTAAAAGGATAAAAAGGATGGGGTGGGGGGACTTTTTGAAAACTATTAAAACCAATACAGAAACTAAAACAAAGCTTGCATTAAAAGTAAATTTCATAAATGGTATTACAATAAAAAGTAATTAGTAGTACCAATAAAAATACCAGGAAAATAGAAACTATAATAACCTTGGCTGTGCCTGTTTAAAAAAGGTTTACAAAATTATGATCTACGTGACTGCATTGTTTGCCAGATTAGGTTATAAAAAGGATATAGAGCAAACGGCCTTGAGGCCAGAAAAACACACACAGACAAAGTCAATGCAGAGTAAGAAAGAGACACCAGAAAATAAAGAACCTTCTAGAATCCCACTGAAGGACAGAGATGTGCGTTGGAGGCTAAGAGCATTGATTAGCCATGCTAGCAAAGACCTTAAATACAGCCAGCGTCAATATGGACAACTACACCATAGACGGACAGTCAAAAACAGCACTTTCCTCCACAACAGATCAATCCTTCTCTCTCCTCTTTCTCCATCCCTTACTTTCAGCAGGTTATTTAACTATTAGCTGCCATTATGGACACAAATAATCGCATTAGCCAGCATAAATGCAGCTATTTTAAGCAACTACATTAGCGCCAGCTCACCGTCTTTGGGAGAGTCAGTGGATTTGGAGGCGGGCATGATCTTTCCCGGCGGCGTCCTGTCGTGGCAAACCTGATGCAGGAAGTTGATGGATTTGCCAATGAGTAGCACCTGGAGAAGGGCAGAAAGGAAGAAAACACATCAGATGGCATCATTATATGCTCATTTAATCTGAAGATGAAATACTGTTAGGCAATGTCTTGCATTAAACAATCAAACTGTGATTTTGCTATTTAGGAGGAAAATGTGAGGGCTGTTTGGCTGTGAAAAGTGTCCTGAGTGGTAAATACAGGTTATAATAATAATAATAATAATGATAATTATTATATTCAAACTGTGTGTAATATATATATATATATATATATATATATATATATATATATATATATATATATATATATATATATATATATATATATATATATATATATATATATATATATATATATATATATATATATATATATATATAACTAGACATTGTTATTCGAATGAATAATTTCTTGTGCTCATGTAATATAAATTATAAATAGTTTTTATAATAAATATTAAATGAGTACAGGCACAATATATTTATAAGAAATACATTACAATAATAACACATATTCTATAATTTATATAAATAAAATACAAAATATTATTGTACCTCAATTTTTGCAAGTGTATTATTTGTAATGCTTTGAATTTGTAATTTTTATAACAAATATTTATGAACGAGAACCCACTTAAAACACCCTAGCACTGTGGTAGTAGTTGTACTGTACGGGCAAACACTTTTCCCCCCCAGAAAACATAAAAATCTTGTTTGTGCATGTCTTATTCCTAGATCAATAACACTGACGTTATGCCATCATGGATCAAGTCAATGTAAAGTACATGATGTACTACCATGAAATAAGTGCTGTACCTTCCTGGCTTGGTCCATTGTGATGAAGGACGGGATCATACTCTTCCTCAGAGAGTACTTGTCATGCCACAGTCTGTCCGTCTTCACTGTTGGGTCAGAGGCTACAAAGAACTGAACACACATTTTGATTGTCAGAGCGATTTCTTAACTTTTATTTTTGTCTGATTTAAGAAAGTTCTTAAGCTACGGCCTGTAACACACATGCAGTCTCATAATGTTTACGCTGATGAAACATCACTGCAGCTGTAAGACAAATAAATTAGCTCCATCGACTGGTCAACTGGTCGCTGTAATGCAATGACCTTTCTGTGGTAATTACACAGACGGAGGGAATGAAAGTAGTACATCAGTACTTTCAACAGGGCAACTATTAAAATGACTATTGCAGAGAATAACGATGCAGCGCCAAACGAGGAGCTCATAAACCCTTGGACCAGGAAGAGAGTGTTGTCGATGGGTACATTAGTGATATAACCCTCTCCGTCACCTCCACCCTCAACACTGCTTACACTGTGAAAAAGCCTGTTACACTTCAGCGCGGGCGAGATTAAATCCTGTGATTACGGGCAAGAACGTCTGATTGGTGCCCATGCTGAGGGGAAGCTGGGAGTTGATTGGGGCGATAACTCTTCTACGCCCAACGACTTCAGACTTAGTCGAGTGGGCACAGACTAAGTAAAGAAAGATTCATTGACACTATTTGGTAATGGTGGAGGACAAGGGGAAGTAGATTTGAGAGTGATAGTGGGAGAAAGAGAGAGACAGAAGGCCACAGAGGAGGTGGAAGGAGAAGGGCCCATTAGCGCAGCCTCATCTGTTCTCATCTGGGTGTCTGTGTGTAGAAGACTGGTTCATTGTGTTGGGAAAACTAAAATCACACTCAAGTGCAGCTGTTTTCTCAGACATACAACAGTGCAGAAGTCAACAGAGTCAATTCGAGGACACTTGCCTGAGATCAGCTTCCATTATATGGTGGAATTTATTTAATTATTAACTTTGTATCAATAAAGTGGTATTTTTAACACCCCCACCAAGTAGACACAAAGTATCTAATGTAAGAACAATATAAGAACAAAAACTATCTAGTTAAAAATAATTAAGGCATGTTTTCTACAGTTTTTCACTAAAAGTGTGTGTTTACTTAATATGAGTGTGTGTGTGTATGTACGGTGTATAATTATTATGTATATATATACATACACACATTCATGTATATATAAGAAATATTTGCATGTACGCCATATATATATTTATATAATTTATATTAAATATACATATAAATATAACACATTTTTCTCAAATATATACGTGTGAGTATTTATAAATACATAATTATACACAGCACACACACATGTAAAAAAAAAAAAAAAAAAAAATTGGATGTGATTCATGGATTTGATAGCACATATACATACACACACACGCGCGCGCGCGCACACGTCTGAACCAGTGTTGCTATTGTTAACTAAAATTACAAAAAGTAAATTTTTGGTAATTTAAGCTGGACTTTTTTTTTTATTCAAATAAAGACAAACTTTAAGAACTTAAACAAAAATGAGAAATGTTGCTTTGGCAACTAACTAAAATAAAATACGTTTAAGTGCAAGATCTAAATATACTAAAACCAAAATAAAAATAAATAGAAATATAAAAAACTACTAAAAACGACAAAAGCACATAACAAAAATACTAAAATTAAAACAATTAATAAATAAAAAAGGCAAGTGAATCAAACTTGCTAATGAAGTTGTTTTAAATATTTTTACATTTGATATATAATCAAATATATACATCTTAACTCTCCTACTTGCGATACAAGGCTTGTGAAGCTAATGATACACTCTTCAGGACACTAAATTACTAATTTAAAGGTTAATTAAAATCATAGCGATAGTCACTCTTAATTCTATACTGTATGTTACTGTGGTGTTATATTATATTTAAATCATAGCGAATATATTGTAAATATTTAGGCCAGGCCTATATGAAAGGCACAGAGTAAAGACTAGAGTACATATAGGTTTGCTGTGTTGACTCTAAAGTAACTGCTCAAGTAATTCATTACAGTCCAAGCACATAGAGTAAGTTCTGACAAGGATATCTGGGAGGGACTTTGCAAAAGAACTTCAGTGTGTGTTTATGTCCTGACCTCATGGTACGTATCCTCCAGCTCCCCGTCATAGATCCAGCGGTACAGGAAATTGAGAATAGGGTGGGACACCAGACCAAGGATGTGCTGGATCAACGCTCTCATGTGAGGGTCACCCGTCTTTCCATACGCATGTACAGCTGAAGCTAGCTCTCCTCCTTTGCGCCCTGTGAGAGAAACCAGGGTAAGGCAGATATCTTTGTGCTAAAAGCATCTTTTTACTATGAAATATGATCAGGAGTCTGATGTTAATACTAAATACATTTTAAGTGTATTGTGTTGCAGGTTGTATATTTTAAATGAGTTGTATCATCCCTAACCTTGGCAGTAATCCACCAGGGCGGCCAGTGTTTTCAGCCGAACCTTGGGGTCGTAAGTCCACACCAGCAGTCTCCTCAAAGTCAGACTGGTGTCCACGCTCATGTTTACACCCTGATCGTCTTCCACCTGGAGCTAACACACACACACACACACACACACACACACACACACACACCACACACACGACTGTTACCCCTTTTTCACAGAAATGGAGCTGGTTCTCATCCTTGGTTGTTTCAGCGTTTTTTAGGGATGCACGATATATCGCCAACATATCGTTATCGGTCCAATAAGAACATTTGAGCGATATATTCAAGCCGATAGATAATGTATTATTTCCTTCAGCTGAGACTGACGCGCTGTCCACCATGATGGGTTTGAATTGCTCTAAATATGATTGGAATCACTTCGAAAAGGAAAATACAGTTACGTGCAACATATGCAGCGCAAGTCTAATATAATCTACATAAAATGATAATGAGAATAGAATATGGCTGTAAAAGAGCGTTGTGTTTAAGCGCGTTTGTTGAGGAAAGAGCGCGCCCACGGAGTTACACCTTCATGACAAGCACAGTCAAGTTCGCTTGTGCAGTCACAGCCTTTTGTGCCATTGTAAATTGTAATATTATATTTATTATTATTCTGTGTATATAATCTCATATAGGATGCGTTTGGTTGAGTTAACTAACGATGCAGTAAAGCACTTCATTGTACCAGTCTTTAGCTTCGGCGCGCATTTCAAACAGAAATGCACAGCATTCATAACTACTGGGACTGTCCTATACATAACACTGTAATGAGAATATTTTTGTTATAAAACGTTGTGAATTCTCTGGATTTAGTGGTTGTGGGAAGCGCGCTGTTGTGGGAAGCGTCCACAACGCATTCTGACCAGCACAGTCAAGTTTGCTTGTGCATTCGCGTCATTTTAAGCATATGCAAGTTGTAATATTACGTTTTTGTAGTATAAACATCTGATTAATGTCATATAGGATGCGTTTCGTTAAGTCAATAACCCGCAGTGCTTCATTGTACCGGTCATCATCTTCAGTTTCAGTGCGCGCTCTCAAACAGGGGAAGAGCATCCACAGGAGTTATAAGCCTTCACCTATGCGTGATTGTGCAAATATAAGTTGTAATATTATATTTATTTTGTATAAATATCTGATTGTTCTCATATATGATGCGTTTAGTTGTTAATTAACCTTCTAAGCACTTCAGTTTATGGTTGTTCGTTCTCTCCAGCTTCAGTGCGCGCTCTCAAACAGCAACATTCTTCCTAATAGACTAGACTAATATTAAAGATGTTTACTATTACTGTAATATTAAACATATTTTTTTCAAAAACACAGAAGCGTTATTTTTTATAACTAGCACTTTTATTGTTCTCGTATCATTTCCATCAACAATATACGGTTTGATTAAAACCATTTCCTTATTGTCTGTGCGGAGGTTATTTCATGCACTTGCATTCTGATTCTTTATTATGCAGCCTAAGTAATGCTGTTCAATAACTTGTTTGCATTATTTAGGTATATTATTTTTATTTTTTAGGCAATATAATTTTTGGTAACATTTTACAAATAAGGTCTCATTTGTTAATGCATTAACTAACACGAATAAACAGAGCAATAACCTTTGTTAATGTTAGCAATAAAATGTTTGTGTTTATTAACAGTCCATTCACAGTGCATACCTAATGTTAAAAGACACAACTTTGGGTCTGAATATGTTGAGATTAACATGAACTAAGTGGAATAAATCCTGTTGAAGTATTGTTCATTCATTGTTGGTTAACTAATACTAACAAAAATTCAACCTTATTGTAAAGTGTTAACATTTTTTTATATATATATATAAAGTAAGTTGGCCATAGGAGTGTAAAATTAATTTGAAACGGTAAGGAATCTTACACTGGTTCAAATAGGCTACTGTAGTGTATAGGTTTGATTTATGTTGAAGTGTTTGGGACATGGCTTTTAATGGTGAGCCTTTTGTTTTTGTAATCAGGCTCTCAGAGTTTATTAAAATTTGTATTTAGATTTATCGGCCAATATATTGGTTATCGGCTTTCAAATATAAAGAATTATCAGATATCGGTATCGGCCAAAATGTTCATATCGGTGCATCCCTAGCGTTTTTATCTATTAAGCTGCTTTTGATGCAAATCAGAAAGCATAACAATTGCAATTAATTTATTTCAGAAGGGGTAAATACATTGGCTTGATCTCACCAAGAAATCTAAATTGACAATACTTCTTTTTTTAAGTTATTATTTAATTCATGTGCCATCTTAATCTTTAATGAAACTGACTTAAAAAATTAATTTCCCTCCCTCTTGGAAGGACATCTCATCTCTTCTCTGATGACGTGTTTACTGGCATGAGGGCAAGACAACCTGTCACTCACAAGATCGACAACTAGCAAACCACAACCTTCCAATACATTCCTAATGGACAAAATCTAAACTTTTTCTTGTCCGAGAAGCAGTTTCACTTGCATATACATCATTCACAATAGGGAAGAAGGGGAAAATCACAACTTCTGTTTCATGCCGATTGCCGACTGTTATCCTACAGATTTCTCCAGCAAAGCACCGGCAAAGGGGCTTGATTAAATGAATGTTTCATGGTCAAACACACATTCTCATCTGCGTTGTCCCGTACTCACCTGTGCATGAAGTACAGACAGCAATCTGTAGTACTCCTTCAGCTCTTGATGCAACGCAGCACAAAAACTCTGAGAGCAAAGAGTGAGAGGAGAGAACGAAACAAGTGTTACTAAAATTATAGTGAGCAAAATACCTGAATTATTCCTGAATATAAAGTACCGTTCATAAGTTTGGGGTTGGTATGATTTTTAAAATGTTTTTGAAAGAAGTCTCTTATGCTCACCAATGCTACATCCATGTGATTAAAACTTAGAATTTAAAATAATTGTTTTCTATTTTAATATACAAGTTATTCCTGTGACGTCAAAGCTGAATTTTCAGCATCATTACTCCAGTCTTCAGTGTCACATGATCCTTCAGAAATCATTCTGATATGCTGATTTGATGCTCAAGAAACAATTATCATTAGTAAGGTTGAAAACATTTGGACATTTTTTCAGGACTCTTAAATAGAAATATTTTGTAAAAATGTAATAGTTTTTACTTTTGATCATTTTAATGCATTCTTGCAGAACAAAAGTATGAACTTCTTTCAAATAAATAAATAATAAAATAAAATGTATAATCTAGCATTATAAGATCTGTGTAGGGGTTAAGGTTGTATGCGATGTGCTCACTGCCAGTCATGTCACATTTCCTACCTGTCCGACTAGGCCAAAGGCTCGATCCAAGCTGTGGGAATCTGTGTATTTTCTAATTTTGTTGTGGAGCCAGCCGAGCTCTGCCAGCCTGCTGCTAGTGTCTCGCAGAGACTTGCACAACGGCACCTAAAGAGCAAAAATGCAGAACAGTTTACGATCCAGAACAACAGACAACAAGAAAAACTTGTTTTTTTTTTTTTTACTGTTGATCAAATTTGGCATTACATTGGGGGTGGAAATGAATAGGCTTGGACTTGCTGGAAACCCAATGCACAGTACAATGGTGACAGCAGAATAAAAATATCCAGGGCTCCAGACTGTGACCAAATGGTCGCATTTTGCTACCTTTTTTCCTGCTGGTGCGACTAGGTTTTGTTAGAGTTTGCACGGGTGTGACCACGACGGTGCCCAACTAATAATGGCTGAAATGCTCAAACAGCTTTGACGTGGAAAAGTCGCAATTACTTTTTATTTTTTTATTTAGTGGCGGAAACGGACTTCCATACTTATGACCGGGAAGACAACCAATGCAACCCCTAAACGAAGAGCACCAGAGGGTTAATGATACATTTTCCTCCAGCGCCACCAAATCAGGTGCTGGTGCCACCTTCTGTAGAACTTAGTGGCACCGGTCCCTGGTATTCATGATTCTGAAGCTGAAAATACAGCTTTATTTTAGATGAATATGCTTGCACTTTGTCACTGACTAGATATATTTAAAAAAATGGAGGCCACTTTTTACTGGTAACAAGAAATTTGGCATGATAAGGACCCACGCATGTTCCCCCATTGCATTATTATACATTACATTTAACATTATATATAGTAGTTTAATGTAGTACCGACACTAAAACTCTGTAAACTTGAATTTCTCTCACACAGTAATTTCCATTTTGGGTTAACCATACACAATACAAATTGTCATTGTCCATGATACATATTGTTGCATTTTTGTATTGCAATATATTGTTACACCCCTAATTATTACTTTTTTTAAATGCAAGTTAAACATGTGCTGTAGGAATGTGTGTGAAATCAAAGTCTGTTTTAATTTATTCTGTCTGTGAACTGGCCTTGTGACACTGTGGTAAAGATATTTCATTTAGAAGAAATGGCTTTAGCTAATCTCGACTCTTACTTATTGTGGCCCTTTGTGGGCTACATCTTTTCCATCCAACAGAAAAAACTCTTTAATATTGTTTAATAAAAGGCCCATTTAAGCCCTTGATCAAGTGTTCAATTGGAAAGGTCACCAAGACTCCTTCAAAGCAAGTCGACTGATTAAAGGGTTGATTTCTTTTATTCTATAATATTCAAAATGTGTGTTCCACAAAACAATGATCCATATTAGGGCTGCACAATAAATCTTTTTAATATCGATATCACAGGACATCGCAGGATGTGCGATGTCACGTATAGGGATCGTACTCGTAGTTGATCTGTGATCCGTACAAACCAGGCAACACGGGTTGAAACGCACATGATTCTTGGATTAATTACAAAGTTTAACCATCATAGAGTGAAAGTTTATAATTTGCATGTGTTTAAGGTCCTGTCAGTTTAAACATTAATCGCAGACAAACTAAATGTTTCTATCCGTTTCAACCATTCCAATATCGTTGATTCTATCCTTCACATAATCATGTAATATGTAAAAAGTGAAATTGATATGGAGTTAGATTTTTAGGTTTTATTAAATAAAAGGAATTTATTTATCTGAGGTCTAAATGTTATGAACATGTCACGTCCAAAACAAAAACAAACAGGTCTGGCCCACCAGAGAGCTCATTTATCCAGCACACTTCACTGGACATAAAAAGCACATTGTTCTTTTGTAAAATGGATGTGCCATTTTAAAAGTGTCACTTAAAAAGGACACCAGATCGATGATTCATGGTCAACGTCTGCCAGGAAAGTAAAAAAAAAAGCAGCCCGGGGAGCTGCTTGGCTGAAATTGATGGGCAATGTTAGCTGTAGCCAGACAGAAGAAGCTGATGATGAGATCAATGCTTCTACATTTCCCATTATGCACTTACAAAAGTGACTATATGTGCCCCTACTTAAGTTTGTTTAATAAGAACTGACTTAAACAAGTACTTTTATAAGCGCTATGCTAGAACCTCCTGCTCATAATTACATCCCAGCATCTCAGTCTGACATGTAAAGTGTTGGTACTGAAGTGGGGAAGAAAAGAAACGAAGAACATAAATTGCAAGAAAAAAGGGTACTTGCCAATAAAATCTGAAACACTTGCCTTGTTAACTTTATTCACTAAACACAGTCATTATGAATGTCTGAGTGATTTGATTTGCTGTTCATTATGCTTTAATAAAACTTTATAAGCGTTTTATTTGTGGTGGCCTTTAAATGTGTGGTAATTAAACAATTGTTTTATAATAACACAGCAAGGTAATATTATGAACATGCTCTCATTAAATGGCACACTATTCATAACAATTTTACAATGTCACAGTATTTCTTCATTTATCATTTCATGCTAATATATGCTACCATTCAAAAGATTGGGTTTGGTTAGATTATGTTTTTTAAAGTCTCTTAAAAAAAAAGAAAAAAAAAAAGATGTTTTTAAAGTCTCTTCACTCCTCCATGAACTGCCACCTTAACGTGGTGGAGGGGTTTGAGTACCCGAATGACACTAGGAGCTACGTTGTCCGGGGCTATATGCCCTGGTAGGGTCTCCCAAGGCAAACAGGTCCTAGGTGACGGGTCAGACTAAGAGCAGTTTTAAAAAAAAACCTTATGATGACCAAAAAAAGGAGGACCGTGACGTCGCCCGGTACGGCGCAGCCGGGGCCCCACCCTGGAGCCAGGCCTGGGGTTGGGGCTCGTATGCGAGCGCCTGGTGGCCGGGCCTTCCCCCACGGGGTCCGGCCGGGCTCAGCCCAAAGGAGCAACGTGGGGACACCTTCCCGTGGGCCCACCACTCACGGGAGGGACCGTAAGGGGCCGGTGCAAAGTGAATCAGGCAGCAGTCGAAGGCGGGGGCCTAGGCGACCCGATTCCTGGGCACGGAAACTGGCTCTTGGGACATGGAATGTCACCTCACTGGCGGGGAAAGAGCCTGAGATTGTGCGTGAGGTTGAGAGGTTCCGACTAGAGATAGTCGGAATCACCTCCACGCACGGCTTGAGCTCTGGAACCACACTCCTCGAGAGAGGATGGACTCTTCACCACTCTGGAGTTGCCCATGGTGAGAGGCGGCGGGCTGGTGTGGGTTTGCTTATAGCCCCCCAGCTCTGCCGCCATGTGTTGGAGTTTACCCCGGTGAACGAGAGGGTCATTTCCCTGCGCCTTCGGCTCGGGGATAGGTCTCTCACGGTTGTGTGTGCCTACGGGCCGAACAGCAGTGCAGAGTACCCGACCTTCTTGGGGTCCCTGGGAGGGGTGCTGGAAAGTGCTCTGACTGGGGACTCCGTAGTTCTACTGGGGGACAACGCCCACGTGGGCAATGACAGTGAAACCTGGAGGGGCGTGATTGGGAGGAACGGCCCCCCTGATCTGAACCCGAGTGGTGTTCAGTTATTGGACTTCTGTGCTAGTTACAGTTTGTCCATAACGAACACCATGTTCAAGCATAAGGGTGTCCATCAGTGCACATGTCACCAGGACACCCTAGGTCGTAGGTCAATGATCGACTTTGTGGTCGTTTCATCTGACCTGCGGCCGTATGTCTTGGACACTCGGGTGAAGAGAGGGGCGGAGCTGTCAACTGATCACCACCTGGTGGTGAGTTGGATCCGATGGAGGGGAGGAAGCTGGATAGACTCGGTAGACCCAAACGTACTGTTAGGGTCTGCTGGGAACGTTTGGCCAAGTCTCCTGTCAGAGAGATCTTCAACTCCTGCCTCCGGCAGAGCTTCGACCGGATCCCGAGGGAGGCTGGAGATATTGAGTCAGAGTGGACAATGTTCACCACCTCCATTGTCAAAGCGGCCGCTCGGAGCTGTGGACGCAAGGTCTCCGGTGCCTGTCGAGGCGGCAATCCGCGAACACGGTGGTGGACACCGGAAGTAAGGGATGCCGTCAAGCTGAAGAAGGAGTACTATCGGGCCTGGCTGGCTTGTGGGACTCCTGAGGCAGCTGACAGATACCGGCAGGCTAAACGGACTGCAGCCCGGGTGGTTGTGGAGGCAAAAACTCGGGCCTGGGAGGAGTTCGGTGAGGCCATGGAAAAGGACTATCGGCTGGCCTCGAAGAGATTCTGGCAAACCGTCCGGCGCCTCAGGAGGGGGAAGCAGTGCCCTACCAACGCTGTTTACAGTGGCGATGGGCGGCTGTTGACCTCAACTGGGGATGTTGTCGGACGGTGGAAGGAATACTTCGAGGATCTCCTCAATCCCGCCGTCACGTCTTCCATTGAGGAAGCAGAGGCTGGGGGCTCAGAGGAGGACTCGTCCATCACCCAAGCTGAAGTCACCGAGGTGGTCAAGAAACTCCTCGGTGGCAAGGCACCGGGGGTGGATGAGATCCGCCCTGAGTACCTCAAGTCTCTGGATGTTGTGGGGCTGTCTTGGCTGACACGCCAACCGGAGGGTGTGTTCCAACTATAGGGGGATCACACTTCTCAGCCTCCCCGGGAAAGTCTATGCCAGGGTACTGGAGAGGAGAATTCGGCCGATAGTGGAACCTTGGATTCAGGAGGAACAGTGTGGTTTTCGTCCCGGTCGTGGAACACTGGACCAGCTCTATACCCTCTATGGGGTGCTGGAGGGTTCATGGGAGTTTGCCCAACCAGTCCACATTTGTTTTGTGGATTTGGAGAAGGCATTCGACTGTGTCCCTCGCGGCGTCCTGTGGAGGTATGGTGTCCGGGGTCCTTTGCTGAGGGCTGTCCGGTCCCTGTATGACCGAAGCAGGAGTTTGGTCCGCATTGCCGGCAGTAAGTCAGACTTGTTCCCGGTGCATGTTGGACTCTGGCAGGGCTGCCCTTTGTCGCCGGTTCTGTTCATAATTTTTATGGACAGAATTTCTAGGCGCAGCCAAGGGCCGGAGGGTGTCAGGTTTGGGGACCACACGGTTTCGTCTCTGCTCTTTGCGGATGACGTTGTCGTGTTGGCCCCTTCTAACCAGGACCTTCAGCATGCACTGGGATGGTTTGCAGCCGAGTGTGAAGCGGCTGGGATGGGGATCAGCACCTCCAAATCCGAGGCCATGGTCCTCAGTCGGAAAAGGGTGGCTTGCCCACTTCAGGTTGGTGGAGAGTTCCTGCCTCAAGTGGAGGAGTTTAAGTATCTAGGGGTCTTGTTCACGAGTGAGGGGAGGATGGAACGGGAGATTGACAGACGGATCGGTGCAGCTTCTGCAGTAATGCATCGGTCGTGGTGAAGAAAGAGCTAAGCCGTAAGGCGAAGCTCTCGATTTGCCGGTCAATCTACGTTCCTACTCTCACCGATGGTCATGAGCTTTGGGTCATGCCCGAAAGGACAAGATCCCGGATACAGGCGGCCGAAATGAGCTTTCTCCGCAGGGTGGCTGGGCGCTCCCTTAGAGATAGGGTGAGAAGCTCAGTCACTCGGGAGGAACTCGGAGTAGAGCCGCTGCTCCTCCACATCGAGAGGGGACAGCTGAGGTGGCTCGGGCATCTGTTCCGGATGCCTCCTGAACGCCTTCCCGGGAAGGTGTTTCGGGCATGTCCAACCGGGAGGAGGCCCCGGGGAAGACCTAGGACACGCTGGAGGGACTATGTCTCCCGGCTGGCCTGGGAACGCCTCGGTGTCCCCCCGGAAGAGCTAGAGGAAGTGTCTAGGGAGAGGGAAGTCTGGGTATCTCTGCTTAGACTGCTGCCCCCGCGACCCGGCCCCGGATAAAGCGGAAGATGGATGGATGGATGGGAGTCTCTTCACTAAGGCTGCATTTATTTGACCAGTAATACCATAAAATATTGTTAAATAATATTTCAGTTTATATTATATATATATGTTTTATTTGAATATATTTTAAAGATGCAATTTAAAATGTGATGAGAAAGCTGAATTTTCAGCATCATTACTCCAGTCTTCAGTGTCACATCCTACAGAAATCATTTTGATATTTCTTCTCTTATTTTTGTGGAAACCATAATACATTATTTTTCAGGATTCTTTGATGAATATCAAGTTTTGTAATAGAAATATCTTGTAATATAAAAGTATTGATTTATTTTTTGAAACTGGAAGCAACACGACTTGAAGCTGTAAATTTGCCAGTAGCTCTCAATGTGCCAGGTTCCCAAAATTTAATTTGATTGTTTAAGGTTGCTATAGTATGCAACGTACAGAAAGTTACTCTAGTAACATGCATGTGAGCGAGTGAGCAAGAAAAATCAAAGAGAGGAAGGAAAATAAAAACAGAACCATAATAAAAGAAAGATACAGCTAATAAAGAATCACCTTTGAATCAATTTTGTAGCAGTTTTCCGGGCTGCACATCTTGATGAACTTTCCATCTATTCCCTGGAAAACATAAAGAATGTCTCGGACGAGAGCGGCCTCCCCAATCTCATCTGCGCCAGAAGAAGAGAAAGAAAGAATTGTGAAAAAAAGAGAAATTAAACTAAAGCGCTGTAAAGGTCATACTCGTATATCTGTCACAGAAAAAGGTGCTACGTGGCTGACTGCATCTTAAACACCTCTAAAATAGTTATTTTAAATGTAGAGAGATTTTTTTCCCTCTATAAGAACAGATAAATATAAAAAAGCAATTAGTACATTACTGAAACAATTCTGCCTAAAATGAGGGCTTGTTCACAAAATTAATTTATGTAATCTATCCACCCGTCACTGGTATTTTTTAACATCCACTTATATTATTAATTATTCTATTTTTTTAAAGTCACCATGAAATCAAAATGGATGTACCAACTGTGGTTCCTTGTAGCCTATAGTTTACAGCATTATATTAGCCTTTGGAGTAACTTGGGAATATTTACATTCATCTACACTATATTGCCAAAAGTTATGGGACGTCTGTAGGTTTGGGAACCGAGAACCGGTTTTTATGCAGAACCGATACTGTTTTTTGAAAAATACCAGAACCGCGCAAAATTCCTAAGTTTCGGTTCCGAAAACGGTTCTGGTGCAATGTGTGTGCGAAGTGCTGGGAGCGTATCCTTTAATAGTGAGCGACAGCTCACCTCATCATGAATATTATTTATGTTGCCTGCCGCTTCCAGGAGTGCATTCTGCAACCAATTAACGCAGTTCAGCACTGAAAGCCCTCGCACTACACATTCACGGTTTCACGTCAGATATTTTCCATAAGTATGAATTAATTTCCAAAGAATGAATGACGATGAAGCAAAATGTATCACATGTGAAAAGTTAATAACATGCAAAGGAGGCTGCACTGGCAATTTGACAAAACATTTGCTACAGTACGGCAACCTCAAAACAAGCAATGTTTTCAACTGTTTAAGGAAAACTGCTGCACCTTGCACGCCCCCATTGCCAGGTAGAAATTCGTACAAGGGTAAATGTTATTTCAGTAGTAATTAGATAGATAGATAGATAGATAGATAGATAGATAGATAGATAGATAGATAGATAGATAGATAGATAGATAGATAGATAGATAGATAGATAGATAGATAGATAGATAGATAGATAGATAGATAGATAGATAGATAGATAGATAGATAGATAGATAGATAGATAGATAGATAGATAGATAGATAGATAGATAGATAGATAGATAGATAGATAGATAGATAGATAGATAGATAGATAGATAGATAGATAGATAGATAGATAGATAGATAGATAGATAGATAGATAGATAGATAGATAGATAGATAGATAGATAGATAGATAGATAGATAGATAGATAGATAGATAGATAGATAGATAGATAGATAGATAGATAGATAGATAGATAGATAGATAGATAGATAGATAGATAGATAGATAGATAGATAGATAGATAGATAGATAGATAGATAGATAGATAGATAGATAGATAGATAGATAGATAGATAGATAGATAGATAGATAGATAGATAGATAGATAGATAGATAGATAGATAGATAGATAGATAGATAGATAGATAGATAGATAGATAGATAGATAGATAGATAGATAGATAGATAGATAGATAGATAGATAGATAGATAGATAGATAGATAGATAGATAGATAGATAGATAGATAGATAGATAGATAGATAGATAGATAGATAGATAGATAGATAGATAGATAGATAGATAGATAGATAGATAGATAGATAGATAGATAGATAGATAGATAGATAGATAGATAGATAGATAGATAGATAGATAGATAGATAGATAGATAGATAGATAGATAGATAGATAGATAGATAGATAGATAGATAGATAGATAGATAGATAGATAGATAGATAGATAGATAGATAGATAGATAGATAGATAGATAGATAGATAGATAGATAGATAGATAGATAGATAGATAGATAGATAGATAGATAGATAGATAGATAGATAGATAGATAGATAGATAGATAGATAGATAGATAGATAGATAGATAGATAGATAGATAGATAGATAGATAGATAGATAGATAGATAGATAGATAGATAGATAGATAGATAGATAGATAGATAGATAGATAGATAGATAGATAGATAGATAGATAGATAGATAGATAGATAGATAGATAGATAGATAGATAGATAGATAGATAGATAGATAGATAGATAGATAGATAGATAGATAGATAGATAGATAGATAGATAGATAGATAGATAGATAGATAGATAGATAGATAGATAGATAGATAGATAGATAGATAGATAGATAGATAGATAGATAGATAGATAGATAGATAGATAGATAGATAGATAGATAGATAGATAGATAGATAGATAGATAGATAGATAGATAGATAGATAGATAGATAGATAGATAGATAGATAGATAGATAGATAGATAGATAGATAGATAGATAGAATGCTGAATTACCATTTATTATTTACAAGTTCGCTGAATAACTGAATTACTTTTAAATTAATATACAACTAATGAATAAATATAACTAATTAATATAATTTATATCTTGGTTTTATTCAGAGACAGAGAGAGAAAATGTAATAAGACAATTTCAGAGGTGTTCATTTGAACATATGTAATTTTAATGTCCAAAAATTCCTTTTTTGTTGTTGTTGCAAGAATGGCTTAATTAATACTGTAATATATGTTCAATACAGGGACTTTTTTTGACATTGCCAACCTGTAAATTAGTTTGAGAGCAAGTAATAAACACAAAAAGGATTGTTTGAGTTGTGTATTGTGCCTTTTTCCTTTACCACTATTTGTTTAATAATTTTAATGGAACCGGAATCGTTAGGCGGAACCAGAACCAGAACATTTCTCATGATTCCCAACCCTAGACGTCTGCCTTTACATGCACATGAACTTTAATGACATCCCATTCTTAATCCGTAGGGTAATGGAGTTGGCCCACCCTTTGCAGCTATAACAGCATCAACTTTTCTGGGAAGGCTTTCCACAAGGTTTGTGTTTATGGGAATTTTTGACCATTCTTCTAGAAGCGCATTTGTGAGGTCAGGCCGTTCTCCTGGTAAATGCCAAACCCAGACTCGTCCATCGAATTAGCGTGATTGGTCACTCCAGAGAACACGTCTCCACTGCTCTAGAGTCCAGGGGTGGCGTGCTTTCCATGAAGCTCTCTATGCACTGTTCTTGAGCTAATCTGAAGGCCAGGAGGTCTTGGAGGTCTGTATTGATTGACTCTGCAGAAAGTTGGCGACTTCTGCGCACTGTGTGCCTCATGCGCTGACCCCACTCTTAGATTTTACGTGGCCTATCTCTTCGTGGCTGAGTTGCTGTTGTTCCCAATTGCTTCCACTTTGTTATAACACCACTAACATCTGACCGTGGAATATTTAGTAGTGAGGAAATTTCACGAATGGACTTATTGCACAGGTGGCCACCTATCACGGTACCACGCTTGAGTTCACTGAGCTCCTGAGAGCGACCCATTCTTTCTCAAATGTTTGTAGAAGCGTCTGCAAGCCTAGGTGCTTGATTTTACACACCTGTGGCCATGGAAGTGACTGGAAGAACTGAATTCAATGCTTTGGAGGGGTGTCCCAATACTTTTGGCAATATAGTGCAAGTGTTAATTAATGTACACTGTCCCTTTTTAAATAAACAAAAATAAATTTATTGACAGATTTTTTTTCTTTGAAGAAATTTGCATGTACTGCACCTGATCAAATAGAATTGAATCACATCGCAAAGTTTGATTAATAAATTGATTATTAATGTACGATTTATTTTTGGCTTGTGCATCCATCAATTCACAATGGACAAAATCAAGTTCCGCCAAACATTTTTTTTTGTTCAGCAGTTTCACTCAAATATACGTCACAATACGGAAGAAAACACTACCGCAAATTCTGTTTCATGCTGACTTTAAAATACCATCCTTAATCATTTTAGTATATAGTCACCCAATTGTTTCCAGAACTGACCATTTCCTTTAACAAAACAGTTGCAGAAACTCACCGCTGCCATCTCCATCCCGTCTCTGTCTTTGTGGGGGTCTGGGCGCCGGACTGGAAGAGGGACCACTGGGGGGACGAGGGGCAGCAGCTGCCCCAGAGGGTGAACTGGACACTGGGAGAGTCCAGGCTAGACGAGACCCTCTCATAGACTCACCAACGGCCTGAGGTCCAGGTCTGAAAAACGAACAGAAAAATCACATACATGGCAAAAGTTTCCTATAAATACACTCATGTTTATTTAAACAAAACTCTTCATTTAACAGCTAAACTCTACTACAGAAGGTCAAACTCTAGGAAAATGGCCTCTTCGCTATATAAATTTACCTCAAGATTTACATAATTTTACCTCAACATAAATTTACCTCAAACCTCATTGTCTTGAGATGCATCCTTGTTGCCCATTAGCAATACCTATGGGAATTCACTAATTACCTCGTAATGGTGAGCTTTAACCAAATAATGACACTGAAGTTCAGACACTTTAATGATGCTGTTGGTTCAACAGATTTACTGTTAAATGGATCCAGTAATCAATTTATTCAGGGCTTGGAGTACATGGTCATATTTAAAATATCTTAAGTGCTGCAGGTGCTAGACAGCTGCATTAATAATAGATGAGTGTGAGGCAGTTCAATTAAACAAGCTACGAATACAATTATATAAATACAATACACTGCATTATTGGAAAAAAAATTACTATGAAAATGAGAGAGAGAGAGGAAAAAAAAAGTGCTTTGTAACTTCTTACGCTCAAACGGCAACATTACACACTAAAGAAAGTTGAAATTAAGTTAAAAAGCATAATAGGACCCATTTAAAATATATTCAAATTGAAAAGTCTTGATTTTAAATTGTAATAATACTTTACAATATTACTGCTTACTGTATTTTGATGCAGCCTTGGTGAACATTAGAGATTTCTTTTTTAAAAAATGCATAAATTATGCATACATTACTGGCGTCAAGCAGACGCAACATGTGGCATACGCAAATTGTATGCAGATTTTTGTCCTTTTTGGAGTTTGACAGCCCATGGTCACTGCATTTCTGCATTTAACTCTATAGTAAACAGCAGTGTGGATTGCATTCTCTGAATGAAGTCCATCACTGTCACTCACCCAGTAAGTAGAGACGGAGGGGTCGGGCCAGGACCATTGATCGAGAACACTCCCATACTGCTGATGCCACTGGTGGCCATGCTGGAGTTATGGGCGGTGGCAGAGCGCTCTGGGTAGCTGAGCGGGAGGCTCTGGGGACGGGCGTAGTAGAACGGGGTGGAGTGGACATCACGGGGCAAAGCCTGGGCAAGCAGAGTTCCATAACTACACACCTGTGGACAAGAAAGATGATTACCTCTGCCCTTATACATAATGTAAAATGATTTTCATTATGTTATTGTGCAGCATCTGCAGAATAACTGGAGAAATATTTCATACAGGAACCCGGGTGGACTGCTTCCTTGGGTCTTCACACAGGCTGAGCAAGAGGTACAAGATGGACCATCTATGTTTCAATACGCCCTGTAAACCAGAAACAACAAAATCAACATATATAACTAAACGATGTGCAGTCCATTATATCTACTATATGCATAATTTACGGAAATATTAAAGCTACACTGTGTGATATTTTCCCCCATCTAGCGGTGAAAGGGTATATGACCATCCAGTAAATATTAGTTTCTTTTCCTCCCAATTCCGATTTTGTTTTAACTTCTACGGTGGCCGATTTAGTCCAAGATTAACATGGCTTCCAGTTCGATCCAGCAATCCCCCTCTTCACATTCGCCATCGAGTTGTAACGCGTGTGTCCGGGTGAAAAAAACGGATAGCTCACTCAACGCAACTGGAGTCGATGCAAACACGGAGGCGATTGACATCAAACAGCCCGCACTTTATTCCCCGCGGAACCCCCCACAAGAGTCCGGCACAAACTCCACTTCCGTCCACAGCATTACCCAACAAAACAAAAATAAATGAATGTTAGCAACAGAAGACAGTGCACACACACACACACACACACACACACACACACAAACGTTAAACGTGTTAAAACGCGAAGCTTGAATTTACGGGTATGTCCCTCTTTGGCTAATGTACTTTCAAGATGGAGGGGCAACATGGCGACCCCCATTCGAACCCCTTACCCGTATGTATTTTCAATGGCATATTATAAACTTACGAGAATACTTTATTACTTGAAAGAAGTAAATATACATTAATGAGCACATATATTTTTGAAAGAACTAAGTGTTTTTAGCTAAGAATAAACTAAAAAAGTTACACAGTGTAGCTTTAAGAACTCAATACAGTGGTGATGAGTTGGATACTGACCTGGGTCTGAAGCTTTCTGTGCAACTCAGAGAACAGGGCAGCATCTGCTTCCCGTCTTTGTTTCAACACTACAATAAATAAGCCGGGGAAAAAAATAAGAGAGGTTGTTTTGCATCTGAATCACATAAGGCTGAAATACTATAGGATTGCCTGGTGAGTTTAAGACCTTGTGAAAGAACCGATACAGAATATTTGAATGCATGCATGTACACTATATTGCCAAAAGTATTGGGACACCCTGCAAAGCATTGAATTTAGGTGTTCCATGGCCACAGGTGTATAAAATCAAGCACTAGGCATGCAGACGCTTCTACAAACATTTGTGAAAGAATGGGTCGCCCTCAGGAGCTCAGTGAGTTCAAGCGTGGTGATAGGTGGCCACCTGTGCAATAAGTATTCATGAAATTTCCTCACTCCTAAATATTCCACTGTCAACTGTTAGTGGCATTATAACAAAGTGGAAGCAATTGGGAACAACAGCAACTCAGCCACGAAGTGGTAGGCCACGTAAAATCACAGAGCGGGGTCAGCGCATGCTGAGGCATACAGTGCGCAGAAGTCGCCAACTTTCTGCAGAGTCAATCGATACAGACCTCCAAACTTCATGTGGCCTTTAGGTTAGCTCAAGAACAGTGTGTAGAGAGCTTCACATCAGAAAGCATTACATCACCAAGTGCAATGCAAAGCGTCGGATTCTGGACTCTAGAGCAGTGGAGACGTGTTCTCTGGAGTGACCAATCTGGAGTGACCAAACCCTTCCTGATGGCTGAGCGTACTGCGCAGCCTCTGACTGAGCTTGATGACGTAGATGTGACGTGAGCAACCTGTCTGACAGTGGCAAGTCTTCTAGTAGTTGTGCAAAGTGAAATCTGAATCACCGAATCTTGCAGAGACAGAGAGGGTGAGCAGGAGCAACTTTTGATGAATGAAGCAGGATCTGCAAAATCTCTATCTGCGTTTATGCCTCCACGTCCCCCCGATTGCCTACGAGCTTCACCCCGGGTCGATACGGTAATTTTATCAACAGCGCGACACAGTCGCGTGGTTATGACGCAATCGTTAGCCTATATTTTACAAAAACAGCTTCAATGGGGCGATAGTGTAAGATACAAGGTAATGGAGCCTTTTATACATTGTTGTGTTTGTTTAGAAATAAACAATGGACGAATGGAGTCTTTAAAACGCCTCAGATGTAAAGATATTCACTGTCAAAGTGAGGCCAAACTGAATGGGAGTCAATGGGATGCTAACAGCAGATGATGGCTTGGTTAGCAATGGCCGCGCCTATGGAAGGTACGGTTGCCAGGGGCTGGATTACCCCCTTGCTTAGTTCCAGTGAAAGGAACTCTTAATGCTTCAGCATACCAAGACATTTTGGACAGTTTCATGCTCTCAACTTTGTGGGAACAGTTTGGGGATGGCCCCTTCCTATTCCAACATGACCAGTGCACAAAGCAAGGTCCATAAAGACATGGATGAGGGAGTTTGGTGTGGAGGAACTTGACTGGCCTGCACAGAGTCCTGACCTCAACCCGATAGAACACCTTTGGGATGAATTAGAGCGGAGACTGCGAGCCAGGCCTTCTCGCCCAACATCAGTGCCTGACTTCACAAATGCGCTTCTAGTAGAATGGTCAAAAACTCCCATGAACACACTCCTAAACCTTGTGGAAAGCCTTCCCAAAAGAGTTGAAGCCGTTATAGCTGCAAAGGGTGGGCCAACTCCATATTAAACCCTACGGATTAAGAATGGGATGTCACTAAAGTTCACGTGCATGTAAAGCCAGGCGTCCCAAAACTTTTGGCAATATAGGGTATGTGTGTATATAAAACAATATTTATCCTGATGTTTTACTTTATTTCATCTTCATATAACAACAGTAAAAACATCAGCAGCAACACAAATTAAATATCATGATAAATTAAATAACAGGCTAAATAAATGGACAAAGTCTAATGTTTTCAAATAGTGAACATCCACAAATGAGTCTATCAACTTTGCATAAATGAAATCAATGGTTTAAACTAAATTTATTATTGAAAAAGAATTGTTGTTTATTAGGCTAAGGACGGAGTAAAGAACTAGTTCACTTGAATCATTTTACAGTGTTAGGAAAGTAACAAACAAAACAGTAATTATATTAGAGCCCATTTTGAGTGGTATGTTATCATAATAGATTATGAAATACCTGCTGACAGCACTATTTTTAGTGTTTTACAGCTAGTAGCACATCTGCAGTCAATCTGGCACCAAATAACATGTTCATCTCATCAACACATTTTTAAACATGTTTATTATTGCTTAAGAATGTGTATTTTGCCCCATGAATTTCTTTGCGTTTATATTCAATGATTATTTGCATAATTGTATGACTTGCAAACGTTTTGCTTTCTGTGATGTACTGAACATTCTGAATTAATTATCTTAATAAGGTACATTTATTAAGCAGGCTAAGATCTCTTTTGTGTTATATAATTGTTCATTTTAGAAACATCAATTAGAATGGGTTGAAAATTATAAACAAAATCACCACATATAGGCTACCATAATTTCCCTGTCATGAAGTGCTTTTTATAGCTGTCACTTTGAGTTATTATAATATCTGTTTAATTTCCAGGCGTTATAGCAAATTCATATTTTTCTGTAATGTTGGTACAGAAACAATGTTTAATGATAAACATTTCTTTCTGACATAAATATATGTTGTCAAAATATTTGTATCGGCAGGCTAAGTATATATTGGAACTACTACCCAGATCAATCTAACAGTGCCAAAAAAAAAATCCTTATTGTTCAATATTCTTACTGCACATAATGCTCCTGAAATGATAATTGCTCTTGAATAAGGTAAGAACAGGGTTTCAGATTACTCACGCTCTTTTTTAATTTTCTCAGACACCAGAAACTCATCCCGTTCAATTGTGGGTGCATAATTACTGCCGATGACCCGCACGGCGTACTGGAACTGATGAGCTACATCAGCTGAGAACAATGACAGAAGATACACAAACAACTGATGCATTCATAATCATTTTATGAAGAATCTAAAGAACTGATGATTCAAAAATGATCTGAAACACACAAAAGCCTTTTCATACATATTAACAAGACACATTTCAGTTTAATAACAGGATCTAAATCCAATGCAACCACTTTCCACTGCACTTTTACACTTTCTTTTTTCGGATAGCTCTGTCCATAATTTATTGCACTACCCTAATCCACTGCTATATTCCTCATATTAGCCTAACATATTATTGTATACCTCTATCTGTAAAATTCTGTTTATAGTAATAGCCATCTGTATATTATATTCATAATACATATTCACCTGTAAATTCTGTTTATAGTAATAGCCATCTGTATATTTTTTCACTGTACATATTCACCTGTAAATTCAGTTCTGTTTATAGTAATAACCGTCTCTCTATTTATACATATTTATATATTTTCAGAACATTTCCATGTCCTGCACTTATGCAACCGTTGTATATCCTGCACTTGCTGCTATAGCACTTCTGGTTAGACCTAAACTGCATTTCGTTGCCTTGTACTTGTGTAATGACAATACAGTTGAATCTAATCTAATCTAATCTAATCTAATCTAAATGAAGATCATACAATGCCAACATCTATATCAAGCATGACATGGGTGTCTGGTTATACATAAAGGCATTAGCTCCTCTTTATGAAAATGACAGCAGGGATCATATTCATGTATGTCTGCTCTCTCTACCTCTACTAGATCCCCTGATGAGCTGCTCAAGACTTGTTTCTGATCTGTTTATGCCTGTTCTGAGACACACATACTACTGAACACACATACTACTGAAATAAGACCGCACCAGTGAGCTGATAACAGATTAAAT
The DNA here is from genome assembly GCA_023566225.1 of Romanogobio albipinnatus. Lineage (NCBI taxonomy): Eukaryota > Metazoa > Chordata > Actinopteri > Cypriniformes > Gobionidae > Romanogobio > Romanogobio albipinnatus. The sequence continues at coordinate 56,747,970 of CM042241.1, read as the reverse complement.
AATGACTTTGGGTGTGAACAGGTTTGTCTTTATTGACCATTTGAAACAGGGGACCTGTATTAATCAGCATCTCCCTGATGTTTGGCCAAGCTGTCCGCATCTCATCGGTGGAGATCCGAAACACCCCATACACTCATCGCAACACATACTAATCATGTTTAAGCAATAAGCAGCTGTGTGACAGTGATGTAACCGGTTGCGATCTGATTCTTTACCTTCACTCTTGCCCGTGATCTTACAGCACAGACTCTGCAGAAGCACGTTGGGTGATTTCTGATCAAGCGTCGCCATTGTGCACTTATATATCCCCTCCCGTGCGAGCAGAAGTGGTCCGCGGTGTGATTTTAACCGCTGTCGCTTTTAATGCGGTGGGTTACAGCTGCTGGCAACAACAGCGCCATTTTAACGGAACCCGCCGAAAAGAGCCCACATCGGACAGTGAACGGAATACACACAGCAGTGGTGCGCAGCGGAAAAACAGCCGGCTGTAAAGTGAGACTCCGGAAAGCGTTCCTCTCTACAAACGTTACCTAAACGCGAAATATAATAATAATAATAATAATAATAATAATAATAATAATAATAATAATAATAATAATAATAATAATAATAATAATAATAATTATTATTATTATTATTATTATTATTATTATTATTATTTTAATGTTGTTGTCTTTTACTAAATGCTGAAATGAGGTAAATGACTAGTTTAATAAAAATAACAACAACAAATGAGTAACTCCGGACACAAAACTCTGCAGTCACACATAAATGTCATATGAAAAATTATGAATGATGTAATGCTATTTATTTATTATTCTTATTCTTATTATCCCTAATAAATTTAGCTGAATAGATTTAACTAACATACACTGTAAAAAATAAAAACGGAAAATGGGCTGGTAATTTGTTTCAAGGACATTATCCAGCAATTTTACGAATTTTACGTTAACCCTTAAAGCACAACATTGCAATGCGTAATTCAAAATACAGGCAAACGCCACAAATTCCTTCATATTCATACAGTAGCTACATTGTGCCCTATTTTTATGAACTTTTTTTGTACAGTGTATGACTCCATTAATAACAAAAAAGTTGTCTTTTACTAAAAGATGTAAATTGGTAAATCACTAGCTTTGATAGGTGCACAGACAGGACTATAAACAGGTCCACAAATGAAAAATAAAATAAAATAACACAATTATTTATATGAATACAAATGTAATATTTTTTTATTATTATAACACTTAATAAATTATAATAATTTAATTGATTTAAATAAATCGAAAATGTATATTGAATTGATTCATAACAGCCCAATAATGTAGGTTAATAATTATATAATATGAATTGTTCTTGTTGTATTATTTATAAAAATAGGCTATTATAAAAAAAAACAAAAAAAAGCATATGTATTGTATTAAAACAACATACATTTGATTAATAATTATTAGGTTACATTATAATTATTAACTTACAACGATCTTATAATTTGTAAATTATATAATATTTAGTATAATAATTGTTGGTTTGGTTGCTTCTATTGGTCTCCTCTTTTGTAAGTCTGGATAGAAGCGTCTGTTTAGATGATTACATGTAAATGTAATAATTATTAACACAAGTATTACTTGTTTAATATCGTAGTTGTTATTATTGTAGTTGTTAGGGATGTATGTATCTTTTTCTGCTACTTTCATTATATATATTTTATATATAACATGTCCTGTCAGTCATCCAATCAGCACACATACGGTGAATTCAGGTTGAATGTTTTTCTCTCAATGACAAAAAGTGTCCCGACCACCCTGAATTCGCCCCACCTAAAATGCTCGAGTTTCTTTGATCATGTCATCATCACCCTATACCGGTTTAGGCAGTAACTGGATGGGGAAGCAACCGGAGGGCAGGCTGAAAAAAATCCCCCGTGGGCGGCGGGAGGGTGTAGCTGCGGAGTGCGCGTGCGCACATGACGCGCCAGACTGCTCTACTACACCGAGAAGGAGAGTGAGTACGTCAGTACATCAGAGAACAGCCCGAGCCCGAAGGAACGCTGGACAAGGAAGAAGTGGCCAGTTCCTTCAAATATTAAGACAGAACCGTGGAAAGAGAGCGCTCTGTTTGTTCCCCCTCAGTCAGTGCATGTGTAGGTGACACTGGAGCATGTCACTATGACAACGTTCGGACTTTACACAGTAGCCTTCATCATCATCTCAGTAGGCGCTCAATAGATATAATAACCGCAAGAGTCGTTTAGGACTGTCAGTTGTCAATCCTAGAAGAAGATAGCAGAAGACAGTCATGGAACAGAGACTTGGCACAACGATCAGCTAGCGTCTTATGTACCCAATCTACAAGATTAGAGGAGCAACCGAAGACAGCGCACCTGGAGCGGCTCGAGCAGAATGGATTTCAGCACCATTCGGAACCTCATCACTAGATACGTGAGTAGAGACGCGAGCACTCTCGCCAACTTGTTGGTTTGGTTTGCTCCATTCCGAGGGGCTGCAGTGCTTGTGATACACATTTGTTTGTACTTTAAAGCAGCAAATGACACGTTGTGTCCGTTTACCAGGCGTGTGTGAACCACTTTTGAGCCTCCCCGTGAATAGCTATATAAGATAGCAATGGACGCAACCGGAATTTACAATTACTAATCTCAGGCGTTTGTAATGAAGTTATCACTGCGGTTCAATTTCGATTCGGATTGACTGTGACCTGAATTCTCAAGCGAAGTCACTGTTATATTTGAATGCCTCGTGATGACACTGAGCGCATGAATGAGAATCACAGCGTGTGTTATGAAATATCAAAACTGGAAATTGGCCTCAGTGAATCAAAACAGGTGAAAGAATGCGAGGCGTTTAGTGTTGTCTTTGTCAATACGAGACGTTAGTGTACCATGAGAAACACCCCATGAAATCCCAAATCTTGGGGAACATGTTTGATTAAACTAAAATCTAACAGACAATATTATACAAATCAAAAATATCTAGTTTTAACACGTCAAATGTGTCTCAATTTCCTCCCTTAAAATGGCAATTTTGTCCCAACTATAGTGTTTTAGTCAAGCTCAACCATGCAACCTTGACAGTTACTGTAAGAACAGAATAGCTATTTTTTTCTGTAATGTAATGGAAATAAAAGTTTATCAATAACTTTATCAACATTTGCTCCAAAGTGACAGCATAATTTGGACAGAATTTGCTCATTTTGTTCGTTTAATTCTGGTTTATTTATTTATTTATTGCTAGATATTGCATTTAGATTGACCTCTTTTATTATTTTGTTTATAAAGGGGGGGAAATCATTCAAAAAATATAAAACCTTATTTTGTACCATATATATAGGAAGCGTTATAAAGGCTGAATTGCGTGTTATTTTGTGCATCAGTATAATTTTGCTCTTATTTTACATTGTTGTTTTATTATATAAAAGTAGTTTTCCTAGATGTGTTCAATTCAATCGATAGGTTACCGTATGTCATTCCTCAACAGATTAGACCTGCTTTTAAGCCACTTAGCACTCAGTATACATGCTAAACCAATTGTTCAAACTGTTGGGGTTTAGAGAAAGAGATTTGCTCAGTAACTGAATCAAATATGTGCAGGTGCCAGCAATCTAAGTTTAAGGATATTTTATAGACAACATTCACTTTGAGTAGAGTAGCAACTTGTTAGCTCCTTAAAGAACCTAAGACAAGATACTATTTTTTATTTAGTAGTGTGTATAAGCCAGATTTTTGTGTTTTAAAAACTATTGTACTACAATAACTTGAGGATATTATGTTCGTAGGTCATAATGTATAAGGACAGTTTCTGTCCTTGAATGTTGTATTAATTATGTTAGATGTAATGTGGAACATCACTTAAGTGGTTTATATTCTGACTAAGATATATATATTCTGAAAATTGTATGAGTATTTAGTTCTCCATCACTGAAGGCCATATGAATCTGTTATTGTGGAGTCTGTCTCTGTAATCAAGCTGACATATTGCGAACAGATGAGCAAAATCTCTTGCGCTGTCTAGACAGTCTGTAAAAAACCCTGATGAAAAGATGAAGAGTGTGCGATTAAACATGGCGTGAGCAATAATGGTTGTGTCATGTCACACACACCTCTCACCTGTCTGTTTATGTTTGTGTTTTGTTTGCTCGGGTTTTTACAGTAAACCATGTAACACATAGGGCTCAACAATAGCGCCAGTGTTATTTGAGTATATTTTGAATTTCTTTTTGTTTTTGTATTCTCTGTTTTACTCATTTTTATTAGGGTGGATTGATCCACTTGAATTTACCCTTACATATCTATATTCTAGATAGTTATTTATTTCTATTTCAGTTTTAGTTAACCTAAATGAAAATGAGACATTTTGCCTTGCCAACTAAATTAAGTTTAATTTATTTTCTATTTTATTTCATTGCAGTTTTTTTTTGTTTAATATAAGGGCCCTGCGCTGCTTGTGTCACTAAATATGTTAATCGTATTGGGGGTTTTAATGCTTTGCAAAGATCATTTGACCAATTAAAAATGTTGTCATGGTTATTAAATCTTTTTTTATTGTTGAGCTTTGCACACGGTAAGGTTACCTTAAACAAAATCATATTTGCATCAGTGAGGTTTTGGAAAAATCCTTTATTTGAAATGCAAAGCAATAAAATGCAAGTCGAATGAATTTATCCCGAGGAAAAGTTTAAACATTTTTCAGTTTTGCTAGAAAACAAGCAGTTCATTTATCCCATCCTAACAGATCATTTAGAGAGAGCTGTGTCATGAGATCGGATGGAGTGTGTTAGTCACATGAATGTGTGTGTGTGTGTGTAAGATTGCCTGTGAAAAGCACAGCCCACCCCACTGCTCTTTGATCTAATGTGTGGTAATGCAGGTTGGCAGAGTGAGAGAAAGGCAAATGAGAGTACCAGGCAGACGAGAGGGGAAGAGAGATGGAGCGAGAGAAGACAAGAAGAGAGAAGGGTGGAGAATGAGATGGGTCAGAGGAGATGAGAAATAAGTCCCTGTGCAGATTTGACTGGCTCAGACAACAAAGGAAGTGACAGTGGAATGATTTGCTTCCACCTGTAGTAGCGCTCACTTCCAGAGTCTGTCTGCTGAATGGGCATTTTCAATGTAGGAAGATAAATATGAATCGGAAATGTGAAACCTGTTTTAATATGCAAAGCTCATCATTTTTCGTTCCGCTAGATTAGTAGGTTAGATAAATGGAAATTATTGTCTTCTTCTTTTGAAGTCCAGAGGAATGTTTCCGGATTAGATTAGAATTCAAGCATGTCAAATGTATCAGTTCCATTCCAAATATGCTTATTCTTATCTTAAGTGAAGTATGTGTGTGTGTGTGTTTTTTTCAGCATTCAAATATTTCATTCGTAGGTTGATTCTCCCTAGAACAAGTTAAAACTCTGTGGTGCTTTCAAAACATTGAGCCAAACAGCCTAACATAGAAGCAAATTGATTAAAATCAGCTATTGAATTGAGTAATATCTTACTACTTACTGAATATTATGCTGTATACAAGTGAAACGGTACTCAGTAAACATTTTAAATCTTATGCTACGTTACCACATAACATGTTCTTAATAGAATTTAGTGTAAAAATGCCTTTACTTTTTCAGTTATTATGAAACAAATTTGAAAAATTGTGGCTCTCTTGTATACTGCTATTTTTGACAAGTGTAGAATTCTGCGTATACAAAAAAAATCATATTATTGCTGCAAAATGTATTACTGTCCTATTTCGAATGTAGCAAATTACTGGTAATGTAGAATAATTGTCAAATACACACAATTATTAGCATGACAAAACTGGTTTCCAGCACTTCTTCATTATTGTACAAAAAGGCAACTTCCAGCCATCACTGGCTTCTGAACAATCTCCATCCTTGGGCAGGAAGTAGCATGACTGCCCATATCCTGTCTCAGGAGGCTTCAAGGTAATTTGAGCTCTTTGTACAGAGGATATCTCATCGTCTGTGGTCGGCATCAGGAAAGACTTGGAAATCATCCTACATGAGCAGGAATATGTTTGCGCCGGTCAGACATGTGAAACAACATGAGAAGTCATTACAAACAAGTTCATACTTCAGTGTTTCTCATTACAACTTTGAACATGATGATTTTATGTATTTCATAAAATCCATTAAATGGTTACTTGAGCGATTTAGCATTCAGCTTTGTATCAGTGGAAACCAGGTAGTATATTCGAATGATCATGCCAAAAATACATTTTCTGACTTTTCTCAGTCTAGAAGGCACCAGCTTCTAAAATAATTTCACATTTCTGCTACATAAATTACCCAATTTAAATACTTTCCAGAAGATTGTGAAGGATTATCATCGGTGGTTTTCTTTTTTCTCTTAAATTCTTTCTTAAAGAACTGATCAGATGTACATTGTAAGAAAAAAAGTCTTTATAAAAAGGACAAGGTACTGACTGTGCGTGTCCACTGGCGCGGATAGAGCATTTTTAATTCAATCCCATGGAATTGTGGGATTGACTGCAGAGAAAGCGTTGAGAGTGGCAGAGAGTGTCAAAAGGTTGGGCTGTTCTCGGCTTCAAATATCAAGAGAAAAGCGCAGGTGGCAGTCGCTGTGAGGTTCAGGTAGTGACGTCTGTCTTGAGCGTTTAAAAATATGCAGATTTAAGCTGTATTATTGTGTAAATCATATTGTTTACACACTGGACCCTTTGCAGTTGTTATATTTGTGTTAAATAGTGCAGTTTGGATGTGTTCATTGTGATTATACTGGCTGGGTTTACAAAAGTTTATCAAATGTACAGCATATCTTTACTTAGGGCATTCAGAAACAAAGCTTGCCTCTTTCCAACCGTAATATCGCCTGAGTGTTGAAAAAAAAACATGGATTAAACTCAATATTTCCTTTAATATTAACATAGCTAGTGTCTAGTTCATTTCCAATGGGAGACATGCAGAAAGTTGCAAACCACAGTTTTGTGGTAGGCGCCATCAAGGATAAAAATATTGTATCTATTGTATCTGAGGCAACCGCATCAGCTTTAACTAATCATTGAACAGATTAATAACAACCAATCATAGAACATTTCACTGATCTCATATCGGAGTGTTGAAAACATGGTAGAGAAGATATTTTTTAAATGTAATGGAATTGTAATGGAGTTGTATGAGCCATCAAAATCTCATACAGAGATATAAATAAAAAAATTCAGAGCTTGTGAATGTGAGTGCACTAGTTGGTTTTCCTAGTAAAAATACAAATACATGCAAAATGTCATATAACTGTCTGACATGAATTATGAATCATATTCCCATTAAAAAATGGTGCAGCCGATTCCACCATTTACTCCAGTTATGAAATAATAGTTTTTATTCATAAGATAACTGTAAATACAGTCAAACCAAAATGTATTCAGACACCTTCAACATTTTCTCACATCATCACAGTTCACAGTATCGCTATAGTTTAGAAAATGGTAATAAAATATGACAAGAACTCAGAGTTAAACTGTTTCAGAACAAATTCATGTTGATAATGTCAGATAACTTTGATAGAAAGGTATGTAATGGATTACCATCAACCAATCAGCTGTTCAATTTAAGTACACAATTAGAAAATATCAATTTAGGTCAACCCATGACCAAACAATGCTTAATTTTTTTCAGTCTGTGGTGTAATAGGTCGCATTAGAAATGAAAGAAAAACATGTAAGCAAAACATGGTCAGGTCAAAGTTTCTGAATCATTTTGGTCCCAAATTTGTATCAATTTTACTGGTAGTCCACTGAATGAAGAATTTTTGGGTATAATATGTCACAGTTTACTTGTTTTGCCATCCTCACTTGCATAAACTACAGTGTCCTGCACCCACTAGTAAAAAAATACCTTTTTATTTAAATTGGCTTACAATCTGGGGCCTCATTTATAAACGTTGCGTATGCACAAAAGAAGGCGTACGCCGCTCTCTACGCAATAATTGGTATTTATAAAAAGCAAACTTGACGGGAAAATGTGCGGTCCTTCACACAAGCTCTGACCCAGGCGTACGCACAAAAACGGTTGAAAGGAGAAATGGCGACACCGTCGGCAGATGGAAGAAACACGTGAAAGTGTGTGAAACTGTAGACCGTTGTGTAAAAGAAATGGCAATACTGCCTCTAATAAATAACATGAAGACTTCACAAAGCAAATTTTACAATTAACAGCCTACACGAACACCCGTTTGTAGTGTAAAACAAACAAAATCAAACGAAAATTACAACAGAAATGCAAATTAACACATATTTGCAAAATGAAAAGTGAAATATGTTCTGCGATAATATTGGCATGTTATGCAATTCATCCTCAAATAATATGGTAAACAGAACGAAATAATGTGCCCAATGTGTCCGTCTGGCGGAGCAGATATGCGATAGATAGATAGATAGATAGATAGATAGATAGATAGATAGATAGATAGATAGATAGATAGATAGATAGATAGATAGATAGATAGATAGATAGATAGATAGATAGATAGATAGATAGATAGATAGATAGATAGATAGATAGATAGATAGATAGATAGATAGACAGACAGACAGACAGACAGACAGATAGATAAATAGATGGATAGATGTATTAATTGTCCACTGGGGAAAGTTGTTTTCATAGTAAAATTTCTTCATCAGCTACGGAATCATGGTATTCATGCATATGCCTTTAGTTTTATTTTTGATAAAATAACATATGACGTATGTCTCAACCATTCAGAAAGCTGCAAGACATTACATTTGCACTGAACTATTTCCCATTTCCACGTAGATTATAACCGACATCTGTAGCTTGTCAGATGCAAATAAAACGCCCCATCACAATGCGTAATGACGCACAATGGCTGATCTTGCACTAGAAGATGTGGCAAATGGAAGGATTCGGAGTGGACGCATCTTCAGACAGCAAGAAGACTTGCTGGCAAACGAGGACACACTCTGGCGATGGAGCGCTAGACGCTTTTTTGCCTCGACTTTGATGTCCGACAATTTCTTTTTTATTTTGGCCACGGTCCGAGGTTGTGAGGCTACAGCATTTACGGCATCTGCAACCTTTTGCCAATCAAGTGCCTTTTCGGCATTAGTAATGCCCACACTGTGCCCTTCAAAACAAAATTTTTCTCCTCTTTTCCACCTCGCCAATGATAACTTCTACTTCATGTTGAGTGAAGTTAAGTTTTTTTTATTTCCTCTCTGTGTTTGCCATGATTTCGCAATTGATGAATATTAACTTGTGGGCGTTTCACAGACCATTTATGGGCAACTATGGGCATGACATGAAGCCGCAAAAGCTGCGCTACATTTAGAATTGATTGTTTTATTAAGGGAAAACTGCGTAGGATGTGCGTGCGCACGGTTTTATAAATCCGAACATTTCTGTGCGTACGCACGTCCTATGTTTCATCCGTACGCCACTTCTGACGCAAATCCTACGCAAATTTTATAAATGAGGCCCCTGGTGTCTGAATAATTTTTGGTTTGACTGTAATTTTATTTATTATTTTACTCATAAATTGAAAACCCCATAGGGTTATCTCGAGGGAACCAGTGGCGATTGGCGAATTAGTCTTCCAGGTTTTGATGTCATCCCTGCACCACTCTATTTCTTTTTTAAATATTACCGTTGCATTATGTTTAATTTCACATACTATTATAAAACAATTGTATGCAGTGTATAATGCACGGTATGCAATAAGCTTGCCAGTTATGCCAAACATGAAAACATATCGAATTGTTTTAAAACCTGTTTACAGCATTAATAGAATGTAATGGTGAAAGCAACACACATTTTATCAATAAAACCAACCTAATGCAACACTTTAGATCACATCATCCAACACGGTGAATGCCAGACACTAGCTGACCAAGCAAAGAAAAAAATAAAGCTATGCATCATTAAGACCATTGGTTTTACTTTATCTTAGCTTACTCTGTCTTCTTTTTGTAATACCCACAACAAATTTGAGCAAACCAGATGTGGGTATTTACTGTATGTGCGTTTCTTATGATGGATTAGGTTGGTTTAATAAAGCTAACAGCAGTAGATCTGGGTGATGCTGTTGTTAAAGGAACAGTTTATGCTAATTAAATTCTGTCATCGTTTCCCGCTTCCCTTCATATCATATTGACATTTTTGGCACGGCTGGTTTAGACTGCTGATGTGTGCACGTGCACATTATGTTCACCATTCATCCCGCTGACAACGGATGCTGACCCATGAACCGTATCCCGGAATGATAAATGATTTGTTGGTAATCAATATGGGTGATGAAATGATAATCATTATCTTCACGCTTGACATGTCCATCATAGTTCAACTGAAGTTCACGGTCTGCGCCCTTATTTACAGAGGTTGGAGCTCTGTGAGAAAAGACTACGATTTTTGCTATAAAATGGCTAAATGTGTTTTCTCAAACTCTTGTTTAGACCCATTTGAGCGGTCAGTTGCATTCCATTCTGAGCAACTGATAAGTGACAGCAAACCCTGGTCCCTCAGGGTCTGTCAAACAGTAGCACCATGTGATTCTTTTCAAAGTGGAATGATCTAATGACTGTTGCTGTGGTCAAACATGATGTAATAATGCTGATGTTTGTTCCCCTGTGTATGTGTCGCTGGATTTGTGCTCCGTAAAGAAAGCGCATTCAAAAACTGTGGGAAAAAATAATTGTTTGTTGTAGCTTTGGGGTGGAAACATGGCTGTGTGAGTGACAAAGAAAAATGCTGATATATTTTTTTACACGCTCTTGAAGAAAACTTAATAAAGGTCAGAAAGACTGTTTATGTTAGACAGAATTGTCACCTTCCATAAAAATATAAAAATATCAGACTTTCCTTTCTTCTCTCAAGCAGAAAATAGTGTGATCCAAGAAAAGTGATGCATTTAGCACAGCATAACAGTCTCTCTCTCTCTCTCTCTCTCTCTCTCTCTCTCTCTCTCTCTCTCTCTCTCTCTCTCTCTCTCTCTCTCTCTCTCTCTCTCTCGCTAATATATATATATATATATTCTTCAAGAAAATGACAATCACATGATGGTGACTCTGTGAGAGTCTGTGGTATTTTTTATTGGGTTTTCTGTACTATCAGAGAGCAAGTAAATCTGAACTCTTTGAAATTAGTTGTAGGTGACTAGCCTATAGAAAAACAAAACCCTTCAGTCGTAAAACCTTTACAGCCAAAGACAAGAGTGTAGAGACAATTACATTTGAAAGGAAGGCTTAAGAAAGAAACCAGCAAAAGACCTTGGGTGTAACCCTGTTACACCCAAGGTCTGGGGCTTAAATTATTTTAAATTATTTGCTTAAAGTTCATAAAGTTATAAGATGTATGTTAAAATGATGATTTAGAATTTTCAAAGACAAAAGTTTTTTAGGCTGTGTCCACACTGGTGCATTTTCGCTTTAACAGTGTTCTTAAATGAAAACGGTCCTCGTCGATACTGGCGTTTTCCACTGCGTTTCAGACACTGATCTCTATATAAATGACCAGTGGTTTCAGAAAAGATCAACGTCCGCACCACATGGTCAAAAATGCATGTCACATGACCATTCATGCACACTGGGCATGCGCGTACAAGTGTAAACAGTTGCCGATTGCTCTAATGATATAGCTTGCCTCTTGCATGCGCATGTAGGCAGCTGCAGTATTATAAAATGCAGTTTTACTGCACTGCAAGTTTTACTGCACAACGGCTGCTGAAGAGGACAACAAAATCAGCAAAGCTTGCAGTTCCGTCTCCATTATATTGATTACATTGTCGTCAACGCTGGTCTGTTATTGTCGTGTTCCGATCGTGTAATTGTCATATGATAGGGGCCTGACGAATCAGGGAAGAATATGCAATGATCCAGAAGACCTTGGGAATTAGGGCAGCCAAAAGTCTCAGTTTTGGTCCGTCTACACTGAAACGCAAGCTCTCTGTTTTCAAGGGTCAAAAACTCTTGAGTAGTGTGGACGCCAGGTGTAACTGCAGCACAAGTTATGCGTAAAAAAAAAAAAAAAACGCACTAGTGCATACATAGCCTTAATGTTCACTCAGATTAATAAAGCTTTCTTGATGTGTGATAAGGAAGGACTGAATCATACTTCAGACTGCTCAAAGCCCCTGCAAATGCCCTGATAAAAACTCAGTTGTTGTAGACCTTCTGCTCCCTTATAAAGTACTGTAGCTCTTGAGGGCTTACTGCACTCTTAATGCAACAGTCGGAGGGAAAAGACAATGGAATAATGGCCTATTGATGGCTGTGAAATTGAATTGTGCTTGTTAAAAGAGCACATGACCCTCCATTCGATAGCAATAGAGAAGTCTGAATGCCATTGAATAGGCAGGTATTTATTTGAAAGAGGATTTTGGGCATTACATTTATCTTAAAAATAGGAAGAGTGGAGAAGGAGTGGAGGGATTAATTTAAAACGGAACATGACCTTTAGTGGAAACAAAAGTTTTGACATGAATGCACAGTGACCCCCCCCCCCCCCCCCCAATCTTTGGGAATGTTATCCTGTATACTACATTTATGTTTATTAATGTAAATGAAAAATGAATCTGTCATCATGACAAAAAAACCCCCCAAAAAACCTGCCAGTCCTTCTCAAGAGATCCCTACAGGAGATGTGTAGTAATAAAAGGATTTTTGTTTTGTTATTCAACAGACATTCTTTGCTGAGTCAGACTGTCTTAATATGAAAGTGTTGTTGAGTTTATGCAGTGAACCCACAGATCGATGGAAGCATTTACAAGTGCTCATATGCTTAGAGCCAGGTGTCCCTGCCTGCTGGGAATGAAAATTCATGCTGCACTTGTTTCTTTGCTGACCTGAGATCAGTTTAACACTGATGAACAATTTAGGCCCTGTTTACACCTGGTATTAAGATGCGTTTTGCTCAGTGGATGATGCAGGTCAGTGGATGATGCAGTCGATGCATTGAACATCTGGACAAACAGGGACTTCTGTGAGGATCCTGTTTGTGGACTTTTAGCTTGCATGCCCTTCAACACCATCATCCCAGGACTCCTCCAGACTAAGTTAACCTAGCTCTCTGTTTCTTAGCTCTATTTGTCAGTGGATCACCAGCTTTCTGACAGATAGGCAACAATCACTTCTGTCCTGATTTCTTCGAGGGGAGGGTCTATATGCTCATCGAACACGTGTGTGTGTTAGAAATCAGGAATGGTGCAAGAACATTGTGCTGGGTACGTTTTTCATCTTCAAAGCAAACTTGAGTCGATAAAGTTTCAATCCCGTCTGGCTAGTGCGCTAATGTTTATGCGTTAGGTCAGTGGGAAGCGGAAAGTAGTCAATCTTTTGTGGCTGTTCAAATGCATTCAGCCACATGAAGCGTCTACACTATGAAAGCAATCCAGTCAAAACCGTTTTTGACTACCTCTAGAAGTGGACAAGCTCAAAACGATTTGGACTCTGTTTACATGAGGGACACGTTCAAGCTCAAACCGGTGCGCAACGTTTTGCCACGGTTTCCGGGTTGAACTAGCCTGACAAGCCAGACCCACATTAAGATGTTGGGTCTGAGAACTCACCATTGGCATTGCTCAATCCGAGGGGCGGGATAAATGGTTGTCTTTCAAATTCCCTCTGCATGCAATAGGATAGCGCTACAACCAACCAGAGCACTGAAGAAGGTGAATCGGAGCTAGTTGATAGATTAAGCTTTCGCCGTATCCGGTCGGAAAAACTCTGAACACATCTTCCTTTCTTACGAATGACTTCAGTGCCGTTCTTTGTTCTTTTCTCAAAGAAAAGCTTAACTCCAAGTCTTCCAGAGTCGCGGCCAAAGCCGATTCGAAAGACCACTGTTGACCAGCTTTTTTTTTTACGAGTAGAACCAGAACCGCTGCAACTCTGCCGTCAATATGTTAAGCCCGCCCACCAACTCTATACACAATGTCATTGGCCTGACCAGAGTTTGTTTTTTCCAGCTCGCAAGCCAACGGAGAGTTGCTAGACTACCCTAAATTAGATTTGCTGCCGCTAGGGTGCGTCTAGATTTCTAGGCTAGGGTTGAACGTTATGTTTCCTAGAAACGGTGTGCAACGGGGTTTGAGATAAGTTTTCTCTTGTTTGGTGGGTGTGTCAAAAATGTCAGCCCAATCAGCAGCAACATGTATATAAACTGTGCGGTGTTAAGGAGACAGCTCTCACAATGGGTCCAAGGGCAGTGACTGTAACATTGAGCGTGTTTTGCAGTATTAAACATGTATTTATACCGATTTCATCAGGCTCTGAAAATTATTCAAAAAGAAAACAAAGAATGGCCTTCTCAGCTGCCATAGTTGCAACTCCTGCGTCATCAGAACAGGGTGTTCATCGCACCACCGTTTCTGTTTAAAAAACGTTTTGCAATGCTTTGTTGGGGCTGAACACAGACCTGAATTTAGCATTGTCCTCTTGTGATCCGATCGACCAAAATGCATCTTAATACCAGGTGTAAACAGGGCCTTAGCAGTGAATGGACAAACTAGTCCCAGCTCATTGTGAAATGGAACTTTTTAACAAATTCTACGCTGTCTACAAGAGATAGAATAAGAATTGTCTTTTTTTGTCCATGCTAAAATACAGAGGGACATCCCCTTGAGTATATGCATCCAGTGACGTTTTCGGTTATTGTACAGATGTCCTTATTAAAGCATTTCTGGGGCACATTTTTTTGACATGAAGGTAATTATTTATTTTTAGTCCCATTTTTAAATAAATAGCATGGAATCAATTCAAATGTTTTTTGCTGAAATGAATGGTTAGATTGAAAGAGCTATATTTAGAAAGTAATGGTCATTTGGCTTTTCGCAGGTGTCCAGATGGAAGTTTCATAAATGTGAAACGCAAAATAGTTTTTAATATATCGCTTGATTTACCAAGGTCCACAATCTAACCTTCACTTGTCCTCATTCGCTTTTTCTTTTCATCCCATCCCATCATCACTAGAAGCACTGAATGCTCTAAAAGAGATTAACCCGACAGGAGAGTTCAGCAGATCAAGCTGCCAAAAGTTGGTCATGTGACCTCACCTCTGTTTGATCCCATAAGGCCCTAGGTGGTAAGAAGCAGGACAGGAAGGCACAGAGAGATTTGTTGGAAAATATATTTGATATATATATTTTTTTAAATATTGGAATTTGTAGCATCTGTCGCAGTGGAGCAATAAGACCAATTGGGTAAATTAATATTGTGATCAATACTCATATACACTACCATTCAAAAGTTTGGGGTGAGTACAATTTTTTTTTTTTTTTAAAGAAACAAATGCTTTATTCAGCAAGGAGACATTACACTGATAAAACATGTACAAAACATTTTATAATGTTACAATATTTTTTATTTGAAATATTCATCAAAGAATCCTGAAAAGATGTATCACGGTTTCCACAAAAGTATTAAGCAGCAACTGTTTTCAACATTGATAATAATAAGAAATGTTATTTGAGCATTAAATTAGCATATTAGAATGATTTCTGAAGGATCATGTGACACTGAAGTAATGATGCTGTAAAAAGGGAGAAAATGCATTTAAAAAATATATTCAAATAGACAATATTTACTTTATATTGTAATATAGTTTTTTTAACCAATAAATGCAGCCTTGGTGAGCATAAGTGATGTTCAAAAACAATAAAAAAATGTGTTTAGAATATAAAGTGTATAAAGTGTGTTAGGTCTTAGTTTAGTTGTTACGTCGAGGTCTGTTTGTACTGTAGCTGAAAGTTTTGTCTGTCCAACAGTGGAGCTATTTGAATAGAATAGAGGGGCGAAATAGACAACAGACTTATAAGACTGCCAATCAAGAAAGCTGCTATCATCTCACTGCCCTTCAGGCATTGTGTGTGTACGCGTGTGTGCGTCAGTCCAACACAAGCAGTCCTTGTCTGAGCGACTCACAAATGGACCGTGTGACGTACTGTGCTGGGGATCTACACAACTAAACATAGGGGATGGAAACTGACAGCACAAAATGGACGGCCATTAACAGTGTGACCCAGTGACTTCCAGTTCCCCATAGACCTGTGCTATATCTTCTGATAATGAGAAAGGAAACAAAACGTCACACTTTGTAATACAGTATTCCCGAGAGACTCTCCACAAGTTCTGATGATGAACTGCTTTGTGCAGGTGCAAGAAAAATAGGAAAGTATTGTAGATAACAGTAACACCGCAGCCAAAGTTAGACTGTGCTTATTCATGCTGGTCTAGCCGTAGTACTATCACATATCAACACACACACACTGGATTTGTATTATAAAATGCTCTTTTTTCAGGTCATACTAGTGACATTTAAAGTGCTCCATCCATCCATCCATCCATCTATCCATCAACCCACCCACCCATCCATCCATCCATCCATCCATCCACCCAATCATCCATCCATCCATCCATCCATTGGATGAAGCACCGTTAAATGTAAACATGGCAATTACTGCCTGACTCCAAATTTCTGTGCCCATCAGGGTGTATTATGAAGACTAACATATTTGTCTGCCTTCCTGCTGGTTTGCTTAATTATGTATGCGATCAAAGTCACGGATGAAGTCATGTTATTAACATGCCCAGGACTTATGATGATTACAAGATTAGTACTCCCAGTGAGGAGACTACTTAATGAGCACAGGCTGATTAGCCAGGCGCCACACTGCCTATTAGAGATCTCTACAGCCAAGAAAAGTTGATTTGGTGATCGCAGAGCCTGACTTGTTGCAATTTGCATAGTGCATCGTTCAGGTTATAGAATTACAACGTTAGCTGTCGAAGAATGAGAACAGAATAAGAAAGGTGACCTGGATAATAAATGACCTGGAGAAAATGAGATGTACTTTTTGGTCATTTTTACCCAAGCAGAGGGAGAAGAAGAATTTACTATTGAAGACATCCACTGTTGCCAGATCTTATGAATCAAGTCTTGTAAAGGCATATGGCCAATACAATTGGCCGTCATTACACTTGTAGGAGCACTACTCGGATGATATCCAGCCAGCTTTATAGTTAAGAAAGTGTGAATAAAGAAAAAGCTGATATAATTTCCTAACATTTACTTTGAACTCTCCTTATTTGAGTACATTCTGTGACCGTGGGCCATTTCTGCCCAGGAGCTCAGAGGAGCACAGGAAGCAGGAGCATTGATTTATTAAGAGTTGGCAAATGAAATCAAACCTCATACGAGCACCTGGCTTTTCCGGCAGCTCCATTTGCCAGCATGGTACATTAATGAATAGAGGGATAATAGTTGCCGCTGTCTGTGACTCTCTTTGGCCCCAAGAGAATATGCTGGAATTACTCATGATTAACTAGTGGTATTGCGTGTGATGATGGCATTTGTCATCTTCCTCCATGGGATATTTGCAAATTAACTTTTTTCCCCATGATGCAGTTCCTTAAGAACACAATACATTCTTTCGAGTGGCTATTTATTGTTTTGACAATGATAAGTTGAAATGGAGGAGAATATTAAGGGGCTATCATTACCAGAGAGTGCCTGTGGTCAGTTTAAATTGGAATCTGCTTTCTTTTGTTGCTGAATACTAATGTAGGTGGGCAGACATGTGTGTACTGGGTCAGGAGGATCATCACATTTAATATCCTGGACCCATCTGACCCACTTTAGACTTGGAGACACTAAAAGCCTAAAGCAACACCTTAAGGTTTTTACAGTAGTTACTTGAATAAACTAATTCCGATTGTCAACACTCATATTTTGTTCATTTTTAGCTTGGTTGAGTGAAGATTCAGGATCCAGATCCATATTAATTCACCTAATCACTGTTTCTAAACCGATCCCAGATCATTCTATACTCTTAAAAATAATATTGGCATCTATGTTTTTTCTTAATGAAGAACCTTTAACATCCATGGAACTTGAAGGTTCTGAAGTGGAAAAAAACCTTTGAAATGATTTAAATGTTCTTCACACTAAGAAATGAATGGTTCTTTTTAGCAGGTAAGGTTCTTTGGTGAACATGAAATGGTTCTTCTATGTCAATGCTGCAAAAAACCCTTTTTTGAACTGGTATCTTGCACATTACGGCTCAGCAGAATCTTGTTCTGTTGACCTATTTTATCTTCCCTAGGGGAATATGAGGGCCCAAAGATAGATGGAGTTGTTAACACTGTTGGATATTTGCTTGCGTATCTTCTTGTGGATAATCAAGCATTCTTATATCTCACAGGAATGTCTCCACTTTCACTCTGTATCTCAACTTAAGATGAACTTAACTGTGTGAGCTGAAGACGAGCAAAGAGGTTGGTTGACACGACAATCGGATCAAGTGTTGTGTAACATTAAAATCACACAGAGAAAATCCGTTAATGGGCACAGCATAGAGCCAGGGACCTCAAATTGTAGTTTCATTGTGAAGTGGAGGATTAAGCCAATTTAGTAATGTTAGTCTGAGAGTAGAAATTGCCCTTCATTGTGTTACACGGTAAGAGGGTCTATTCCGTGGAGGACTCAATAGTATAATGAGAATAATGGGATGATATAGCAGTATAAAGTCCACATAATAACGGTAAAGATTCTGTGATACCCCTACTGTATTTGTGCAGCTGTCATTCAGAAGAACTGCTTTACATAATTCATATGTGAGCGATAAAGAAGCCTAAAGAGATGCGGAAATAGATCAGAAAATAGAAAGCAGCAGGATGTGTTTCTGAACAAACCAAGGCATATAGGGATAGATTTACTAAACGGGGCAAATTATCGTGAGAGTGCAATTCCAAAAAAGCAACATTGTGAGTGGAAAGTTCTGTGCGTGATCTACTGACGACGCGCAAATGAAAGAAAACAGATGCAGCTGGATAATTTCCATAATGACCAACGCAATCTACCCGTTAGTGTCTGGTTTAAGACGTGCTTTTTTTGGCTTCTACAAATGCATTTGCAATAAGGTCAGCCTCAAAAATAACCCTGTCCACGCCTTTTCAGTGCTAATTTATCACTGCGTGTCTTTAGTAAATCCTGACAGTAGTTTTTTTTAACACCAAAAGAGGGTTTGCGCTGACGCAAGCTGTTGGTAAATCTGGCCTTGGTTGTTTACAGTACCAATATTATAACTTGCCACATTAACATATTTATATTCATTAATAACCATTGGAACACTTACCTACAATAAAAAACATATAATTAAGCAATATCTCTGGAGCAAGACTGCTGATCATCAGCACGATTACGAGTGTGATCTTGTTTATGGAACTGTTGTATAAAAACTACAAGTAAATATTGAATAAACTTACATTTTATACACTACCGGTTACTTTGTGTATTTTTGCTGACAAAGCAGTTCCGGAATGAATCAGTGTTTCTGATTCAATCGATTTGGTTGAGTGAATGATTCAGTGATTTGCTCATAAAGAGTCACGTTCATGACTAAATAATTTTTGACAGTATCAGTTCAATAAATGCTTCATTAACGCACTCATATAAACCTGTCACCAGCTACTGGTGTAACAATGTAATGTGCAGTTACGTCCAGTTTAGTTGAATGTTTGTTACTTGCCACATTAAAATAAATCCAGATGACGTCTGGCTGTTTTACAACAGCTTTGAATCTGGCGTAACATTCAGAGAGTTGAAACTGTCTGTTTTTATAATATGAATTGTACTGTTTATAGTCTTTTTTTTCACTCAAGTGTTACATTGTATGCTGTTTTTTTGTATTAGTTTTTTTGTAGACTAATAATTAATTTGTTATAATCGTTACCTTTAGTCTTTGTAAAGATCTAATTTAAAAAGAGAAACCATCATGTTGTCAGATTAAATTGACTATAATTTACTATAATTTTCAACAAATCTTCCAGACGTACACTTCAAATGACTGTAGCGATATAAGACTTTGGTCATCCCACCCACCCATAGAGCAGAAATACTCTCTTTTTGAAATGTTCTTACATGCGTGGAGACATTTGGCACTCAAAGTGGGATTCTAATGTAGCTTTGACTTTTGGAGTCATGATGGCTTGAGGCTGTATAACCGATAACTGAAAGTCCTCTCAGATTTCCTTTTCTTGCTTCTCTTGAAGGTGCATGTTCTGCTTATGTAATGTTTGCCTATGACTTTCAGAAATGTTTTATTTTTCCCAGAGTCTTGAATTGGACGTGTTTTATTCAACGTTCTGGTGGTGCGGGTGCACTGATCATTCTCACATTCTGTAAATCAGATGTCTGATATTTCAGTGTATGGACACATGAGAATGTTAAACATCGCTAATGGTGGATTTCTGCCATACCCTGAGCTTACTGAAAGTCACTGGCAGGTAGAAGAGGCAGACAGATTATATAACACCCATTTTTTGCTGGAAGATAAAAGCTCTATCACTAATTGCATGGGAATTGAATGGGATGGGGGCTGAGCAAGCTTGAATCAGTTCAGTTAAGGTTTATATGGTTCATCACCATATGTGACGGTACCTGACTTTTAGAATTTACAGCCAGTGATGTGAAGATGAAACTTTATGACACAGCTCAATTTTGTGTTTCTGAGGCAGTAGGGAGCATCTTCATCAAAGGTTTTTGAAACACTCTTAAAGTGCAGAAAGTGTGAATAAACAAGAAGAAAGGACAACCAGATTTGTGTTTGATGGAGAGTTCTTATACTGTTCTGATTAATGTAAGGGTCATTAAATGACTTGTGCCTTTTCCAGGTTGATAAGGGAATTGTTAAATATTTTAAAATCTTATAAAATAATTTATGTTGTGTTAACAAACTGATTTTTTTCCATTTCAATCTAAGTTAATACATTTTATTACATATTGGAATACAATTATGCCTTGAAAGTAGTGACAAGTTTGACAATTTTGTAAGCCTAGGGCTCAAGGTTGTGAAAATGTGCTTCTTAGTATGAGGGTTTAATGCTGCTATTTCTACAACTATGCACCTTTCATTATTATTTGTAACAACACAGACGATAAAGTAATAAAAAATAGATAGCCATCAGACAGACAGACAGACAAATAGACAGACAGACACATAGACAGACAGACAAACAGAGAAACACAGACAGACAGATGGACACATAGACAGACAGACAGATAGACAGACAGACAGACAGACAGAGAGACAGACACATAGACAGACAAACAGAGAGACACAGACAGACACATAGACAGACAAACAGAGAGACACAGACAGACAGACATACACATAGACAGACAGACAAACAGAGAGACACAGACAGACAGACAGACACATAGACAGACAGACAAACAGAGAGAGACAGACAGACAGACAAACAGACATACAGACACATAGACAGACAGACAGACAAACAGAGTGACACACAGACAGACAGACAGACACATAAACAGACAGACAGACAGACAGACAGACAAACAGAGAGACACAGACAGAGAGACAGACAAATAGACAGACAGACACATAGACAGACAGACAGACAGACAAACAGAGAGACACAGACAGACACATAGACAGACAGACAGACATATAGACAGACAGACAGACAGACAAACAGAGAGACACAAACAGACAGACAGACAGACAGACAGATAGACACATAGACAGACAAACAAACAGAGAGACACACACAGACAGACAGACAGACAGACAGACAGACACATAGACAGACAGACAAACAGTGAGACACAGACAGACAGATAGACAGACAGACAGACAGACACACAGACAGACAAACAGAGAGACGCAGACAGACAGACAAATAGACAGACAGACAAACAGAGAGACAGACAGACAAACAAACAAACAGAGAGAGACAGACAGACAGACAGACAAACAAACAAACAGAGAGACACAGACAGACAGACAGACAAATAGACATAAAGACAGACAAACAAACAGAGAGACACAGACACACAAACAGACACAGATAGACAGACACAGACAGACAGACAGACAGACAGACAGACACATAGACAGACAGAGAGACACAGACAGACAGAGAGACACAGACAGACAGATATACAGACAAACAGAGAGACACAGACAAATAGAGAGAAAGTGACAGACAAACACATAGACAGACAGAGAGACACAGACAGACAGACAAACAGAGAGACACAGACAGACAAACAAACAGAGAGACACAGACAGACACATAGACAGACAGATAGCCAGACACATAGACAGACAGATAGCCAGACAGACAGACAAACAGATAGACACACGCAGACAGACAAACAGAGAGACACAGACAGACAGACAAACAGAGAGACACAGACAGACAGACAGACAGACACACAGACAGACAAACAGAGAGACACAGACAGAGAGATAGATTTCTCCACCAATAAATCGACAAATCGGGTTTACTCTCTCATGTTTAGTTTCATCTGTTCTTCCACTGGGTTCACAATGGGGGCAAGAGTGAATTATTCCACTGCAGTGTGCTGTCAATTAAACCTATGGCTCCATTTTTCAATTAGCTGGAATGCAGAATCTCTGGCTGAGTTGAGCTGAACACTGATCCTGAATCTATCTATCTATCTATCTATCTATCTATCTATCTATCTATCTATCTATCTATCTATCTATCTATCTATCTATCTATCTATCTATCTATCTATCTATCTATCTATCTATCTATCTATCTATCTATCTATCTATCTATCTATCTATCTATCTATCTATCTATCTATCTATCTATCTATCTATCTATCTATCTATCTATCTATCTATCTATCTATCTATCTATCTATCTATCTATCTATCTATCTATCTATCTATCTATCTATCTATCTATCTATCTATCTATCTATCTATCTATCTATCTATCTATCTATCTATCTATCTATCTATCTATCTATCTATCTATCTATCTATCTATCTATCTATCTATCTATCTATCTATCTATCTATCTATCTATCTATCTATCTATCTATCTATCAATCATGTCCCACAGGTTTCATTTTACACATAAATCGAAAAACCCCATTATAATACCCCATTGGAAAATCCCGACGGAACCAGCAGTGAATTAGTCTTCCGGGTTCTGACATCATACTTGCACCAATCTATATGTATCTCTCTATATCACTCTCTCTATATATCTCTCCATATATCTCCATGTTAGTTTTTTTGTTGTTGAAATTTTTGGAATTCTTAAGAAGTTCTTCCTACCGATGCTGTGTGTTAGCTTCACATTATAATGTAAAGAGTTGCTAGAACAAAGACAGTTATGTGTTGCTTTTAAACAGTAAATTGTTGAGATTCTTGATAAAATGACAGGTGAATGACTGGACTTCATAAAGCTAACTTATAAAACTGATAGTCATATTCTGTTCATTTCCTATCTTAACTCTTCCAGCAGAGTCCTGTTATACAGTATACATACAATACATACTGTGCACTCCTTAAGGCTCTGTTTGTAGAACTTGCACACGTTCATGTATATGTGTGAACTTGGGGTGTGCAGCATTTATCATCTATGATAATATTGTAATTGTTTTTTAATGATATGCAAGGTGAAATTATCGAGTATGTCACTCACTTCGCAAAAAACAAACAAAAACACATCTTGAGTTCGAATGCATTCACTGCGCATTGAAGCCTATTAGAATGTACTAAAAATGGAAACGTTTTTCCCTCGCTTTTACCGCGTACAGACAACAACGCTGTCAAAACCCGTTCATTTGGAGCCATAAAAATGACTAAAATCGCTGTATTATGCTACCAGGCCAGTAGGTGGCGATGTCACTTTGTAAAGAAACACTTCACCCCTATAGACTGAACACCTAATGTGCATGCACATGACCTTACAAATTAGCATTTTTGTAGTTTACACTGAGACAATAACGGTATCGTTTTTTAAAACGTGCACTTTTTCCTGTTGCAAGTTGTCGTGTAAAAAAAACGTTTTCTGTTTTTAGTTGAAAATAGTGTCAAGAAAACGGCCCCTTAGTTTCATATGTATTTATCCATAACAGGCCTAACCCAGCCAAGTTACCAGCACAAAAACAAACACAGCAAAATATGGTCTAATTATCGTTATCGTTATTTTGTCAATCCCTAGTGTGAATTTGTTCATGTCAAGACATTGCATTACAGAGAAGTGAAGCCTAGCTGAGCTTCTATATGACTCATTTGGTAAATGGGTTAATTAGAGTGACCCACTAAAGAGGAGCAAACATGTTTTAAGGTGAGGTTAGTAATAAAAGTGCTTGCTGCAGGTCAGGACCACTGAGAGCTGGAGAGTACGCTAAGAAACTGTATCCTATACATTAAATGTCAAGTCAGATCAAGAAAGGATCCCTCCTGTCTGAATAATCATATACAGTTGGGCATGACAGGTAAATCTCATTTCTGGTCATCAAAACTGTACAATATACTGTATACAGTATATAATAATAATAGTAATAATAATTTGTTACATTTATATAGCCCTTTTCTGGGTACTCAAAGCGCTCTACATTTAGAAAGAGGGAATCTCTTCAACCACCACCAATGTACAGCATCCACCTGGATGATGCGACGGAAGCCATAATGCGCCAGAACGCCCACAACATAGCAGCTGATTGGTGGAGAGGAGACAGGGTGATGATTATGAGGCCATGATGGACAGAGGTCAATGGGCAAATTTGGCCAGGATGCCGGGGTTACACCCCTACTCTTTTTCCGAAGGACATCCTGGGATTTTTAATGACCACAGAGAGTCAGGACTCATCCGAAGGGCGGCGTAAATATGAGTAAATATACAATATCTATTTTAATGGAAAGCTCAACAAGATGTTGAGAAGTGGAAATACAAAAATGTATATATTTTGCTGAAAAAGAGAAAAAAAATGACAGGATGCAGGAATGCATAAGAAGTGATATTCCTTGTGTTTTATTGCTCTTGACATATGCTTGTCTGTTTTCAGTTAGAGATGTCAAAGCTCATATGATCAGACAATATGTTGAAATGTTTGTGTGTGTGTGTGTGTGTGTGTGTGTGTGTGTGTGTTTCAGCCACACATGGTCACATTGTCCAAACGTGACAGATTGGAGTGTGTTTGAGTCCACGTGACTCAAGTCCTGAGGCTGGTCTCATGCTGGCACAGATTGATTATTGTGAGGGGAGAGGGGGTTAGAGAGTGGTTCTTATATCATTCTGGAAGGCACTAGCCGTTTATTCTTTCACAGATTCTTATATTGCTGACTCCTCTTGAGTGTTGCACATCTGGACTGATCAGCCAGTCGCTGTAAGGGGCTCTTAGCATCTGTTTGATCTGTACACACACTCAGAAATAATGTGCAAAAATTTTACCTTTAGGGGTACAACAGCTTGTATCTAGTTAATATGTAAGGAATAATTGATGGACTATTAATGATGGAAAATTTAAAATAATATTAATATGATACCATTATTTTCATTCAATAATAATAATAATAACAATAAAATAAAATAATTTGTTTATTTATTTATTTTCCATTTTGTGTACTAATACTGTGTTCGTGTTGTAAGGGATTACTACAGTTGCCAAAAATGTCAGCTTAAAATTATTATTATGGTGCCATATTATTTATGGTATATTATTACATTCCATGTATGGTATGTCTTTGTTCTAGCTTAAATAAAAATAAATGCAAATATGATTTATCCTTTCATGTCTTTTTGTGCTATCCATTAACTGTGCTGCTAAATATGGTGATGCACAAGGACAGGTACACTTTACACTAATGGATACTAACTCCAGGCCCCTAAATATTTGATGTGCACGTGTAGCACATTGGCTCGGCTGGCGTTCCCCATGAGATGGCACACACCAATGAGAGAGTCTTATCGTGTAAAGGGCAATGGGGTCCTGTAGAGAGAGTTCAGATGAAGCTTGGTGAGAGAAGAACATTATGACATTCAAATCTAGAAGCTTCCAGACCTCTCTGCTCTCTTCCGGGGGCGGAAGTAGCTAACAGATGGAGCGCATTTGAGAGCAAGTGTAGCGTTTACCATAAATACACCTCCACCAGCAACAGCATGAACCTCGGTCAGCGAGCGAACATAGCATGATCTCCACAGATGGCCAATAATGTTGTTTTTGCACATTTTTATATATTTGCTTGCCAGCCTGACTTTTATATTTCCTAAAAAAAAAGAATGTTTATACTTTCTGGGACAAAATGTAAAAATTAAGAAAGGATATATAATCTTTTTCTAGTTATAGAAGTGTCAGTGATGTTTGATTTGTGAGTGGATTTTCTAATGAATCAGTCAAAATTCAATTGCAGTATCTTAAAGGTACAGCAGCGCTGTTTAATTTTAAAGGGATAGTTCACCCAAAAATGAAACTCACCCAAGGATTTAGTCACCCTCAAGCCATCATAGGTGTATATGACATTCTTCTTTCAGACGAATACAGAGTTATATTAAAAAATTTCCTGGCTCTTCCAAGCTTTATAATGGCAGTGAATGGCAGCCCAAAATTTAAAGCCCAAAAAAGTGCATCCATCCATTATAAAATTAATCCACACAGTAATCCATATTTTACTTTACAAACCCATCTCTTCGCTTCAGAAGGCCTTTATTGACCCCCGGAGCCGTGTGGAGCACTTTTATAATGGATGGATGCACTTTTTTGGGCTTCACATTTTGGGCTGCCATTTACTGCCATAATGCTTGGATTAGCCAGGACATTTTTTAACATAACTCCGATTGTGTTCGTCTGAAAGAAGAATGTCATACACCTGGGATGACTTGAGGGTGAGTAAATTGTCGTTTTTTTGGGTGAACTATCCCTTTAAGGGTCAGAGAAAATTGTCATTTACAGGTAAAACTATAATGTTTTAAGTGGCAGAAACATTAACTAACATTATCAGTGTATCTTGATGTAAAAAAAAATATTATTTTAAAAGTAGTGAAAAAGAGACAGTTTGGTTAGAATTCTCGATAGCATCCTAGCGTCCTAGAGTTGTTTACCGCACACATCTCTCTCTCTCTCTCTCTCTCTCTCTCTCTCTCTCTCTCTCTCTCTCTCTCTCTCTCTCTCTCTCTCTCTCTCTCTCTCTCTCTCTCTCTCTCTCTCTCTCTCTCTCTCTCTCTCTCTCTCTCTCTCTCTCTCTCTCTCTCTCTGCCTGTGTTTTGGCTGAGGACTGATTGTTTGGCCTGTTGACAACCCTATTAATCTCAGTCCTTTTCGGGCCTGTCTGCCTCCCCAACAAACTATATTTAAAGCGCCTTTTGTGATGTAAAATGTTGTTAACCTTAGAGATGAGCTGACTGGACAAGCATGATAGCTCTTATCGCTAGCTACTTTTGTGGACTATCCATGAATTATACACAATTGTTTAAAAAAAACGTTACTAGAGCTACCATTGAATCAATGGCCAGGATGTGTGTGGGTTGTGTTAGAATGGCTATATTTCAGTCTTCTGCGCTGTGCTTATCAGTGGGTGAGATAAAACACATAAAGGTCTGTTTTTTGTGCTTTGGACAAGAGCTGACTCAAGAACAGCCTGAATTCTAACGTCAACAGAGCCACAACAAAATCTTTTCAATTTAATTTTATGTCTAAATATTATTGTATTCACTCATGTTAAAATTACAAATAAAGGCCTTCGCTTATTTGACGGACTTTTTGAAACTCTTGGAATTTGACTGTTATTGATTTCTTGTAAATTTTACAGTTTGGACAAGGGATGCACAATATAAATAATTAACAGATGATATTGGATATTTAATTGTGTATGCTGTTATTTTTACTTCATTTTAATTAAATATTTCTCTCTCTTTTTTACATTTTAGTTCACTTAAAGGTAATGATTTAAATCACTGATAATTAATAATGTAATTACATGTTATCTTTATCAAACACATAATGCATATAATATTGTAATGTAGCATTTGAAATTATGGATTTTATTTTATTTATTTATAAATTATTTTTTTATTTTTAGCATTACTTTGCATTATGTTTCCTTTATTTTATTGTGATGTAGCATCTAAAATTATGGATTTTAATTTAGTCAAAATAGTACAGAATTTGAATATCAGCCATTAATCAGTTATCAGTCATATGAAAATATTTACCAGCTTATCAATCAGCTTACCAGAATGCATCACTAAAAATATAATGCCATCACTAAGATAAAATTCACAGAAATCTTCTGTGACCTTATCTGTGGTAGAGAACATCTGCCATTCAGTGTTTTCACTGGCTCTCATGTCAAATATTAAATAATGTATTTCGTCATCTATCCTCCTTCTATCTTTGTATTACTTAACTTTGGCCAAAAGCATCTCTTACTCATTATATAATTGCTTGAGTCCCCATGTTAGATGATATATTGACACCCCAGCCCCCCCCCCCCCCCCCCCAACCTCATAGGCAGCAGTCACACAAGTATTATTAATAGCAAAAAATGTATTGCGTAATTCTTATGCAATATGTTTTGGACAGATATTTGTATGGACACATTTGAATGTGTGATTTTTCCACATGTACAGTAATATAATAATTTCCCATGATAGAGTAATTCAAGCATAAATTATGCTTATATTTTATCAGGCTGCACTAATAATGAGTCCAGTGGGGGAAAAAACAGTAAACACCATTGATTTTTCTTTTCTGTGCTCTAGAAATACTTTCCAGTATTAGAAGACACACTTTTATCCAAAGCAGTACTAAGTGTAAGTGACAGTCCCACTGGTGCAACCTAGGGTTAAGTGTTTGAATCCTCATGGGATTCGATCCAGACACCCCCTGGATACCAACCTTGAGCTTTTACCAACTTTATCATACCCATTACATCCTTATTGTGTAATCCAATCGCTGATTTTATAAAACAGATCAGGATTAGAAACAGGTTTAATGTGACAGACATCTCAGTAATGCACTCTTCAATCCAGACATACGGTATTTAAAAGCTAAAACTAGATCAATAGCGGAACCACATTCAGTGATCTCCACTTTAGCAGTACTTAGCAGAAATGAAATGAACTACTGTGTTTTTATTGTCCTTAACATGATGAATATTAAGCTTTTAGTCTCACTTAAGGCTTGCTTTGCTAATTTTATATGGTACGGATCGTTTGCAGCATTGTTGCTTGGAAACACATTTGCTGACTTGCTTGTCTTTAATACACATGCATTTACCTGAATGCATGCAAGCGAGAAAAGATCCATGAATGCACATTAATCAGACATAAGAAGGCATTTATATTTTTCCTGGTACTTTATTGGTATTTTAAGCATTGATAAAATATTGTATCAGTGTAGTGGCTTTCAGATTAATTGAATTGTGCATGTACACATGGGGACTGGGGACAGATTTTCTAGGTTATATAACTTGCCGTGTGCTCCATTGGTCAGTGTAGCATATAATGTAATGTTCAATCGTGTTATTAAAATCCACACACTCATACTGCATTGTGGATACCTGCTGTCTGCTTTTATTCCAGTCATAAAATTTTGTTGCCATACCACATAAAAATAAAATGACAGTAACTGCTCTCTTTTAAGCAGTTAACTTTTAACCATTACTGCACTGCAACAACTCAGCATGATTGAATTTACATCTGAATTTATGTTTTGTGATTTTTTTTTTTCATAACCTGAATAGATAAATAATATTATTTTCCCACTTAAAGTGTTCACCCAAAAGTCTTTGTGTTCTTCTGTGAAACACAAAAAATGTTTCGCTAATGTCCATACAACGCAGGGCAGCACAACTGTTTTCAACTGTGAAAAGAAATGTTTCTTGAGCAGCAAATCAGCATATCAGAATGATTTCTGAAGGATCATGTGACACTGAAGACTAAAGCCGCGTTTCCACCGCAGGAACTTTCCCCAGGAACTAGGAACTTTGGGGTGGTACTCAATGTGTTTCGACCACAGGAACCAGGGTCTAAATGAATCGAGATAGTACCTCGCGAGGTAGTACTCTTTCAAAGTTCAGTAACTTTCGGGGGTGGGACTTGGGCGCCGAACATGCTGATGGTTGAGTTCACACAGCATTTTATTTCAACTGGCATTTTTAAAAGTCTTTTGAGAGGTTCGTTCTGCATTCAGTAAATATCAGTCTTGCTCTTTCTGTCCGATGGCGCGCATTCGTCTCAGCCATCTCACGGTCAATGTCTGTAATAGCTGATAATAACATACATTGTCTTATTTTAAATCTAGCTTTCAGAATACGCTTTAGTATCAGTGCTCGTCTCTTTTCTGCCATTTTGTTAATTACATCTTTAGTAAACCAATACATAACTAGCAAAAACAGCGCTGCTTGCATCTCCTCCACATGTTATTGTTGCAGACAGTGTCACGCAAAAATGATTACTGTCCGTCACTGACTAGGAGGAGCAGTCGTGCGCAGTCCTACATCACCGGACTAATTTGCCTAATCTTCACGTTACTTGGTACACAGCAGCAGGTCTGGGGGGTAATTTCGGTGGAAACGAGGCTTATGGGTGTAATGATACCCTCATATCACGATTCAGTACATATCCCGATACGATATTCTTGCAATACTCCAAGACATATGGTAAAAGGTTAATGAAAAATGTACTGTTGATTAAAATGCTAAATTTGGTATTACATTGGGGGTGGAAATTAATAGTCTTGGACTTGGTGCTGAAAACCCAATGCACAGGACAATGGTGACAGCAGAATAAAAATATTCATGATTCTGAAGCTGAAAATACAGATTTATTTCACTGACTAGATATATATATATATATATATATATTTAAAATAATGGAGGCCACTTTTTACTGGTAACATAAGACATTTGGCATGATCATGACCCACAAATATTCCCTCATTGTATTATTATACATTATATGCAACATTATATATAGTAGTTTAATGTAGTACCGACTTTAAAACTCTCACAAAAATTTTCTCTCACCGTAATTTTAATTTTGGGCAAACTATACACAATACACATTGTCACGATCCATTATACATATTGTTGCATTTTTGTACTGCGATATATTGTGATATATGATATATTGTTACACCCCTACTGAAGACTGGAGTAAAGATGTTGAAAATCAGCTTTGCATCACATGAATAATTTGCATTAAAAAAAATATTACAATAGAAAACAGTTATTTTATACACTGTAAAAAAAATACCCATTAAATTTACGGTAAAAAAACGGCAGTTGTTGTTGCCAGAACTTTACTGTAAAAAATATGGCAGTAACGTTTTAGGTTTTACGGGACAGCACCATATAATTTAAAGGTTTATAATGTAATAATAAAATTACGTAAAAATAATACTTTTATTTTACAGTTCAAAACCATATAAGGTTTATATTGTAATAATTACATGTACACTATAATAATGTTAAACTGCTTTTAAGAGGACAATACTATATAGAAGGTGCACAGTCATTCACACAAACACTAAACACCATCATGGTAACACATGAAATTTTAAAAATGCAATAAACATTAATTTAACAACATTAGATGTAACATAAAACCCTAATGTACACAATTGATTAGAACAAACTAAGACGAAAACGTTATTTCAACGAAAATACATTAAATGCGAAGTGTCTCGCAGTAAATTCTGGGAATGTCAATTTACGTTTTTTCACTGTAAATTACACAATGACTTTTTCACTTCCAAAAACTGTAAATTTAACAGTATTTTACTGTAAATTAAATGTACGGTTAGTCACCGTATATAGTACGGAAACTTTCTGTTAACCAATGAACTATTTTTCACCGTAGCATAGTCTTTTACCGTTAAAATCACAATGATTTTTTACAGTGTAATAACTGTAATAATATTTCACAATGTTACTGTTTTCACTGTATTTGTGATCAAACAAATGCAGTCTTGGTGAACAAAAGAGATTTCTTTCAAAGGTTTTTGCTGACAAATGCAGCCGTTGCGATTCTCACAGACCTACTGACCCAGATCTCAACATTTGTAACATTGTACCAGGAGAAATGAAGCCATGCTGAAGGTCAGGGTTATAAATGTGGCAGGAGCAATCTCTCATCTATTTTTTAAATATAACTGATGTGATAGACACAACTTGAATGACATGCACTTTGGATTACAACCTAGTTTTCTGGTAATGGTCAGATCACTCATTTATTTGTTCTATTTCTGATTTCCGAAGCGATTTCCCTGTGAAAACAGAAAAGCACCTATCAATCATGCTGCTATTTCAGCCTTGTTGTTTTTGCCGTTCTTTCACTCTCTCTCTTTTCCCACAGAGAAAGCATTTTCCCAGTCTCACCCTTCCTGTCTGCTTGGTTTTGTCGTTGTACTACTAGTTTCTATAATTGGCTCACCCTTAGCATCGGCATGGGTCTTAGCTTTACAGCTAATCCATTATAGATAAGATGATTCACCAGCTGTCTGCTACTCTTAAGACCCACCTGCTCTCAAAAATATGAATATTCATGCATTCATTTTAAAAAGAGATTTCTACCACAATATGTTCTTTACACTTTTTATATGTGCTACAGGCTCAGTGGCATCTTAGTTCTTCTTTTCTTTCTTTATTGATGAGGAGTCAATAAGTGTGAGGAGGACGATTCAGTGTATTTTGAATGAGCTAGCACTTTTTGCCACTCAAGTCTGTTATAGTAGGCATCAATTTCAGATTTGCATGCCCCTAAACGTCACGTAAGCTAAGCAAACTGGTTAGTTGCTTTATTGGCCATTTAAACTAAGAATGCACTGATATGAAAATGTTGGCCGATACTGATAATACGATAATTCTTTATATTTGAAAGCTGATAACCGGTATATTGGTCGATACATCTAAACCCAAATTTGTATATCATTTTTGAGAGCCCGATTACAAAAACACCATTAAAAGCCATGTCCCAAGCACACAATTATAATGTTCTCATTATAATTTTATGTAGCCCATATCAGGGGTTTTCAAAATGTATGATGCCAAGGACCCCCAAATTTGATGAACCTTTTATGAGGGACCCCCTTCCTAAAATCCATCTATATATTTTTTTTATGTATGGAAAAAACATTTAAACTGTTAGATAAATAGTAAGTGTGACATTATAAATACAACATGTTGTTTCCAAAATTAAATTGGCAGTATAAACCTGAAGAACATTTTCAATAAAAAATGATTTGCATAAGCAACTTTCATGGTAAATGGTAAATGGACTGCATTTATATAGCACTTTCAACAGATCTATGGCCATCCAAAGCGCTTTTACACATTGCCTCACATTCACCCATTCATACACTGACAGCGGTGTCAGCCATGCAAGGCGCCATCCAGCTCGTCGGGAGCAGCTGGTGTTAGGTGTCTTGCTCATGGACACCTCGACACTTGGTCAGGTGAAACAGGGGATTGAACCACCAACCTTTCGGTTTGTAGACAATCTACATGAACCACTGAGCCACTGCCACCCCTTTCACTTTAACACACAATACACAATAGTTGTGTAAGTAGCTTACATACTGCATTAAGAATACTGCCTTACAGCCCCAGTGAGTAAGACAAAGGGGACTATGGTGAGAAAAACTCTCTAGAAAAATTTCTGGAAAGTATGTATACGGCAAGAAAGATGAGAAACATTTAGAACTAGAGGTTACATTTAGAACTAATGTCTAGAGGTAGACATTATCCATTTTTGCTTAGACTTTATTTTCTTTGAAATTTTCTGGGGACCCCTTAGAACCTTCTGGAGGACCCCAGTTTGAAAACCCCTGGCTTATATGACAGACTTGCACTGCACACTTAACTGTATTTTTATATAATAATCCATTAAATATCAGCTTTAATATATAGGCCGAATTTTCTTATTGGGCCGATAATGATAACATTAAACATGAACATATATCAGCTGATACTGATATGGTGGCTGATATATCATGCATCCCTAATTTAAACGTCCCCTTCCTGTGAGTTTGTGCTCAAAAACGATCTAACTCAGTATTTTGGATAATATTTGAGATTAGCTCTTCATGATCTTGCCAGGTTGATATTAAAAAAGGTTTTGAGTTCAGCGCGGCGTTAAACATGCAATTATAGTCATTTACCACTCAAAGATTTCCTGCTTCTCAATGGCCAGTTACATCCAAAAGGTCTTTATGCTGTTATTTTATTGAAAGGTTATGTTTTCCCCTGTGGAGCGGATGTGTGAGATGTGTGCATGTGTTTGTTATAAAATTTGCTGAGTGTGTGTGTGTGTGGACGGCTTACCAGGCACAATGTGTGTGTGGGTGTTTATTTCTGGCATTCGCTTAAGACAACAGGTTGCCTTCGTGTAGAATGAGTAAGAAAGGAAGCGGGAGAGAGGAGGGGGCGAAATTAGAGTCCGACTCCTCCCACAGAATATTTGAAATGCAAACAAATGTTCTCCCACTTTGTTTAGAGGAGTAAACCAGTGGATATTTGTGCTTTTAAAACCCCCAGAGGCCCCGATTTTCTCTGAAAAAAAGGAAACATCCTTAAAAACGTATGTTTTTCTCCGTTGATAGTGCATCTCCTTCTTGTAAATAGCAATTGTTTATTTTCGCTCAAGGGAGGATGTCCCCCATCTCTGTTTTCCCTTTGTCTCTTGTTTTTTTCCTGTGAGTTGTACTGAAACAACAGGACATTTGGATTGGAAGCCGACACCCATGTGACCAAACAATAGCACAGACAGAGAGATACTTGTTCAGTCACAGGAGGCCAGGGTTTACTGGTTTCACTCATTACCCAGGTTGAGCAGGGGTCAGAGAGACCGAGAGAAGGACAATGTAGTTCCAGTTCATACTCTAGCACACAATCTAATTCCAGTTCAGAGAGGTGTGAACAGACAACTGACTGATCCAGATTCAGTTCCACTTCACTTTTCAGTTATAGTTAGATTGGTCAAAACTAGACTCATTTTGTATTAAAATAAGACATTGTTCTTAAAAAATATCCTGATCAAATAATACATTACATTTTCAAATCCATGCAGAAGAAAACTACATAAAACAGGAAAAATATCATGGAGCCCTCTGACATTTGTTACTTCGTAAAGGTCAATAAATCACTTGATATATCATAGAATTTGACCTTTATGTGACATTTAGTTCACTTTGGGTGTAAAATGTTGAAACTCCTCAAAATAGTGTTTTTTAATATATAAATGAATAACTCATTATATTTATACAATATTTATACCTTGAAGAATATATTAAAAAACTTATTTGGAAGTAATAATAAAGATATATTCAGGATATAATGAGAAAAAAAAAAAACACTTTTTACACCACATGACATTTTTCCGGTCATTATATTTAATTTGTTCTTAAAGGTATAAAAGTTTTTCGAAAAACCATATAGTACCAACATGGATACAAATATAACATTAATAAGAACCTGACATGTGTTTTAAACTGCATCATTTTTTATTTATTAGCTTCTAGGAAAGGACATAGGGAATGACAAATGAATATTCAATTGTGAATATTGTATACTGTACATTGTATATTATTATTATAGCTTAATGTATATTGTTTTAATGTACAGTACTGTGCAAAAGTCTTAGGCACGTTAGTATTTTCACCCCCAAAAATGGTTAAGCCAGTTATTTATAACTTTTGTAATAGTGTGTCAGTAGGTTATATCAGTTTACATTTTCAAACATTAATTTTGCCATTAATTGTAATAATCCATTCCAGTGAGATTTTTGTATGCAGAAGGAGTCTGACAACAGAGCTATGATCCACACAGAGATCTGATCTCACCATCATCGAGTCCGTCTGGGATTACATGAAGAAACAGAAAAAACTGAGACTAAATCCAGAAGAACTGTGGCAGCGTCTCCAAGACGCTTGAAGAAACCTTCCTGTAAAGCTCCCTAAAAAAACTATGAGCAAGTGTCCCAAAACAAAAGCTGTTTTCAACGCAAAGGGTGGTCACACAAACTGATTTGATTTAGTTAATAGAAGTTAATTGATCAAAAAAAATTAACAGTCTACTTATGTTATTATTTTTGAAAACTTCCTGACTTTACAGCATTTTTACCCAAGTGTCTAAGTACTGTAGCTTTGCAGGAAGGTTTCTTCAAGCGTCTTGGAGACGCTGCCACAGTTCTTCTGGATTTAGTCTCAGTTTTTTCTGTTTCTTCATGTAATCCCAGACGGACTCGATGATGGTGAGATCAGATCTCTGTGTGGATCATAGCTCTGTTGTCAGACTCCTTCTGCATACAAAAATCTCACTGGAATGGATTATTACAAATAATGGCTATAAACTGATATTACCTACTGACACACTATTACAAAATGTATAAATAACTGGCTTAACCATTTTTGGGGGTGAAAATACTAACGTGCCTAAGACTTTTGCACAGTACTGTATGTTTAGTGTATATTGTTTAAAGTATATTGTGCTGTGAGAACTGCACTCACATTGTGTAAATTATTTATTGTTTATTGTAGTGTATACTGTGCTGTGAGTAATTGTGTGCGCATGAGATGTGTAATCTGATGTTGCTTTAAATGTTGTACGTCTCATGTCATGTCATGACTGCTATGTTGCTTGGAACTGCACCTAAGAATTTCACCTCCTGTTGCACTTGTGTATATGGTTGAGTGACAATAAAGTCATTTGATTTGATTTGATTTTGACATAGCAAGACAAGATATAATAATATATAATAATAATAATATATATATATATATATATATATATATATATATATATATATATATATATATATATATATATATATATATATATATATATATATATATATATATATATATATATATATATATATATATATATATAAAGCATTTTTAAAACAGTGTACAGTATGTCATTGACCTTTTTGAATTTTGAAATGTGCCCCATGTACAAATAGCAAACAAGTACACACACGCTCTTGTTACACTCTTTCTGTGTTCTGCGTTTTCTCGCATGAATGTGACCCAACTGTCCCACGCTTAAACGAGAGTCACTAGATGCTGATGACAGCTTGAGTTATTACTGTATATGACTCTATTCAATTATGACCACTCAAGTTGTTTACAGATACATTTTGCCACAGTAATAATTTATTTTGTCAGTTTGTGAGAACCATCAATGATTTAATCTGAAATGAGTTCCTGTCGTCTATTTAATTGTTTGTATCATGTTTCACATACAACAGTCTGTCAGGCCTCACTGCATTAAGTTACAAGAATCATGCAGCAGAACTATTTTTACCCCCATGCAACTTCAATGATGCTTCAAAGTGCTTTAAGAGAGTGTGTGTGTGTGTGTGTGTGTGTGTGTGTGTGTGTGTGTGTGTGTGTGTGTGTGTGTGTGTGTGTGTGTGTGTGTTGTGTGTGTGTGTGTGTGTGTGTGTGTGTGTGTGTGTGTGTGTGTGTGTGTGTGTGTGTGTGTGTGTGTGTGTGTGTGTGTGTGTGTGTGTGTGTGTTGTTAAGTATTAGTTGTAGTTTACATTTGCTGGAAAACTCCATTCTTCTTCCCTTTTTCACAAACTCATAGAAACACTCCTACCTGGATCTGCTTGTAATGAATTGTAACTCCCTCTGGCATATTTTTGTTTATATGTGTAAAATAATAAATACATTTTAGTATAACATGATGTATATCATTATTAATGAATAATCTTTATTTATTATGCATTACACATTACAGTAATACGATTGAGATTTTCTCACATTATGAAGTGTGCCCAGTTGACATATTTTTATCTGAATTTGTTTATACTAATTAACTCACTCTAACATTCTTTTATTAACATATGCCAAGTAATGTAAATAGTATAAAATAATCAAATAATATAGTTTTTTTAATCAGCATAAATGACAGTCAATATAATACTTTGCAATTTAAATAATAATAAAAACAAAATATAATTGTTTATTAAAGTAATATATAATGTATTTTTTCATTGAATAGGCCAATTATACAATAATAATATTGAATATATTAATAATAATAGTAAAATATATTAGGTATAATAAATAATAATATTTAATAATAATATAATAATTTATGATTTCATTATTATTATAATTATTATAGTTATTATTATTATTATTATTATTATTATTTATATTGTGCTAACTAACTGGTGTTTTTGTATAGTTATCTCCTAAGTACAATGTTAGACTCCAAATGTACCGTAACATCATATCTAATTATCTAGAATGTTTTTATGAGAGCAAAGCAAACATTTACTAACTGATTTCTGTGTGTAAGAAATGTACAAAAAGAAATGAATGCAAATTTATGATATAAATTACTTCTAACACCAAACGCTGAACCGCATACACAGTTGTATACACCCTTGTTTGGATACGCCTCTTTTATCCTCATACTGCTGTTTTTAGTTTGATAGCAAAATATCAAACTGTCATTAGCTTGTAAGGTCATGACTGGAAAATGTCGTCATGTTTCAGTGTTGACGCGGAAAGTGCTGATTTAGGATCAGTTTTTGCCACTCATGTCCTGGAGTATGCCATCAAAATATGCAAGGTTAGCTGTTCCTGGATCAGCATGGATCAGTGTCGGCTGGAGGAATTTTCGCACGTTGTTTACTCTGAGAGTTGGCGATGGTGTGTGTGTGTGTGTGGTAGGGTAACTTGAGCTATTCCAATCCTCTGGAGCTCAGGCACAAGTCGACCGTGAGATAATCCCTTTGACTAGTGATCATACTACTGCCACCTCTCATTCCTACGTTATTGTTTGCTTTTCAGTTATGAGGTTGTGTACTTGATTCGTTTTCATGGGAGCTAATGCAATGATTTTGGTCTGATTTCTTTTATTATTCAGAACAATCAGTCTTAGTTCAACTGAATAGCTCACCCCAAAATAAAATTAGTCATCATTTACTCACCCTCATGTCATTCTGAACTGTGTGAAGCTGTCATTTTTTTCTGTGTAAAAGGAGCCATTTAATTTTCGTCCTTTGTGGAAAAAGCACACAAGTTTAGAACAAAATGAAGGTGAATAAATAAAGACTAAATAAAGAGTAAGCTGTTCCTTTAACAGTTAATATACCACGATTCATCCATAATTAAGCTGTTTGATAGCTATCTGCTGAGGATGTCGGGTTTATATAGGTCATCCCAGATCAATCAGGTGACTAGAAGAACACAAAGGAGACTCGTTTGTTGTGTGAGTGTTGGCCTGGCTGTTGTGGGTGTGAGTGTGTTTTAGGGCAGTGGATTAGGTGTGATTATGGGGGCTCAGGGTTCACTGAGCCTTTGACCAGCTGTTCCGTGCTGCTTGCTTAAAGCCACCTCTCCATCACAAAGACGGAGAAAGTAAGAGGAAATCAGAAAACTTCTTTATGTGATTTCATTCTGTTTATACTGTATTTAAATGTTATCTCTGGCCGCATTAAATGAGTCACATTGCTGGAATTATGATTCATTTTAATCATCTTCTAGCACATTCTGTGAAGCAGCCTTATATTTGAGAGTTGAATCTCATGAAAAGAAGCACAGGGCACATTTTACCCCACAGTTAAAATGTGAATACATTTTTTAATGTACATTTGTCATGAAATTGTCTTAATAAAAAAATATATATATTGTGCTAAAATAGGGTTTATTTTCTTCATCCTTCCCTCGCGGGTCAAAATGACCCGAAGCCCTAAAATGATATATATTTTTTGTCCTGAAAGCTTATATCATTTCATTTTTCTCTATTTTTAATGCAATTAAAAAAAAAAAGATTTTTTATTTTATTTTCCCTTTAAATTACTAGATTTGATCAACGCTGTAAAAAAATTCAGGCCTCTCCAATTCCAAATTTTCTTGAACATTTTTCAATTGGCCAAGTTGAATTTCTGTGAATTGAATTTGATCAATTATGGCAACAGTCACAGGCTCAATCAGAAATAGTATGTTGAGCCAATGGAAAAATGAAATTTACAAAAAACTGTGAGGTTGGTCCAATTAAATATTTTAAATTGTAGTAACAATTGTTTATTTCTCACTGTCCCAAAAGACAAAAATGACTCAAAACATAAATATATTAAGTCAAATACAGAACACAGACAACAGGGTTGACATTTTATCACATTACTTTATTAACAAGTGAATTCCAACACAGGATATTTGGTATATACATTATTATTTGGAAAATACATTATTTTCAATAAGGAAAGACTCATTCAAGATGTCTTCTGCATAACAGGATGTCTTAATGTGGTGAAGAAAAAGCAGCTCTGCATAGGCTAAAAACCTGCAAAGTTCCCCTGTATCATATCTGGCACAATTAAATATGTTCGGTGAATGTACATTTAAAATTTTGAGTGGAGACCTTAAGCTATGATTAGTGCAATGCATCTTTTTGCATGGGGATAATTATTTGGAAGTCATTTATTGGACCGATATGTAATTATCAATTTTTAATTATCATTTTGTTTTTACAGTGAATAAATAATATAATTTAGGCACATTCTTCACATTCTTTCAACTTCAAAATAACTCTCCAATACATGCAATAACCAGCTCAAATCAGCTCAAAAGATCTCACATTGGCTCAATTTGGGTGTCTCTGTCGACCTCTTTTTTTTTCAACCACATAAACTGCTGGAATTCAGTCAATTTTTTTTGTACCCGTGATTCAAGTGCGACAAAAGTCCTGTGGTCTTGGACCACTCTGATCCGTATCCTTGAATTTGTTTTCTATGAATGCGTGTTGTCATTTTAGGGGAGCTGAAAGACATTTTGAGTAATTTGTGTAGTGTGGATAGTCTCTGAGCTCACTCTGCAAGGTCACAATCACCCAGACACACACACACACACACACACACACACAAATACACAGAGGCATAGAGATGCATGAGTCACAAAGAGGAACTTCAGACTGATTTCCTGTGGGTCTCTTAGGATTTTCCATGATGAACAAGGTGATGCGACGGATTTGACATTGCTGTGGTTCATGACGTCAGTCTGAGTGGTTTAGGATTTAATTTGTATAATTGATGTTGCCAACAGTTGACCTCAGTTGTGTTTAAATCCCTGCCACAACCTGAACACTTAAAGCCAAACACAAGAACATCTGACATGTTCTCAATGGCCTTAATATGACAGATATCTGCATGCATGTCCTGTTGCATGCGGTGCTGGATACAGGCAGTGTTTGAAGTGGTAATAGCTCATATTTCTCATTTTACGTAAGAGCTTAAGAGGATTTAATCCCGCCCTGCCGGAGAGGGAAAGGCGGAGCCACACGGCAGCCTATCCCATCACGGTCATTGACACTCACTGCGGTTGCAGACGGGTTGTATAGTGCTGGAATGTAAAGACATACAGTATTAGGTGACTCCCTTCACCCTGATCCAAGATCAGATTTCCTTGCATAATCCAAACCTATTAAAGCTATGTGAAGTCAGCAGCAGTACTTAGCAAGAGCAGACGCTTCAGAATAGCACATGTTGAGTAAAGTGTGAGTAATGAAAAATGAAAAAAGAGAAATTAAGATGTGTGCAAACCTGCTAGGATGAATATTTCACACTGCTGGTTTCATTACCACATAGTTTTCTGCCTTTTGCTTTTAGTTAATGTAGTACAAGAAATGAATGTAAAAGACAGTAGCAGTGGGCATCTTTTCTCATATTTATCATATTAACCCCTACAGTATAATTCACAGAAAAATTAACATTCCGTTATCAGACTTCACTGAAACACAGATATATATATATATATATATATATGTGTGTGTGTGTGTGTGTGTGTGTCTGTGTGTGTGTGTATATATGTGTGTATATATAATATATATATATATATATATATATATATATATATATATATATATATATATATATATATATATATGTATATATGTATATATATATATATAATATGTATATATATAATATGTATGTATGTATGTATATATATATATATATATATATATATATATATATGTATATAATATATATATGTGTGTATAATTTTTTAAATATATAATACAGGTTTAGAACATTGCTATTTTAGTATTATTTATTTGCTTAAAATATTAATAATAGAATTGTATTTTATATTAATATTTTCAATATTTTTTTTTAATTTTGCTGTGCCACAAATTGAATCTAAAATCGTGTAGTCTGCAACCAGACTGATAAAACCGGTGAAAAAAACCCCAGTTACACTGAAGTAGAGACTCAGACATACAGTCTATCACCTAGCAACCACCAGATCACCTAAGCAAATGCATAGCTTTGCACTTAAAACTACTCAGAACACCTTAGCAACCACACAGCAATGGACTGGCAACAACCGTATAACGTCTTCGGGTGAAATGTAAAAAGCTAGTATCATAATGTTATTTCTTCTGTCTATTACTTTCTTTCTTTCCTCTCTCTCTCTCTCTCTCTCTCTCTCTC
This sequence comes from Romanogobio albipinnatus, assembly GCA_023566225.1. Classification (NCBI taxonomy): domain Eukaryota; kingdom Metazoa; phylum Chordata; class Actinopteri; order Cypriniformes; family Gobionidae; genus Romanogobio; species Romanogobio albipinnatus. Next base: position 56,705,736 of record CM042241.1, on the reverse strand, counting down.
TCTCTCTCTCTCTCTCTCTCTCTCTCTCTCTCTCTCCCTCTCTCTCTCTCTCTTTTATGAAACTATGTTCGCTCTGCCTTTGAGAGTCAAATCAAGCATGAAGGGAACCATAAGTTCAGTATCTGTTCTCTTTCTCATCAGAGCAAACTCTATAGTTGTAGTTCAAAGCTGGTTCCTCATTTCATGCACCCGTTTTCTCCGGTGGGTGGGTCTGACCTGTGAACTCGAGTCAGGCCCGGCCGACTGTGTCAATACTGATTGAAGAGTGTGCTCTCCAACAGGAAGTAGTCACATGGATGGATGATGCATGAATATCTATGAATGAATAAATGAATAGTCCACTCTCTCTGTCTCTTTGTTTCAGTGTACAGGAGAGGAGAGCTGGGTGGACAGCAGGACGGTTTATATTGGACATAAAGAGCCTCCGCCAGGAACAGAAGCGTACATTCCACAGAGATTTCCTGACAACAGAATCGTCTCCTCAAAGGTCAGATGTGCTCTACAGCCAAACAGCTATCGGAACCAAAAACAATACATTAGGGATGATGTACTGTACAGTCAGCCAGTCATTATCGCAAAATAAACATGGAAAGGATGATCAGGACAGGATATCAGGTGGTCTTGTATTACCATCACCAGCGGAAGAAAAACATGTTCTTAATCAATATTTTTTATTTTATCTTCCAAGACATATACATATGGAATAATTTCAATAATATAGGATAATAATATAAGATAGTATATACAAGATAATAATTGCATTAGAAAATATATGTTAAATTAAATGTAAGTTTATTTTTCTTACATTGGCTCGTTTTTGCTTGTTTTAAGCATAAACAACAGAAATGACTGGTAAAAATAAAATGCTGAGAAAAATCTTATGCTGCTTTGATACTGTGAATTTAAACACAATTCACAGTTTATATTGTATAAAAATACTATGAAATCCATTTTATTTTTCCCCAAATTCTGAGAATTTCCATTCTGGATTGCGTTTTTTTTCCATTTCCATTTTTTTTAAACTTAATTTTAATGGTTAAATTAAAGGTTAGTAATCAAAAAGCATGTCTGATCAATTGAAATCATGAAACATGTACAATTTAACAACAATTTATTAAAAATGTAGGGCCCTATGAAATACGTTTGACGTTTTCTAGATTCCATTTAATGGTTTAATTAAACGTTAATAATCAAAAAGCAAGTCTATTTAATTGATTTCTTAAAATGTATTAATTTAAAAATAAAATTTCTAAGAATTGTAATTTATTTCCGAAATTCTGTGTTGTGTATTTCAATTTTTCTGGAATAAAAAAAAAAAAAAATGTATCATTATTAGCATTAGTATTATTATAATTACATTGAGACGTAGCTTAATTCTACTGTACAACAGTAATATATAACTATTCTCTTACTGCCGTAGAGACCTAGGCATTGAGAAAGGTCACATGTGACCGAAACTTTTATTAAAGCAGTTATTATCTTGCAATTAGGGGTTCCCCTTCATTGTTAGACTGTGCGAGCACCTCATTTGGACCATTTTTAAGGCGCAATGAGTTCCGTTTCTGTAGTTATTTTGCTTTCAAACATCTCTCTTTCTCTCCACAGTATACTTTCTGGAATTTTATACCGAAGAATCTCTTTGAGCAGTTCAGAAGAATCGCCAATTTCTATTTCCTGATCATCTTTCTAGTGCAGGTGTGTGATAGTGTCGCTTATGGAAATTGTCCTATTAGCATGAGCTGACCTTTCTGTGACAGCGTGATGTGTGATATTTCCCCTCTCACCATCTCTCTCTGTAGCTGATCATCGACACACCCACCAGTCCTATGACCAGCGGTCTGCCTCTTTTCTTTGTCATCACTGTTACAGCCATTAAACAGGTGAGAAAAGACTCCTTACTTTCCTCTCTAATTGGTGTTATAATTGTGACGTCACTCCCTAACTCGTCTCTCTCGCCACTCTTCTTCTCTGTAGGGCTATGAGGACTGGATCAGGCACAAAGCGGACAACTCTATAAACCAATGTCCAGTCCACGTCATCCAGCATGGCAAAGTCGTGCGCAAACAGAGTCAAAAGCTACGGGTGCGTAAGCACATATAAAATCAGTCATGACTCACACCATCAGGTTTGGTTAGCGCCACCTCATGGACTTCCACAAAAATACTGTTTTCAAACAGGTTTCCCAAACAGTCCTCTTCGTTTTTCCATTGGTGAAGCAAATAGATAGCCCTGCCACAAACTCATCCCATTGGTTGAGCCAGTGTTGAGAAATAAACATCAGTGTTTTAAAAGTCCCACAGTGTTTCCATTTTTCAGGAAAATGAACCTATAAATGGCTTACTATCTATGCATATTAATCTGGCATAAGATAAAATATTTTATGACACACTTCAAGTCTGAAAATGTGTTTTTGTTTTATTCTCAGAGAAATAAATCAACAAAGTTTCGCTCTGCTAGCCAGCGTTCTGCTTACACAGTCAGCTTGCTGTTTGGAAACAGAATGTTGGCATTTCAACAAGCAGAATGACAGTGTGCCCACGTTACCCACAATGCACTGGGAATCTTTTGTTATGTAATTGTGGAACTATTGCTCTCTCACTCTCTTTCAATATGAAATAATCAGCATTTTAATGTTAGAAACATGTTTTAATTAGTTTAGTATGCATTTTCTCCCAAAAATGTTCACTCTGATCATCCCAGTGTTTTCCATGATTTTTTTGCTATTCAGAATTCACGATTTCATGCAATAAAATGAGGGGAAAAAACATGGAAGCTACGACGATAAAGAGAGAATGCGCTTGAATACTAACCATCACAGATTTTCCTACTGATAATCCGGCCAGCATCTGTAATCCGTTACGCAACACATGGAGACAGGCCAGCGGGAACAACTACCAGGATCAGGATTTTTATGTAGATTCATGAATATATATATAGTTTTTCACTCCACTGTGATGTTAAAGGCAACTCATTATCTATATTTGATTTTTTGGTGCGACAGTATATTTTACTTAATTCAAAAGCTCTGCAGTAAGGGTTTGACCCTTGCTCTTTGACCTTTCAGGTGGGTGATATTGTCCAGGTGAAGGAGGATGAGACGTTTCCATGTGACCTCATACTGCTCTCCTCCAGTAGAGAAGACGGAACATGTTTCGTCACAACAGCCAGCTTAGATGGAGAGTCCAGCCATAAGGTGATTGGACATTTTATAGAAAAGCAAACATCACTATTATTATTCCTAAAACTTTTACAAGTCAAGTCACATTTATTCATATAGATGTGCTTTATGAAATACAGACTTCACAGTAACAAATGGGAAATAATAGAATCAGTGATGCAAACTTCATCTAATATGAGTCAAATTCAAGTTCTGCTGTAAAGCAGTTCTAAAAAAGACGATAGTGTTATTATTCAGCTCAAGTAAGTTCGGTATTGATTCATTGTTTATGTAGCAAAATTCATCAATTATGAAACAAAGTTGTGTCAGCTATAAAGCAGCTCTGCAGAAGACCGTAGTGTCATCATCCAGCTCAATTCAGTTCAAGTTTTGTTCTCATACACTGAGACTGAAATGTTTTGTTCGCACTATACAGCACACTGGCAGTTACTCTTATTAGATGGGAGATGGTAGAAATATATGAGAGTTTTTGACCTTGGAATGCCAACTGGTTTCTCTCGTGCTCTCCTCTCTACACAAAGACCTATTATGCAGTTCAGGACACAAAGGCATTCAACACAGCAGAGGAGGTGGACACACTGCATGCCACGATAGAATGCGAACAACCCCAGCCGGACCTTTACAAGTGAGTAATACGCACATATATCAGCAGTAAACACATAAACAAGCCCTGGCATTCTCTTACAAACACACACTATACATAGGACTACTGTTGGACTGACACAGCATGCCACACACTCCAGACACCCCACACAAATATCTTCACATGTTGTCTTAACTACGCACACGCACATGCATGGACACAGAGCACAGACTAGACATTCATTTCTGTCTTTTCTTCCTTCTCCTCTCCCGCTGTAGATATGTGGGACGCATCAATATTTATTTGGATCGAGACGAGCCCATCGCGAGGTAAATCTATACTCAGGAAATTGACTCTTAATTAAAGGGCCAGTGTGTGAAAGATTGAATTCAGAAAGGACAATTTATCATTTTCATAGAATGGACTGCATTTTATATAGCGCTTTTAACAGACCAATGGCCATCCAAAGTGCTTTACACATTGCCTCACATTCACCCATTCACACACCGACGGCGGTGTCAGCCATGCAAGATGCCATCCAGCTCATCGGGAGCAGCTGGGGTTAGTTGTCTTGCTCATGGACACCTCGACACTTGGTTAGGTGGAACCGGGGATCGAACCACCAACCTTCCGGTTTGTAGACAACCTACATGAACCACTGAGCCACTGCCAACCACAGGACTAGATATATTATATTATTATATACCGGTAATATAATATATAATAATATAGAGTAAAAGCAATATCAACAAAGTACATTTAGGCAGGTTCACAAATATTTCTTTTCATATCTATTTTATTAATATTAGGTTAGTTTACGTATAACATGAATGTTTTAGGTTAAATGTATATGTGCATACACTGTATAAGGTAAAGTATGTTTTCATTGCTTTTACTGGTCACCATTTCTTTTAATTTTCCATTTTCAATTACCATTCAATTCACCTTTCCACAATTTTCAATCACTTTTTTTTTTTACCTTAATTTTTATTTAAAATAGCCCTGCAGTGTGACTAATGAAATTGCACTACAGTGTGTTCAATGTCAAAAGATGTGAGCATCATGTTTTCCTCTTTGTAATGCTCAATTTGATCTGTTTGATTATTTTAGACCCCTGGGTTCTGAGAACCTGCTGCTGCGTGGAGCTACACTGAAAAACACTGAATACATACATGGTAATAAAATCCACACTTTATATTTACATATCATTTAAGCGCATACTCATTTATTTATGCATTTGGCAGACGCTTTATCCTGAACATCAGGCAGTGCATTCAAGGTGGATATTGTGCTCCTTAGGAACGCTGTTTGCACGCTGTCTAAACCTACTGATGTCAATGATGATCCATCACTATAACCTGCTACAATGCTTATGTGATCAGAGAGTTTTTTTAGGCAAAAGAAAGGGCAGGAGAATGGGAGAAGAGTTGCTGATTGAGTCATTTTGTCACTCTGTTCCCACTGTAATTAAATGAGTCACTGAGGCTTGTGAGATCAGAGAGAAGTTCTTAATTGCTAGAGAGAGAGAGAGAGAGAGAGAGAGAGAGAGATAAAGGGCGAGAGAGGGAGATGAATGTCACATTATACACGTGAGGATTCAAAGTGCAAGGCACTAAAAATGTGTAACTTTGTTACAGCGAAGCCGTTATTATGCATTACCATACAGTGAGACCAAAAGAGCTGTTATGTAACGATGGCTTTTACATTATCATAACTTCAAAGAGGCTGTACAGAAATGGTCATGAGAGAATTATGTTCTCACAATGCTCTTTGTCTTCTCTTGTTTCTCTAGCTGTGGCCATCTACACAGGCATGGAAACCAAGATGGCCCTCAACTACCAGTCCAAGTCTCAGAAACGCTCGGCTGTTGAAAAGTAAGACACGATGATAGGCTTTCGATCAGTTTATCTTGCTGTCAGCATGTACAGCGTAATGCATTTAGTGTCCTTTTTGTAAAGCAAATTGCAGACCTCTGTATTTGTTGTCACGAATTGTATCAAGTTGCGCTCACATGTGTCTCGCTGACAATTCTGTCAGACAGATAGATGCAGCCATTACGAAAATACATCAAATCTGTTTAAATTGAATAAGCAGGTGTACTTTCAGAGATCTTCTTTCAAAGTTTGAATGTCATTGACTTTTTCAATCAAATAAATGTTGATTTTATGTTTTAGACCTTTATTTAATGTAATAGATGTCATTCAGACAGGATACGAGACCCTCAGGGAAAGTTAGTACGGATAGATTTTGTCACCCTGATGTATGATACGTGTCTTTACCATCCAGTCCATAAATGATTATGCATATACTATATGGGTCAGAGATAATCTCATCACTGTTTGTCCTGCAGGTCTATGAATGCCTACCTGATTGTGTACCTCTGCATTCTGATCAGTAAAGCTCTGATCAATACGCTCCTGAAGTACGTCTGGCAGGCCAACCCAAACAGAGATGAGCCCTGGTACAACCAGAAAACTGAGACTGAGAGGCAACGGCATGTAGTACGTGCTATAGAATAATGTTTATTATTATAATAATTATAATTCTTTTTAATTATAATTAATTATAGTTTCTTGTATTATTATTTATATATTTCATTTTATTTACAAATTGAAAATGGAGATAAAGGCATAACATTATGACCTAATATTGTGTTGGTCCCCCTTTTGCTGCTAAAACTGCCCAGACCCGTCAAAGCATGGACTCCGCTAGACCCCGGAAGGTGTGCTGTGGGATCTGGCACCAAGATGTTAGCAGCAGATCCTTTAAGTCCTGTAAGTTGCGAGGTGGGGCCTCCATGGATCGGACTTGTTTGTTCAGCACATCCCACAGATGCTCGATTGGATTGAGATCTGAGAAATTTGGAGGCCAATTCAACACCTCAAACTCGTTGTGCTCCTCAAACCATTCCTGAACCATTTTTGCTTTGTGGCAGGACGCATTATCTGCTGAAAGAGACCACAGCAACCAGGGAAAACCGTTTCAATGAAAGGGTGTAGATGGTCTGCAACAATGCTTAGTGGTACGTGTCAAAGTAACATCCACATGGATGGCAGGACCTTAGGTTTCCCAGCAGAACATTGCCCAAAGCATCACACTGCCTCCGCCTGCTTTCCTTCTTCCCATAGTGCATCCTGGTGCCATGTGTTCCCCAGGTAAGCGACGCACACGCACCCGGCCATCCATGTGATGTAAAAGAAAACGTGATTCATCAGACCAGGCCACCTTCTTCCATTGCTCTGTGGTCTAGTTCAAATGCTCACATGCCCACTGTTGGCGCTTTTGACAGTGGACAGGGGTCAGCAAGGGCACCCTGACTGGTCTGTGACTATGCAGCCCCATACGCAACAAACTGCGATGCACTGTGTATTCTGACACCTTTCTATCTGAACTAGCATTAACTTCTTGAGCAATTTGAGCTACAGTTGCTCATCTGTTTGATCAGACCACACGGGCCAGCCTTTGCTCCCTACATGCATCAATGAGCCTTGGTCGCCCATGACCCTGTCACCGGTTCACCACTGTTCTTTCTTTGGACTTTTGATAGATACTGACCACTGCAGACCGGAAACAGACCACAAGAGCTGCAGTTTTGGAGATGCTCTGACCCTGTGATCTAGCCATCACAATTTGGCTCTTGTCAAACTTGCTCAAATCCTTACGCTTTCCTATTTTTCCTGCTTCTAACACAACAACTTTGAGGACAAAATGTTTACTTGCTGCCTAATATATCCCACCCACTAACAGGTGCCATAATAAAAAGATAATCAGTGTTATTCACTTCACCTGACATAATGTTATGCCTGATCGATGTGTATATATATATATATATATATATATATATATACACACACACACACCAATAAATAAATGCTCAAAACAAAGCTCACACTATTTAATTCCTTTCATTTGTCTCCTCAGTTAATCCGGGCATTCACAGATTTCCTGGCCTTCATGGTTCTGTTCAACTACATCATTCCTGTGTCCATGTACGTAACCGTAGAGATGCAGAAGTTCTTGGGCTCGTACTTCATCCTGTGGGATGATGACATGTATGATGAGGAGCTCGGAGAGCGCCCGCTCGTCAATACCTCAGATCTTAACGAGGAACTTGGACAGGTGCGAAACCATTTCAGTCTCCAAAAAACCTCCAAAAACTGTTGATCTTTCCAGGTCAATATTTGCTCACATTTCTCGCTTTTTTTTTTTTGCTCCATCACAGGTGGAATATGTCTTCACAGACAAGACTGGCACATTGACAGAAAATAACATGGAGTTGAGAGAATGTTGTGTGGATGGGCATGTTTACGTGCCGGATGCCATCTGTAACGGGCAGATCTTACCTGGGGCTGCAGGAATGGATATGATCGACTCCTCTCCGGGCATAGATGGAAAGGTGAGCTAAGCTTGTTGTTTGTGTTTCCATAACTGCTGTTTAGTAGAGATTTGGACATATATTCAACTTTTACTGTATGATGATGTATGTTTGTTTGTTTTCTCATGGAATACTCTACATTTTTCTGATCTACTTTTATTAAGCAAGGAAATTAAATTGATCAAAAGTGACCACAGTGGTCCCAAAAAGTTTTTGTACATATATACTTAAAAATGAAAAAGCAAAATCATTAAAATATTAAACCAAATATCATTTTAAACAAACAGACTTTTCTATTTTTGCAATTATACGTTTAACCATCTGGTTCTTTGGTGATTTTTATACATTTGATAAAAGAAGCTATAAAAAACGTTTGGACAAGATGAGAGAATGAAAGTGTTATTATCAATGGCGAGTTATGTTTCATTGCACAGATAAATCATATTATCACCAAGTTTTTGCATGAATATTTTAGCTGTGGATGGGTGGAGTGATGGATGGATTCTAATTTTATCTTTGAGCGATGTGACACATTAATTCAGAAGATTAACTAAAACATTTATTAAAAAAATTGCTAACTGGAATCTCACATCTCTTGTCAGTCGTATTTTTGAATGTGATTTGTGAATAATGGATAAGCTCATTTTGACCATTCAAAATAGATTCTGTAAGGATGATATTGTGTGCGTGTACATAACGTCAAATATCAGAGTTCAGTGTTGTTAAGATTTTTAATGTCTGCTTGTATCAAATGTATCCAAATATTTAGTGGCTAAATGGATATTGACTGCATTTTGTTCAGTGATAGACACAGAGTCTCTCTCTCTCTCTCTCTCTCTCTCTCTCTCTCTCTCTCTCTCTCTCTCTCTCTCTCACTCTCCTTTTATCTCTCTGTCTTTGTCACTTAATCTCTTTTTAGTCTCTCTGTTTTCCTTTCTTCTGCTGTGTGAGGGAACAGATGAATGATTCTGTTCTACTAAGCTGACTTTTAAGTAAAGGTAGTGTCACATAACCTGTGTGTGTGTACACTACTGGTCAAAAGTTTGGAATATTTAAGACATATACATTTTTTTGAAAGAAGTCTCTTATGCTCACCAAGGCTGCATTTATTTGAGCAAAAGCACAGCAGTAATATTGTGAAATATCATTGCAATTTAATTTAAAATAACTGATTTTTACCAAATCATCATATTAGAATGATTTCTGAAGGATCATGTGACACTGAAGACTGGAGTAATGATGCTGAAAATTCAGCTTTACCATCACAGGAATAAATAACATTTTAGAATATACTGAAATAGAAAATAGTTATTTTAAATTGGAATAATATTTACTGTAATTTTGATCAAATAAATGTAGCCTTGTTGAGCAGAAGATCATTATTTTTTCTAGTATTACATTTAATACAGTATATTACTGTTTTAAACACTCTATTTTTCTAATGGAATTGGAATTTGTAGCAAATTCACCGTTTTTTACACAGTTTTCAGGGCAAACTTTGTCTTCTTGAATTAATCAGGAACTTTTTTAAGCAGTTGTCTTTTTAATCTCTCGTAGCGTGGTGTCATTTCTGACTCTTGGTGTATGTGTGTGTGTCATCAGGAGCGAGAGGAGCTGTTTTTCCGCGCATTGTGCCTGTGTCACACAGTCCAGGTGAAGGAAGAGGAGACGGTGGACGGCATTAAGAGAGGAATCCATCAGGGCAAATCCACCTCCTTCTACATCTCCTCTTCTCCAGACGAGGTTGCGTTGGTGGAGGGCATGAAAAGGCAAGACACATGCATACATAAACTCATAAACATGCACTCACACTGACATACTATTTAAAATTATAAATAGGATTTTTTCAGAGCGTCTCTAAAGAAAAAAAAAAAGCCTACCCTACTTTAACCTTTGATAATGGTAGTCAAAGGTAGTCAACACCGTCAAAACTTAGTTTTTATGACCATTTTGTATCCTTTCTCTGACCATACAGTTGCTGTAGATGCTGTTGTGTGTTTAAGTCATATTTTTCAAAGAAAAGTTGATTCATTATGAAATGACCCCTTTATCACAATAACAAACAAAACTTACTTTGTCTTTCTCTCACCTGCTCAGGTTGGGCTTCACCTATCTCCGTATGAAGGACAGTCACATGGAGATCCTTAACAGAGATGATGAAATGGAAAGGTGAGCCATCTGGACAACAGCATGTGCACAATGACCTGTAAACATTTGGATGTCTTTTGGACAGTTGGCCCGAGTCCTGCTTTACTACACTATCAAAAAAATTGTCTCTGTACATGTATTGATATGTTAAATATAGATTTGTATATGACAGTTCATACTGTTAACTTTAAACATAACTTTAAAAAACAACAACCAAAAAATAAAAAAGGAAAATTAATAAATAGTAAAATAGTAGTTTTTAATAGATTGTAATAGTATTTTTTTTAAATAATAGTAAAATGAATATAAGACTGTAAAAGTAAAAAATAAATAGAATTAAATATTGATTAGCATATGATAATTAATAAGTTATTTTAATACTTATGTTAATACCTATATTACTTTAACTAATAATTATGCATGCATAAAGCAAATCTATATTCTAAACATATCCCAAAATATACTTTTATTTAGCATATGCAAATCTATATATTTTTTTAAATATAGATTTGAATAGAATAATTGATACTTTTTACTTAAAACCAAAATAAATAAAAGCTAAATTAATAATTAGTAAAATAATAGTTTTTGCACCCTCAGATTCCAGATTTTCAAATAGTTGTATCTCGGCCAAATATTGTCCTATCCTAACAAACCATACACCAATGGAAAGCTTATTTATGAATTTTGGTCCAGGGTCACACACACACACATACACACACACACATTTATGCATTTTAAATTATTTTTTACATAGAATTTACAAACAAGCATTTAGATTCATACCACTAGCAATAGCAGGGCTGCTAACACCCCCTGTGGTGACTGCAGCTTTAATTTTCTTGTCATGCTATGTATTTTTCCCACATGTGGTGTGAGAAAGAAACCTTGGCAAAGGAACGGTTTGCTCAGCCTAATCTGTAATCATCTGTGTATTTACTCAGCTATATTAATATAGTTGTGTGTTTATTAAAATAACACTGTTATACAGAATGTTGTGGGAGGCAGTGAAGTTTCTCTGTTCAGGGAGTATTGTGAAAGGACCAGTGTTTGTGAGTGTGTGAGATGGAGAGCTTGTGCGTGTGCTTGTGTGTGTCCTTGAAGGACAAGGATCAGCCATAATTAGTGCAGCTACACACTGTCCTACAGCTGAGAACATGAGGGTCAGCACAGAGTGCAGTCACATAAAAACTCTATCTGTCTGTGATAAAGATGCATCCCAAAGGACCCAGTCAGTGCCACCTATGCCTCTGATTTATCTGTACATAGTTATCCTTTATCCCTACGTTGTCTTTTTGTGGTTATACATTCACAGATTTGAGCTGTTGGAAGTATTGAACTTTGATTCAGTGAGGAGGAGAATGAGCGTAATTGTAAGATCAAGCTCAGGTATGATGAAAACACACACACGCATGATCACATTACATACATTTGTTTTTATTTACTCTTTTTATACCACTTTTTACATATGGGGATGCTCACAAAAGGGTGTTTTTGTCAGATTTAGCTCACATCTGGGTATAAATTTGCTCCCAAAATTAAGTAGGTTCACACACACACACACACACACACACACACACACACACACACACACACACACACACACATTTACTTACAATGTAAACGTGCCGCACACTTATGTTGTTTTTATATAGCTAATTATAATTATTAGGGGCCAAGCACCGAAGGTGTGAAGGCACCTATTGAAACCGTTCCCGTTCTTATTATTATTATTCATCTTCTTCTTCTTCTTCTTCCGCCACGAAGTCTATAGCAGCCCATAGAACCGTATGTTAAAAAGTTGTGAAATTTGGCACACTAATAGAGGACAGTCTGAAGTGTCAACAGAGCAAATTTGGAGTCTCTAACTCAATCCCTCTAGCGCCACCACCTGTCCAAAGTTGCACTCATGTTTATGCTAATAACTTTTGAACCATAAGGGCTAGAACCAAAATTCTTTTTTCCTCTGATTCCTTGGCTCAATTGCACCCTATGATGTCATTTTCCGTCATGAAAATTTTCCCGCCATTTTGAATTTTCCGAAAAACCTACTTTTGCGAACTCGTCCTAGACAGTTCATCCGATTTGCACGGAAATTGAACCAGATCATCTTCAGACCATGCTGACAAAAAAACATTGAATTCAAGTTGATTCGTCAAATCGTTTTCAATAAACACACAAGCAAATTTTATGTAACGTTTGCAAAAACACACTTAAGGCTATATCTCCGCAACGCTTTATTGTATTCAAACCAAACTTCGTACAAGTCATCGCAAGCATGACTTGAGGCAACGTGCAGCGTTTTGGCGCAGCACCACCTACTGGTCCGGAGATACGAAAAATTGCTATTTTTGCTTATAACTTTTGAACCGTTTGTCCAAAAATCATAAAATCATTCAGGACGTCATGCCGAGTCGTCTGATATCCAATTTTACCATATCGGCCATTTTGACTGTCGGCCATTTTGAATTATGTGCTAAAATGCTGTATTTTATGACCTCATGAACGGATTGTTACGAAACTTGGTATGGGTCATCAACACGATGCCCTCGAAACAGCGCCACCTAGTGGAGAATTTTTTTCCCCAAACACTTATAACTTTGGGTGGGGTTGACTTATTTTCATGGGACTAACTTTTTTAGTCTCCTGAATCCTCACCGAGTCCAACAATACTAGACTTGCTAGGTTTCGGCATATGGTTTGTGCAGCGTTGTAATTTAGCGCTTTTAAAACATTAGCTGATATCTTCGAAACCGCTAGTCCGATCGAGACGAAACCAGTGTCAGAAGTTCGGAAACATAGGTCGATAGCTATATGCTAATACCCAAATGCCAAAATATTGATAGTAAGGGGGTGTAAAATCCAATCAAAGTCAGGTGTCAGTCATTTTTCATGTGTTTTTTCATATAAATGTCTATAACTCGATAACACGAAACAAGATATAACACGAAACAAGATATTTTCACCAAAATTGACACAGACATGTATGGGCTCACTCCGAGGACACATCAAAAGAATGGTAGGATTGTGCCACTTGGTGGCGCTATAATAGAACAAAACATGAAATTTCCATTGACTACAATGCAGTATTATGATATAAAATGCTATACTTTACAAATGAATTGTTGTATCATTACAAAACTTGGTATGTTCCATCAGCACCATGCCTTTAAGGTACTTAAAAGGTTTCAAAACAGCACCGCCATGTGGTCCATACTTATAATGAAAAGGCATCTTGAGGCTATATCTCTGCAATGACATATTGACACTATATTGACACCCTGCTTTGATATATTGACACCAATCTTTGCAAGTGTCATTGTTCCCTTATTCTGACCACACCACATCAATTTTGTAACTGTGCCACCTATTGGTTGATAGTGATAAATCATTAAATCATTATTTTTGACTCTATTTATCATTTTACAACTATTTTGCCTAAAATCACATTAATAGGTCTTTAATTGCTAATTTCTGGGGTTGATCTGAGACTGCCAACCATTTTGGCACGTCTTGTCTTCTTCTTTGCGTTTGTTATTGACTGTATTTATCATTTTACAGCTATTTTGCCTAAAATCACCTTAATAGGTCTTTAATTGCTCATTGCTGCAGTTGATCTGACATTGCCAGCCATTTTGGCATGTCTTGTCTTCTTCTTTGCGCTTGGCCCCGATAATGGCTGCTTGCAGCTATATTTATATATTATTATTGATGCCTTTTTCTAATATAAAAGATATCAGTTTAACATGTGAATGTTAGTGTGATATAATTATTCAAAAAGTGGTCAAAATTGAATGCAGTTAATCATGCCTCCTGATCAGTAATCTAATGGCTAGCATACTTTTACACAGTTATGTTTAATAAAATGCAAATAAAACAAACAATATAGTAACTTATAAGGGTGCTTTGTCATATCTATTCAATGTTTTATTCTGCCACAATTTCTTTGAATTATCTCTACAAATATTGATATATGATATATTGATATATATATATATATATGGTTAATTAATCTGCATATGATGTAAAGTAATTAATTTGATTTGCATTTTTAGAGATTGGCACCCCTAATTATTCACTTTATTTATGAACGATTTTCCCATCTGAGTACATCCCCAAAGGGATTTAGCTAACGTCTGTGGATAATTTTATCCTCAAATCATTGCTGAGTAAACACACACACACACACACACACACACACACACACACACACACACACACACACACACACACACACACACACACACACACACACACACACGCACTCATTCTGGAACTGCAAGTGACTGTTACACATTCCAGTGAAAGTGTCTGAGTCACCATGTGTGCCCAAATTGAGAGGCCAGTTAATGCAAGTGGGTCAATGTGCTACTAGCATACAAACGAGAGCTAGATTTTGATTTTGATTTCGATTTAGATCCTGAATACATTCAGTCATAAACAATTGACCTGATAACTACTCTTCTAATAAAAAACTGACAGCATAACTAATATGCTAATTTAAAAAAAAAAAAGTATGATGTTTGTGACAATTTGCAATTTTACTATCATATTGTGATGTATGACAAATAGATCACTATAAAATAGTGAAAATTATTTAATGTCGAATAATCCATCTCTGTGAGTCCATATAATGCCATTGAATGGGTGTCGCAGTTGATGCTTGAAAAACCACACAAAGTACATGAATCAATGTCTTCTGAAGCTAAGCTGAAGCTAAATGATAAAGAAAAATACTAATATATTACAAGTTCAACTTGACATAAATGTAAGTGCATTGTGACGTTCACGCAAGAAGTAAAGTGGAAGCACAGAGGACCGCCACTTCTCGCACGAACTTCACAACGCACTTATGTCACGTTGCACAACATGCCTCTCATGATCGCTCATATGACAGTAGAGCTGAAGCAATGATTTTATAGATTAAAAAGTTGTATTATTTTATTAGTATTTAAAAGTATTAGTATTTTTCCCCACTCACCTATCACTTAGCTTTAGAAGACGTTGATCACGGTAACTTTTTTGTGGTTTTTCAAGCGTCAACCGAGCGGCGCCTTTTCAAGGGCATTTTATGGACTCACAGAGATGGATTATTTTCCTAAAAATCTTTGTTTGTGTTTTTCGGAGAAAAAAAAAGTCATATACATCAGGGATGTCATGAGGTTGAGTAAATGATGAGAGAATATTCATTTTGGGGTGAATACCCGGTGGTTATACAGTTTCTTCTTTATAGTTGTTATAGTTGTATGTGTTCATAATTCTTTGTTTGTTCTAGGAGAGTACTACTTGTTCTGTAAAGGTGCAGATTCCGCTATTTTCCCACGGGTGGTTTCTGGGAAGGTGGAGCAGGTCAGAGCGCGAGTGGAGCACAACGCTGTGGTGAGCAGAAATCAGAAACATCTTTATCTTCTTTCTTATTTTAGCAGAGCTATTAATAGGCCACGAAAGCTCCTTTCTAGATCTTGATGGGAAAAAAAAGCTTCTCTCAGATGTGTTCAGATGTGCAACTTGTGTTAAAGAGAGCTGAAAGAGAAAAGTACCTATAAGCATCACTGAAAATGAGAAAGAATCTTTCTATTTATGTATTTTCACGCTGCAGCCCTGCTCTCATTAGCTTTCCTAAGAGGGATGAGTATTATAAACATGTACCGGTAGCATCCGAAGTCAATTGCACTTTTTGCTGTTTATAATCAATATAATATAATTATATTAAACATGTCAAATATATTAAATTGTTTAAAGACAAATGATATAACTATGGTCCCAGACATAAGGAATGGATCTAATGTCATAGACTGACACAGATCTATGTTGCTTCATTGTTTTACTCACCGATCTGTGTCAGGAATTACGTCACCTTAAAAAGGGTTTGGTTGTACTGGCATCCGTGCTGATTCATGACTTTGGTAGCCGTAATGAAAAGGTTTCTGTAGAGGCAGACAAAACAGAATCTTTGTTCTAATGACAGCTCAAAATGACAGTTCTATCAGTAGTTTTATTAACAGTCATAATGGGAACCTTTCAACTAGAGCATTTTATCATTCAATAATCTATCATTTAAATGGTTTGTTCACCAACAACTGAAAATGGTATCATCATCGTGGTTTTAAATCTGTATAGGGCTTTTCACACTTGAAATAGTCAATCCTGGGTTATTCTAAACCCTGGGTAAACCTGAGTTATTTTCACATTTCACACTGCTCATACTTTACCAGGGGTTAACAATTAATCCTGGCTATTCATAAAATGACGTTTCACATTGTACATTCCTAAACCCTGGGTTAACGTTCTTATTTGCGGTGTCAGTGTCATTTATTGGACGAAAGCAGTACGTGACCTGTTAAAGCTCATATTATGCATTGCCGATCTTACGATCAAGTTTGTCATGAATGGAATTTTTGGACTATAAAGGTAAGAATTAAACATCTTCACTTTAGTTGATGCACTTTCCTTCGTCATTTGACATTTTTCCAAATAAAATGCTGAAACTGTTTATACAATGTGCACATTCTAACACCGCATAGTTTCACAATGTACATGTTTGGCACCGCAATGCAGGGTTAATGCAAAAATGCTCCGGAGCAGGGTTTGATAACCCCGAGTTAAAAGTGTTGCTAACCCCGCTTCTAAATTACAAGTGTGAAATGTTTAAACTGGGTTTTGAACTACAATAACTCAGTCTTAAGTCCAGTGTGGAAAAACTCTTATGACTTTCTTTCTTACATGGAACACAAAATTAGATCTTTTCAGAATGTTCACGCTGCTCTTTTGCATACAACAAAAGCAAGTCAAGTTTAAAAAAAGACACAAAAAACAGCTTGTGGTCAACAAATGATCGATTCTATGGAAAAGAGCAGCGTGAGCACTCTGCAAAATATCTGTTGTTGTACCACAGAAGAAAGAAAGTCACAGGTTTGGAAAAATACAAGGGTGAATACAATAAATAATGTCAACGTTTAATTTCTCGTGGCATTGGTATTGTTTTAGGACAAAGAATGAATTCTGGTGTTGAATTTTGGCTCATTTTGTAAATTAATGGACCTGGCAGACTAAGCTGACAACTTGTTTCAAATCCTGGAAGGCTAAGCTGACAACTTGTTTCAAATCTTTCCCTTGTAGGAGGGTTTACGGACTCTTTGTGTGGCTTATAAGAAGCTGACTCATGAGGAATATGAGAAAACGTGCCGTCTCCTCAACAGCGCTAAACTAGCTCTGCAGGAGCGCGACAGGAAACTGGCTGAAGCTTATGATGTCATCGAAAAGGATTTTATCCTGCTGGGAGCCACGGCTGTGGAAGATAGGTGAATCACTGCCTCCTAAGTTTGATTGACTTAGTTTGAAAAAATTCTTGTACTGAAGTGAATCAAACTTTCGATTTCAAAGTTCACAAATGAACAGAAGCTGACTGACTGGAATCCAAACCATTTCATGTTCAGTATTCCCTGGATTATGGTTCACAAATCCAGCAAATACAAATAACTCTACCACTAAGATACAGTGGGATCCAAAAATCTGAGACCACCAGTGGAACTGGTTTTATTTTGCATTTTTGTAACTTAAAAGATTAACATGTTTTATATAATAATTTGAGTTTATTTTTCTCCAGCATAATTTGAGAACAATCAAAAGAGCATTGTGTGCTTTAGTGCTTTTATTTAAAATAAGTATGTACTAAAATCAAACAAACAACATTAATATTCAAAATGCTCTCATTATGAGCAGAAAACAAAGTTATCTAATATTAATTGTCTTTCCTTAACATCAAAAAATAATACCATTTTTTTAATTAAAATATTTAAAAACCACTAGAACAATGTTATATATTTTGTTGACTTGTGTACTTACATTATCCCAAATGTTTCCAACCGTTTTTAAATACAGAGAAATCAGCAATTTTAACCAGGACACGGACCATGTCCGCGTTTCACACAATTTTCAGTTTTATTTTCATAGAAACCATGGAAATACCAAAGACACTTTAATATATTAAGTGATTTATTAGACAGGTGAGCAAATGTTTAGATACATTTATCAACAGAAAACTAATTATTGTTATAAAGCTCAACACAGTTTGTCTTATTGTTTGAATCACTTGTTTTCTTGATTTACCATGAGTACCCTGTTTTTACCATGCCTCAGAAACAATTTTGTCAAGTGGCTAACATAGCATAATTCCATCATAAAATATATTTTACAATGAATTGCATGTCATTTAGCAACACAAGTCATCCAGTTTTTATGAAAATGATATTCTCATATCGATCTAGATTACTGCAAAGTCTCTCATACCAGCCACCGAGCAAACACAAAGAGTAAAGTTTCATATAACAACTTTCAACACACTCAAATGTATTTAGTATGATTATTTACATGAGTAACAGCGCTGCGTTACCCTATATATGCAACTAAAAGCATACGCACATACATTCAAAATTAATACATTAGCTCTTCCATGAACATGATTTCTGACCAAGTCCGTTGGATTTCTTTCCATCATCTGTGGAGGTGAAGATTACAAATCTCATGAATCCACGCTCTTTCATGGCGTCATCAAGCTACGCCTTTGATTTGAATAAGCGACCTCTAGCGGCGAAAATACATAGTGTGCCTTTAATGTGGCGTTACGTCTTTAGCGGGATATTAGACGATATAGCGCTGAACGATCATTAGTTTAAACGACACTGAGCGCTTGTGGTGTGTACAGCTCCATTGTTTTGATGCACTGCTCACTTTAAACTGTAGAAACTGTAAAATGGTGCTACAGTTGTCATTTTGTCTCGTGGTCCGGTTGGAACCAAGCCGGGGTTCGGAACCAGACTGCAGTCCACTATTATACCATCGAAAAATCTATAGTGTCGGGATATATAGAGCCATGATGTCCGATACATTTCTGAGCAAGTCCGATATTGCTTTCCAATGTATATGTTGCCAAGTAAAGACATCAGCATTTTAATAATAGTCTCATGTTATGTTTTCAATAAAGTGCGTCATGCATTTGCCTAAGTAAACAAGGTACGTTGTACATTTTCCTGAACTGAAATTGAGCATAGATGTGCATTAGCAGTATTAGATTTTTAACTGGCTGAATGCCAAGGTTCCGATTGGCCCAACAACTGGGTGGAAGAGTTACAGGTCTCAGCGTCCAATTGAAAAGCACGTGAGCACCCGCGGCCCTGACAGAACCAGTGTGAGTTAACGTTAATTGCACAAGCAATCAATAGAGTCCATCCATTAGGCTCCAGTGTCCTGATAATGAGCAGCTAACGTAATTAGACCCCCTCTTGAATCAATCGGGGGCTGGCAGACGCGGTTCTGATGAACCACTGTTTTGGTTTATGCACTTAATGGAGGCCGCCCAACCCAACGTTATAAATAAACACATCAATCCACGTCGATCCCCTTAATGAATATGACAGAGCAAACAAATAGTGATTACTGGACGGGAACTTATTTCGTCAGGCTGTGTTAATTAGATGCAATCAGTGCCCTGTAGGCACCAGCCTGTTTGTGTCTTCAAGAGGGCACTCAAGATCATATGTTATAGTCAAAAAATATAGGGAGTTAATCTGATAAATCATCGTTTGACTGTTTGTAACAGGTTTGGGGGGAAAAGGCAACAAAAAAAAACGCGTCTTAATTAACATGAAACGTCAAATAATTTTTCTTCAGTAAAGGTGTGGTCACAGTAGTGAAATTTATTTTTGGCGAATTTCACAGAAGTCACCTTCAAGTCACTTTCTATTGTTCAATGCAATGGATTCATGTGATCAACTTGAAGGTAATCTTTCGCCCTCATGTGAAATTCGCATTAGCGGGATGTATTTGAGATTGAAACTGAAATTGTATTTGATTGGGATATTCAACAAGAAAAAAAAAAGAACAATTGGATTTGGAATAGAGAAATTGGATTCCATAGAAAAAAGTGGGTGTTCTATATCAGACTAGAGCCTGACTTGAATGTAAGACTGCAGTGGATTGTAGAAGGGGTGTAATTAATGTCACATAAGTGTTAACCAGCATTAAATTACTGTGGTTAACTTAGTGTTAACCATTGCCAAGATTTTAGAAAGGCTGCATTAGCAGTAGTCTAAAACAATGCCTTAAATGGCTATTTGGCAAGCGGCAACCTCCCGCAGTTTCTCTTGAAGCCAATACGGAAGTGACTTAAACTGCAATTCATCGACTGGCCACTAGGGACAGGCTCCAGAAGGGAGCAGAATCTCATTGAGCCCCATGTTAAAATGCCCAACTTTACAGCAGAAAAAAACATGTTTACAGCCTGGTACAAATTGTGGTTTTGGTCTATACGGCTAATTTTGCCCTTCATGACAATTGTGAGAGGGGTGAATTTTTTTTATAACTCATTTGTTTACATTATATAAAGCCTTAAAGTTCTGCATAATTAAGGGCCACGTCCCGCCTCTTTGCCCATTTTCTATTATCCGGGAGTGACGCGCGATGACGTGCTGCCAAGATGGCAACGGCCAGCTCGACCCTACTTTACGCTTCAAAACTGCTCTTCAGAATCCTATGGGTGACATCACGGACACTACATCCATATTTTTTTTACAGTCAATGGCTATTTGGCCATTGGTTAACATTATTTTCCACGCCCACTTGACCTAGGTGACACAATTTGAAAAGGAGGTGGAGCATGTTATTATGAAGACAAATGTTTGTTTGTTTTTCACTATAAAATATCATGCTCAATAATTCTGCTTTCACACTGCCAACGACTTTGGTATTGTTACGTTTATGAGTGACATTTACAGATGTTATTCCATGTTGCAGACATTCAACATTTTGGAGGGAAAATACTAAATAAAAATGGAATCAGTACGCACAAATGCTTAATATTAAAGATGAACGAGAAACAGCTAGTGCTTTTAGCCATCGTGGCTATTTATCTGCAACGAAAGCATAAGTGCCAACCTATCTACTGTAGGTTCACCATTCAGGCTCAGAATCAGATCAACATTCCTGTCTGGAAATGTATTCCTAACCATATCCCTAGCCCTAAACCTAACCCTACCCATAACTTCTCCCGGAAATCAGAGGGCAATGATAGGTGAATGTAGAAGCACCTAACCCTGATTGTAAGCTAAAACTGTATACTTGTCCCTCAGATCTGATTGGTTGATTGGAATGTAAGGATGTTGATCCAGGAACACTTGGTGAAATCACGTTCACCATATGTACACAGAGACATATCATAAATTATTGGAAAGTTGCTGACCGCTAAAATAGCTTATCCTCCATCACTCATATTGGTTGTCGGCACAGAAAGCTCTTCATTTGCATTAAGTTAAAAAGATCTCAACTTTGTTGCGTTGCTGGACAAGCCTACATCCTGTCGCCAACGGTCACTATTGATTGTATCGCCAGAAATTGCCAGCTCTGTATTGAAATGAATGGGATCATGTCACTGCCTGTCGCTGGTAGTGTGAATGCAGCTTTTAAAAAAAGAAAAGAAATTATACTTTTATTCAGCAAGGACCCATTTAATTGATCAAAAATGACAATATGTAACAAAAGATTTCTATTTTAATAAATGCTGTTAGTTTGAACTTTCTGTTCATCAAAGAATCCTGAAAAATGTATCATGGTTTCCACAAAAATATTAAGCAGCACAACTGATGCGGTCTAGGTGAGCGGTCTAGAGACTTCTTTCAAAAACATGTATGTTAACTTTAAGCAAAGGTTTCATAATCTTAGAATGTAATGAAGTCAAATAGAATGTTAGTGAAGTAAAAAGGAATGTTATGACTTAATTAGAACGTTGGAATTTGTTTAACTTCAATAGAATGTTGTCGAGTGAAATGCAATTCGTGTTATTAGAATGTTTAATAAGGAGTGTAATAGAATGTCTTGTCGTTTCTTCCCGGGAGTCTTTGTGAGAATGTCACTTCCTGCATGGCTGGGCTGTGAGTGAGGTGCAGTGGGGGGTGGAGTCTTAATTATCTGGCAGCAGTGTGGCACTGTGAATCCTGACTGCTGGGCTGCTTAATTACTGAGTGAAGTGGGCTGAGACATCACACTGCCATATAAGAGCTCCCCGCCACCGAGCCATGCAGGGCACTGTCCATTAACTTTCACTCCAGCACTGCGCAAAGAATAAAGCACATAGGATTGCTACATACTGTGCCAAAATTTTGCTGCTACTATACAGTTGAGACAATTGCATAATTGTCATTTCGGATATTTTATGTAGTACTTTGGATACTATTTATGCCAAAATGTGACCGGTTCCCTAGATTTGTTTTTAAAGAGTGAACTTATTTGAAATTGACCCTTTATTAAGCTTTTAAGTTTTTACATTAAGTTTGCAGAATTTGGGGCCTATTTTAATGATCTGAGCGCATGGTGCGCTTGCTGCTGTGTGTGCGTTGTGCACCTGCCTATAGGCACATATTACTAATATTACCCTTTAAATAACCCAAAAATATAACGACTTTAGACCAGGTTTTTGTTGGTCAATGGCGCAGTCATTTTCAGTTGCCTCAAAATAGCAACGCACCAACAATGCGCCTGAACACACCTTGTTTTCAGACCAGCACGCCCATGGGCGAGCTGATGGGCTCGAGTGCATTTGCTATTTAAACAACATGGCGCTGGACATGAAAATGATAACTGCGTCGGGCTGAAACTAGCATAAAACACTTGCGTCGCGCCTGGCGTCGCATTGTGCCGGGTGTATGATAGGGCCCTTTGTCTGATTAAACTAAATTGGAGATTTTATTCTGGAGTGGATTTTATGAGTATTATTCTAATGTGACCGTGACTTAATAGTGACATTGAATGATTTGATCTGCTGGTTGTTTTCACACTACAGTTCAAACGTTTAGGATCAGTAATATTTTATTAATGTTTTTGAAAGAAAAACATAGCTAGGAAAGGTTTGTTTAAATAGGCACCCCAACTTACTCATTATACCTGCATTGTGTTAATCATGGACATGAAATGCTTAATTTCTTGGATGTAATTTTATGTTTCAGGCTGCAGGATAAAGCGGCCGACACCATCGAGTCCCTGCACAAGGCTGGTATGAAGGTTTGGGTCCTCACAGGGGACAAAATGGAGACGGCAGCAGCAACGTGCTATGCTAGCAAGTTGTTCCATCGCAATACACAGATCCTGGAATTGACAACCAAGCGGACAGAAGAGCAGAGTCTCCATGACGTTCTGTTTGATCTGAGCAGGACTGTCCTAAGACAGCATGGCAGCATGACGAGGGACACTTTCTCAGGGTGGGTAGAGTGGAATATGTGTACATGTGCTCACATACATATGGGCGCTTACACACACAGACACATTCACATTCATATTCATATGTGTCCGTCCCCACAGGCTCTCAGGTGATTACCAAGACTATGGTCTGATAATCGATGGGGCAACACTGTCAGCTGTATTGAAGCCAACACAGGATGGAAACAGCAGTGGAGGGAACTACAAGGAAATTTTCCTGGAAATCTGCAGAAACTGCAGTGCTGTTCTCTGCTGCCGCATGGCACCATTACAGAAAGCACAGGTAATGCAGCACTTCAGTCACTAAGAGTATACACTACTGTTCAAAGGCAAGTCTCAAAGCTGCATTTAATTGATCAAAAATACAGCAAAAACACTAATATTGTAAAATATAATTAATATTTAAATTAACTATATTTTCTATTTTAATACATTTTAAAATGTAATTTATTCCTGTGATGGTTAAGCTGAATTTTCAGCATCATTACTCCAGTCTTCAGTGTCACATGATCCTTCAGAAATCATTCAAAACATTTATTCGTCTTATTAATTTTGAAAACAGTTGATTATATTTAAGTGGAAACTGAGATATTGGATTCTTTGGTGAATAGAAAGTTCAGCGTGTATTTCAAATGGAAATCTTTTGTAACATTATAAATGTCGTTACTGCCATTTTTGATCAATTTAATGCATGCTTGCTGAAAAAAAGTATTCATTTCTTTAAAAGAAAAAAAAATCTTACTGACCCTATGTTTAAATGGTAGTGTAGATATCAGATCATTTTTATAACATAATTTCCTGTCACACATAATCATTTAGGTAAAGGATCACAGGAAACTCTTTATGACTTTTTTAAATGTTTGTCCTTTT
This sequence comes from Romanogobio albipinnatus, assembly GCA_023566225.1. Lineage (NCBI taxonomy): Eukaryota > Metazoa > Chordata > Actinopteri > Cypriniformes > Gobionidae > Romanogobio > Romanogobio albipinnatus. Next base: position 56,681,337 of record CM042241.1, on the reverse strand, counting down.
TTGTCTTTCTCAAAACGTACTAATATTAATGTAATTGTTGTAATACATATTGTAATTGTTGTAATACGTCTTTCTGTTGTAGGAGCATATTCATGAACAGTACAACAGTTCAATAAAAGTTATTATTAAGTAACTTACATTTTAGACACAATACATATTGGCAGTTACTTTATCTATTTTTGCTTCGCTGGCGAAAACAGCTCCATGCAAAGAATTAACGTTTCCAAGCAACAAACAGTAGTGCTGTTCCTTAAAGCGATAGTTCACCCAAAAATGGAAATTCTGTCATCATTTAGTCACCCTCAAGTTGTTCCAAACCTGTATGAGTTTCTTTCTTCTGCTGCACACACAGGAAGGTATTTGGAAGAATGTTTGTAACCAAGCAGATCTCGGCAGCCATTGACTACCATAATATATTTTCCCCCATTATGGTAGTCAATGGCTGCCGAGATCTGCTTGGATACAAGCATCCTTCAAAATATCTTTCTTTGTGTTCAGCAGAAGAAAGAAATGTATACAGGTTTGGAACTTGAGGATGAGTAAATTATGATTTTCATTTTTGGGGGAACTATCCTTTTAATGAATCCGTGTTTTTGAATGAATTGGTTTAGCGTATTATTCAGTGACTCTTTCAGGAGTTATAAACTCTGGCCCTTGAGATCTACTTTCCAGAGTTTCCACCAACCCTGATTAAACTCACCTACCTGCAACTTTCTAGTAACCCTGAAGACCTTGGCTGAATCCGAAATCGCACCCTGAAACCTCATTCACTATTCCCTACGTTAGTCCACTAATATAGTTCACTTGAAGGAGTGAATGAAAATGAGTGCGTGAAGTCGGACAGTCGTTGTGTGTGCATCGGCTGTACATTCGTTATTGCGGTGCAATGTGGGATTGAATGAGTGCACTCAATAATGTCCACTATGGTTTCGGACACCACTACAAATGGCTGTCCCTTCAAATAATGCCCTATTTGAGGGTATAGGGGGTGATTTCGGATTCAGCCCTTGATTAGTTTGTTCAGGTGTGTTTGATTAGGTTTGGAGCTGAACTCTGCAGCACCTCGAGGGCCAGAGTTGAGAACCCCTGACTTATTTAATCTTGAATGAATCATTGGTTTTGAATAAATCGATTGAGTGAATAACTCCGTGACTAACTCATTAAGACACTTTCATTAAAACATTATTTAGTTTGTTTAATATGCCATTTTCCTTATGGGTTCTAGTGACTGGGTGATTTTAAGGTCCCGGTATCTATTTGGGGACATTTGGTTCTCACAATGATGATAAAACCTGACCCACACACACACACATCGCCACCTGCCAGAGAAAGGTTGTCCTTGTTCCCTTATTGTAATCTCTCAGTCTGTGAGTTACACGATGCAATCAAAAGAGACTCTGGTCTATTTCTCTTTCTAATTTACTGCACGCTAAACCTGTCAGTCACTCTCTGGGGCTGCTGGGAAAACCAGAGACTGTAAAGTCAAGAAGTGAGAGAACTCACAGTATTACAAGACAATTACTGACCTCAAGCACACAATAAAATCCTGTGTAAATCATGTGTTCTAAAAGCCAAACTGATATTTTAGTGGCTTCATGTGAGTGAATATGTCATTATCACGTCGCCTCAGCCAAAAACCCTGAGTAATCTAACATCTCAGTTGTTCTGATTTAACCTGTGGAAATAAAACTGTTCTTTCAGATTGTTAAAATGATAAAATCTTCAAAAGAACACCCCATTACGCTGGCCATCGGGGACGGAGCCAATGATGTCAGCATGATTCTGGAAGCTCACGTGGGCATAGGTGATTTCATGCTTTCATACCAAATCAAATTGTTTTTAGATATTATTACTTCTCCCATCTTCTCTGATCGACTTCTGTTCAACAGCTATGTCAACAGTACGTTACATGCCTATTGACTGGTTATTCTGCCTCTAGGGATCATGGGTAAAGAGGGGCGTCAGGCGGCCCGTAACAGCGACTATGCAATTACCAAGTTCAAACACCTGAAGAAGATGCTGCTGGTTCATGGGCACTACTACTACATCAGAATCGCTGAGCTGGTCCAGTACTTCTTCTACAAGGTGAACTCAAACAAACAAAATGTGTAGATACACAAAATAAAAAAGCAAGATAATCCCAAACAAAATAGCTGATCACTAGCTGTCACAACACAACACAAACCACGTTGCCTGCAGTTGTAAACACAGAAAAAAAAGTTGCTTAATGTGTGTGGATGCTACTTTTTTCCCAGGAGTTCTGAATAGCCCACTAAACAATTTTGTGTAAAATGCAACTCAATGCAGCGCTATTTATAGCAAACAGAAATTCAACACCCTAAAGTGTTTAGTTCATCAGGTACTAAGGGTTTGTTTTCTCTCCACAGAATGTGTGCTTCATCTTCCCTCAGTTTCTCTATCAGTTCTTTTGCGGCTTCTCTCAGCAGGTAAACACATATCTCAAAGGTCTATCACTGTTAGAATACATTTGAAATGAAACATTCTGTCTCTATATTTTTTGAGTTTCTTCAAATATACGTCTTTCGAAAATTAACTTTTGGTTCTGTAATGAAAATGTAAACATTTATGGAAATAAAATGTTATGCATGGGGTTTTTGCTTCTTAAAATTAAATGATATTTTATAATTTGACAATTTGACAACATATTTACTGCTATTTTTTTATTCTTCAAATTATTAATTAGTACTTTTATTCAGCAAGGATACAATAATTTAATCAAAAGTTACAGTTAAGACTTTTATAGCGTTATAAAAGATTACGATTTCAAATAAATGCTATTCTTTTTAACTTTCTATTCGTTAAAGAATCTCGAACAAAAATGTACAACATTTTCCACAAAAATATTAAGCAGCACGACCTTTTTCAACATTGATAACAATCAAATGTTTCTTTAGCACCAAATCATCATATTATTTCTGAAAGATCATGTGACACTGAAGACTGGAGTAATGATGCTGAAAATTCAGTTACCATTACAGGAATAAATTACATTTGAAAATATATTCAAATAGAAAACAGTTAGTTGTTGCAATATTTTACAATATTACTGTAGATATTTGACTCTATGTGTCAAATACATAGAGCCTTGGTAAACATAAAAAAATATAAGATACTTTTAAACACATTACAAAATCGTACTGACCCCAAACTTTTGAACAGAAGTTTAATTACAAGAGTAAAAAAATAGAATCATAAAATAGATGATGGAAGCATGGAAAATAATTAATGACTCTGATATAATAAAAAGAGAAAAGTATCAATCTGTTAGTAAATTAACATCTGCAACGTGAAAGTGCACATGGTTAAACAAATTTGTTCAACACTTACCCTGTTGATTTACAGTAACATTTTCTTTTTTTGCATCTGCAGCCACTGTATGACACGGCATATCTGACCCTGTACAATATCAGCTTCACCTCGTTACCCATCCTCCTCTACAGTCTGATGGAGCAGCACATCAACATGGACATCCTCAAACGGGACCCCTCTCTATACAGGTGAGGACTGCACCAACAACCCCCATTACCCACTCCTGTGGTCAGAATGTCAGGCAGTAATTATAATTTCAACTTTAAAGCTTAGGCCTAAACAAGAAGTATGTGGTTAATTTTTAGGGGGTTTTTTTGTCTGATATATGGATGGTACAGTATGTGACGTGATTCATCTCATCACGTGTACGGGGAGGTATTTTGGAGCAGCACATTCACTATCTTCTATTTCTGGTTCCCTCTTTGAGTCCTACTGATAAATCCCTGTCTACATGCAGGCTATTTATTACCAACCTTGGCCTCCTTTTTGCATGAGTGTTGGCTTGCTGAGACTCATAACACACATTGTTTCTTATCCTGACATTTGTTGTCACACCTTTTTTTCCCAGAGACAAACTTGCACTGTTGAAATAGTTATGTGATGGTGTGTGTTTACCGGATTTACTTGTATAATTGTATTATTATTATTGTTATTATCATTATTGCTATATGATTTTAAGTTATTTGAAAGCCTGGGTCTGGTAAAAAGCATTTGAAATATGATGAAAAATAAATGATGGTAGTATGGGACTTTTTTATTTATATTTATTATTATTATCATTATTATGACCCAGTTGGACCAGTAGTTCAGAATGTATTTTTTGGAATATATTTAATATGGCAAAATATATTGAGAATCATAAACCTATAGTTTTGTTAATGTTACCATAGTAAGATATTTAATCAGTATAGAAAACTGTGCACATGATTAAATAATGCAAGTTATAGTGATGGTACAGCACTGGTCCATTCAGATGGTTTAACTATTAAATATTCTGATGCAATTTAAACTAAAATAATCAATCTTTTAGAAAACTTTTATTTTCCTTGCATCATTTTTGTATTTAATGAACCACCTGATGTAGCCCAATCTCACTCTCTGTATCTTCCTCTTTGATCAAATGTTTCCCCTGATTGTGAGCCTCCAGGTATTCTCACTTAATCACATGAACACACTGCCACCAAATACAAGTCTGCAATAATTGGACAGTTCAATCAGCCTTTGCAAACATTTTTGCATAGAAGCTTGCACTGAACTCAATTTACACAGCACTGGGCAAAAATACTGTTAGAAATGCTCTACTATCAACGAATGTCCTGACACTGCAATATTTTTCCTCTTATTCCTCTGCATTGCTTATTCAGTATATACATTATACACAGTGCAGCAATTTTAGCTATCAAGTACATTTTCATTAGAAAAAGCTGATTTAATAATCTTTTTTTTTTTTTTAAATAAGAATGGACACAAGCAGCAGAGGTTATTTTAGTTTTTTCTGACCACAATTTCACTTTAATTTTGAAGTGTGCCATCCAATCTCAAGTATGTTTGGAGACTAAATTGATGTTTCATTGAGTGCTCACAAATAACCATAATTATGATCTTGCAATGAAATGTTAGATTGCTCTTCATTTTGGTATCAATTGCTCTTCATTTAGTATACATTTCTTATTTATACAAATGAGACTATTTTAGGCATACAGTATAAAATGGCCAGATAGCATTGCTCAGATCATTTGATCTTGGAGTTGGGGGTTCAGATATTTGACTTTAATATCTTGGAAGAGTTTGAGACAATAGCTATATTTCCATGTAACAATGTAATTGATACAATCGTTATTTGAAGCATCAAGTTACTTTCTAAAGGTGATTTACTCTAAAAGTTGATTTCATTTTTTTTGAAAAAAAAAAAAAAAATTATATATATAATATATTTGAATGTATTTCTTTTTCCAGAGATATTGCCAAGAACTCCCTCCTGAGATGGTCCACCTTCATCTACTGGACATTTCTGGGGGTTTTTGATGCCGTGGTCTTCTTCTTTGGTGCTTTCTTCCTTTTCGACAACACAACCTTCACCAGCAACGGACAGGTAATGCAGTCACCGTCTAAACCACGATTTCGTTTCAACATTTTTCTGTTTGTGTTTTGTTTAATCGACTTAACCAGCTGTTTTTTTCCTTTAGTTCGTTTTTTTCTCAGTCAAATAAACGTCGCATACAGATTGAATGGGTGGCCGATGCTTGAGGAGTGAGTTATTTGGTGGTTAAAGTGGACTTGTAATGTACTTATTTGTGGTTTAACTGACGTCTTGATCCAGCTCGCAGACTTTTGTCTGTCCTCCTTGGCGTATGTTTGAAGTCATTACAGGTGCTTCTCCATTCATTTATGCGACACAAAGCATGCTGGTTAATCAGTCAGATCAGACATCTTTCTCTGTGCCATTAAGTTAAATCATAGTAACCTTTTTGGATTGCTTTTTTTACCTGTTTGATTTACTTTAAGTTATAACATCCTAATTTTTTCTTTACTTTCTTGCTCCCTGTCCCCTTCCTCTCCTACTTTTCTTTCATTTTCTTCTTTATCTCTCTTTCTATATATCTCCCTCTCTCTTTCCTCCTTTTACCTACCCCCTTTTTGCCTTTCTTTTCTTTTCTGCTTCTCTTCCTTTCCTCAGCTAATGGCCACCAACACACAGATGGTAAGCCTGTCCCTATCTGTTTCTCATCCTATTTTTAATTTTAGTTTTACTGTTTCCCTCCTCAGCCACTCCCCTCATCCTAAAGCCACCCCCACTCACATAGTGTCTACTAACACTAACCGTTCACTGCCATCGTAGCTTTCAAACAGTACCGTACGACATCCCAGTGTCCCCTGTATCGAGGACCAGCCACTGTAGATATAGAGTAGCGAGCCCCCCACCCCTGTCCATCTTCCTCTGTCTATCATCTTGTGATCGAGTAGGAGTTTGTGTCCGTCCCGTGTGTCACGTCGCGACTGTGTTTTTTTGCAAACACCCGGGTTAGAGGGGTGTTATCATCCTCATCTTCATCGGCCCGTAGGATACACGTCCATCCTCTCATGCCTCACTGCAAGGGCAAATGAATCAACTAGAGGAAAAGTGGATTTCGCTTCATTTGGTACATGTTGAATGGAAGAGAAGCTATTCAGAAACGTTACATTTTTAAGAAGGCTTTTTCCACAAATAGGGTACACTTCGGTGTCTCATTAGCTTTTTTTAAACCATTGCAGGTTCAAATATATTTTAAGATATTTTCTTATTAGATTTAAAGCGTTTAACATTTAATGTCTTCATTGTAAGTTATTGTAAGAATGTTTTTAATACTTCACAAGGTTACAAATGTTAATATTACATAACTATATTAATCAACAAACTAATGATAAAAAACTGTTAATTTCAACATTTACTAATACATTTTTTAATCAAAAGTTGTATCTGTTAATATTATTTAATTGACCTGAGCAAACCTAAACTAACACTGAAGTTATATTTTTATTACCAAATGTTAACAGAGATGAATAAATTCTGACGTGTTTTTGCTTGTTAGTTAATACTAGTTAATGGATTAACCAATGTTTTTATATTTAATATAGGTTATTATAATCTATACAGTTTTAATATTGCTAGAAAATTGCAAAATTGCACCAATCATGGTTTTAAATGTCACTTAATTAAAATTTGTCTCATATTTTAGTTACAGGGTTCTAAAAAATTGCAAACCTTGTATAAAATGAACAGAAAATAAAATCATGTAGCATTTAGTTCGACCACCTGATGTTGAAAGAAGAACTATTTTTACCCTATTCGTGGAAAGTGGCAGACAATCTAACATTATTAGATTATTATCAGATTAAACAGAAAACTGAAATATAAAATTAATCATTTTGAAAAAACTCACAACATCCTTAAATATCATTTGCCCTTGACAAGTTTTTTTAACACTAAATTTAATTTTGATTGCTCATCAAGGTAAGTTAATACATTTTCTTCACACTTGTTGACATCTTTTGTGTGTCCTTGTACTTTTTTTTTTTTTAACTGGTTATCATCAACATTGTATTGTTCACTAAAACCATTTGGTGCCGTTGACCTGCTCGTGTTTTGCTATGGCTTGTTGACTTTGATTGTGATTTGGTTATTTTTAAAAGGTAAACATCGAGTGATTTTATAAAGAGCTCTCATTATAGTGTCCATGTTGTTTTGCATAGTGTCATCAACAGCGTGGCCGGTCCGCAAACAGGGGAAGGTTCTAGAAGAGATATCCATTGTGTCTAAATTCAACCATTTGCCAAGACTGTAAACAATGAAAACTGTAAATAGAAAGGCTTACCGCACCCCGAGCAGAGGTTTATTGAGCCTAAGCGCCAATGCTGAATCCATTATAATGTTTTAAGGGAATATCTAAGCTCACTATTTATTTATGATGCTTTTATAGATAAAATATAAAATTCATTTGACATCAGCAAGCTCCAGGCATCATTAATAATCTCTGTAAAACAATACTGGATGACACTGAAATGCTTTAATTTACAGCGCCATTCAAATCTAATGATATAAAGCTTTTAACGTGCAATGTATCCTGTTTGTTTGGAAATGAGAGGGTGAGCTGTATTAACACCCATTCAAGTGGCTGTTTATACATCAGTGTCAATCTCTTTTTGCCTTTTTCAATATTTCTCTGTTCCAGATGTTTGGAAACTGGACCTTTGGGACACTTGTATTCACTATCCTGGTGTTCACGGTCACACTAAAGGTAATACGTCTGACACATGTGTTATGATCTTGGCTATAATTGGCGTCAACTTAACCATCTAAATCTTCCCATTTCAATCTTCTCACTGTGTCTGCATACTTTAGCTTGCCCTGGACACACATTACTGGACGTGGATTAACCACTTTGTCATATGGGGGTCACTGCTTTTCTATGTCATCTTCTCCCTCCTGTGGGGAGGCATCATTTGGTATGGCCTGACATAATACACTGCACTTAATATCACAAAATCAAAACATTATCTGACGTGATTCATCTGCTGTCCTTCTGTTCTGTATAGGCCTTTCCTGAACTATCAGAGGATGTACTATGTGTTCATGCAGATGTTGTCCAGCGGTCCGGCATGGCTCAGTATAATTCTGCTGATTATAGTCTGTTTGCTGCCCGATGTGGTGAAGAAAGTGCTGTGTAGAGCTCTATGGCCCACCACCACAGAGAGAATACAGGTACGACACCAGTATCTACATGTGTGTAGCGATGCAAGGATACAGTTAGTTTGCATGTCAAATGTATCTAAATGTGTATCTATATATCTTTGTATATCATGATTATTTGTTTGGGTAGATGCCATGTTTAATTTGATGCAAATGAAAACAAAGGTGTGAGGGATGGAAATACATTTTTTATGATTGTATATAGCCTTGTCAAGTCACTTTTATTTATATAGCGCTACAATACAGATTGTTTCAAAGCAACTTTGACAGTGATAACCGGAAAATTATTCAATAATGAAAACAGTTAATTTCCATTGTAAAGATAATCAGTTATAAAATGTTGTAGTTGTTGCTGAATTCTTCTTTTTTTTTTTTAGATGAAGTGTATTGAACTAATTGCACTGTTCATAACACCTTTGTTTTAATTCACATCAACTTCAAAATCTACCAAAAATAGTGTCTACTCCAACTAAAACACATTTATTCTGCAATATCCAAATAGGCCGTTCACACCTGGTATTAAGATGCGTTTTGGTCAATCGGATCACAAGTATAGATGAAGAAGACACACACCTAATGTTTTAATCTGTCTCTTTTGTCCACTTTCAAGCACTTTCTTCGAGGGGAGGGTCTATGGGCGGGTAAATGTTTGGCTTTTTTCAGATCTTTCGATCTAATGGATGAAATAAGCTCATGCAATTTAAATATAAAAATGACCGGAGAAAACAGAAAATATACAGATAGCAGCAGTTTTTGTTTCTGCTCTGACAGCCGCAAGACCACGGCGAACGCTGTGAGTGCATGTTAGAAATCAGGAATGATGAGAGAACATTGTACTTTGGTACGTTTTTCGCCTTCAAACCAAACATGGGTCTTCAGCTGACAAAGTTTAAATCCTGTCTGGCTAGTGCGCTTCCCATAATGCTTACGCACTAGGTCAGTAGGCGGACTTTTGTGGTGGTTCGAACACATTCAACCACGGAAGCATCTACACTATGAAAGCAATCTGCTCGAAAGTGTTTTCGACTACCTGGAAGTGATCGAAAGTGGACAAGCTCAAAGCGTTTAAGACCCCGTTTACACTTGTCGTATTTACACTTGTCGTCTACTTGTGAGCCGATCGACCAAAACACATCTTAATACCAGGTGTAAACAGGGCCATAATTGTTGATCTGAACCAGTTCAATAGTGCTATATTTTGTGATAATGGCTACTAACTGGTCTTCAGATTTACACATGCGTCGGACTGGTTCCCAGTGTGCTTGATGTAAGTGAATTCTGGATGCAGTTCATGATTCTCTTCAGCTGTACATGCTTCTTTACGTTGGATGACTCTTTGAGCCATTCAATGGTGTTATTGGATCTGTCGACTTTTTGTGAAACAATATCTGACAATGTGTATTTTATTTTGTTGGCACACATAGTATGTCACCATACTATGTTGAGAAATTTCAGAAGGAAATTTAATTTGTGTGTGTGTGTGTGTGTGTGTGATAAACTGCCTTACCACTGGTTTAACCCATGTGATGTTTTTCCTCTTACTCACCTTCCCCTATTCAACTCTAGAATTTTCCAGTGCGCTAATGTTACTGCCACATTAACGTCAACATGAAACGTCACATTTCTGAGTTCAACAGAATATTCAACAAAAAATGTATAACACATAGACAAGATTTTTCCTTCGGGAAATGATCAGGAGAGGTATGTGTTACAAACCAGGATGGAGTCAGTTGGATGGAGGGGAAGGGTTGAAAAATAAGTTTCATCAGCTGAAAACAAGCACTGATTAGAATGTGTATTAAGAAAGTAAATAGAGTCAGTTTGGATTTCATGTTGACTTTAGGATACAACTGTACAATATGATACTTCAGGAACACTTTACATAAGGTTCAATTTGTTTACATTAGTTAAAGGGATAGTTCACCCAAAAATGAAAATGGTTTCATCATTTACTCTCCCTCAAGGTGTTCCAAACCTGCATGAGTTTCTTTCTTCTGCTGAACACAAAAGAAGATATTTTGAAGAATGTCGGTAATCAAACAGTTGATGAGCCCCACTGACTAACATATGGTAAAAAAAAAAACCCTATGGAAGTTAATGGGGCTCGTCAACTGTTTGATTACCGACATTCTTCAAAATATCTTCTTTTGTGTTCAGCAGAAGAAAGAAACTCATGCAGGTTTGAAACAACTTGAGGGAGAGTAAATGATGACTGGATTTTCATTTATAATACAAAATAATACATTTTAGATAAATAAAAGCTGTAAAAAATGAATGAATGCTATTGACAGACGGTGTTATTTTAGTATTATTTAAATATGATTAAAATATTTTGAATGAGCTTTTATATATTTATATTATATTATAATTTTAGTTTAAGTTTTAGTAATTTAGTTTTGTGTATTTGCCATTTTTATTTTATATTTAACTTTATTTTTTAGTTTGAGTTTGAATAATTTCAGTACTTAAAGTTTTTCATCGAATATTTACATTTTAATTTCAGCTTCATTTCAATTAACAAAAATGTTTTTTAATAGTTTTAGTTGTTAATAAGTTGAACCTTATTGTAAAGTTTTACTACTAATTGTGCAAGAAACTCCATGAGATTATTCTCTGAGGATTGAGGATTGAGGATCTCTAAACCCTTTCTTTTTTTCCTCTTCAATCTCTCTTTTTCTCTCTGATGCTTGACCTTCCCCCTCCCCTGTGTGTTTAACCCTTGGCCTGTGACCTGTGGTAACGGCAGACAAAGCGGCAGTGTCTCACTGCTGAGCAGTCCACCATCTTTATGCTCTCCCAGACCTCCAGCAGTGTCAGTTTCTGAACTGAGGCGGAGGTGAACCTACACACTCTCTCTGCATGTGCGTGTGTGTATCAGTGAAGACACAACAGGGTCATCATGAGTATGACAGGACCCACTGAGGATTACAAGCTACCCAGCATGCCAATAGGATCCGTTGCAGTACCCTGTGGTGTCTCTGTTTATGTTCTAAGCCTTATATTCCATCACTCTACATGTTTGCATGCATGAGACGTGCACGTTTATGTTTGTATGTGTATTTTATGTTGCAGATCTAAAGGAAATGCATTTTTTTCGCTGCTGTACTTTCAGTTCCAGCAAGATACTTCAATGTCAAAACACTGTAGAAAACATTCTGCACATTGGGTCTGTTATGCCACATTTGAGTCTGTTTGTGTGTGTGTGTGTGATGTTTCACAGAGAATGAGGGCTGACAGGATCTTTGAAAGGGTTGAGACAAACATTCATGATTCACTGCTAGATGGGGTTCAGAGCACCACTGAGGCCTAGCAACTCTATGGTAAAGAGAATGTGAAGTTGAAGACTAAAGCCAGAAAGAACTAATCCACACTCAACTCAAGTGGAGCTCTAGAGTTCTCAGATGAAGTGTGCCGTCCTAGGATCAATCTGAGAATTCTAGAATCCTGCTGATTGGCTCCCTCCAGTGAAAGCACGCTGGATTAAAAACGACTTTGCTGCACCTGTGTGGGACTGTTGTTTGGTGTGAAACTTACAGACTGGTTTGGTTTGGTTTTAAAGCTTCAGAATGAAGGTACTGGGTTGTGGTTTGGGTGTGCAGTACTGTATATACCGCTAACAGGACATGGGGACACGTACACAAATACACACAGCAGACTTGACAGTTTAACATCTAACACTCTGGCATGCATGAGTATTTTTTACTTGTCTTGAATCTTTCTGTCATCAGTGAAAATATTATTAAATGTCCATTCCTAGAACATGCTTATGATCATTTCATTTACTGGGTAAATCTCAACTTTTTAAAAAAAAAATTGGGCAGAACCACAAACTCAAAACAAAGAAACTATATTTTGCTTAAAGAACATGAAACCTGTTTTAGGACCGTTTGTCATTTTTACAGTACATTTTCCCAGTTAAAAACATATGAATGAATCACCTTGGTAAAAATTCAAAAGGAAACTGTTATGATGCATTAAGGTAATGAATAATTTTGTGGGTGGAATAAGCTTTTTCATTTGGAAAATAATGAAAAATTCAGCTTTACAGTCACAGGAATGAATTGTATGTTAAAATATATTAAAATAGTAATAATATTTCCAAATATTAGTGCTTTTACAGTATTTTGTGATAGAATAAATGCCATGGTGAGCAAAAGAGACTTTCAAAAACAATTTTGGGGTGAATTGTAACCTTTCACCCTCCAGTCTTGTAACCATTCTCAACCAAAGTTTATCTTCTAACATCCCGTCAATCGATCAGTTTGCATCTTCTAGGACTGGGCTTGTGCATGTAGTAAACATCCGATATGTGATTTTGTGAAATGAAATATTTTGTTATTTTTTTGCACTGCTTCTTGCTGGGGCTTTGGATTTATGTTTCAGCTGGTGATGTGACCAATGCCAAATATATGATACAGTCCACTAATTCACTCTCTTTCTCTCATTCTTTTCTCCAGAATGCTGATAAGTTGTATAAGGGCCACCTGTCTGAGTTCACCCCCCTGTCCTCCCTCCATGCCCCACCTGCGCGGAAACATGACAGACGTGGCAACGAAAGCCAGAACCACACCCACCGCAGGTCTGACTCCTCCCCTCCCAAAAAACTGATGTGCACCTACTGGGGCGGCAGGCCTGACTACTGTACCTTCAGCTCCTTTCTCCGAATAGGAGACAACCCAAGATTCTCTGGGGCTGCTTACGCCTACAGCACACCGGGTCCCGAGACGTCTGTATGATAGTCTCTCTAAAAAAGAAATAGTCTAGTTTTCGAATCGAATCTGGCCTTGATTATCCCAGGGTCAAGATTGGGACACTATTGGAAGACCAATCTTGACTTGTCAGCCTTTATCTGAAACAAAAGCACTGAAATTCGTTCTTATGGGTGGTAGTGATGCTGTGTGTTAATTTTGGAGCTGGAGGAAGGCCAAAGAATTGGTTGCACCATCTGCAAGTGTTGCGTACTGTCGCTAAGTGGCCTTGGGACCTATTTACCTTGTTTTGTGTGTGTGTGTGTGTGTGTGTACGTGAGAGCGTGTTCCCTTTACACTGTGGGTTTACGTGTTCGCTCACCTACCCTTGTGATCCTTCATGTGAAAAATTACTTGAAAAAAAACACTGGGCAGTAGTAGCACAAATCTTTCCATCTCAAATGCAACCTCTACCACTGAATATAAGTGTGGATGACAGTTAAAATGGCCTCGGATGCTCTTTACACTGACTGTCCTGTTTTTTCTTCTTCTTTTCTTTGTTCTCTGTTGTTTCCCCTTCCTGTTTTTATCCTGTGCTCCTTCTCTTTTCTTGTCCTACTTTTTTTATAGAACAAACTGGTGTTGCTTTTGCGCAAACCTGTTATCGAGGAACACTCCATAGGCTGCGATTGTCTTTGTCCAATTGCATTGTAAGTGGCTAAATTTGGCCATTTCTGTTGCTGCACTGTACTAGAGTGTACTGTGTGTGTGTGTGTGTGTGTGTGTGTGTGTGTGTAGGCCTTTGTTAGAACAACTATGAGAAGACAAATTGTAACTGGACTGTCATTATAGCCCTGTTTCGACCGAAATTACGCGGAACAATTTGTACCAGGAACTTTTTTTACAGGAACTTTTTTTCCCCCAGACCTGCTACTGTCTGCGTGTCCACTGCGGTCTAAAGTACCGTGAAGATTAGGCAAATTAGTCCGGTTATATAGGACTGCACGCGACTGCTCCTCCCAGTCACCGACGGACAGTAATAATTTTTGTGCAACACTGTCTGCAACAATAGCAAGTGGAAGAGATGCAAACAGCGCTGCTTTTGCTCGTTATATATTGGTTTATTAATGAGGTCATTAACAAAACGGCGGAAAAGAGACAAGCACTGATACTAAAGCGTATTCTGAAAGCTCGTAAAGCTAAATTTAAAATATGACAATGTTATCATCAGCTATTACGGACACTGACCGTGCGATGGCTGAGACGAACCCGCGCCATCGGACAGAAAGGGCAAGACTGATATTTGCTGAACGCAGAATGATCCTCGCAAAAGACTTTTTAAAATTCCGGTTGAAATAAAATGCAGCGTGAGCTCAACCATCAGCATGTTCAGCGCCCAAGTCCCACCCCCGAAAGTTCCCGAACTTTGAAAAAGTACCACCTCGGGAGCAGGGCCGTTCGGAGGGGGAAATATTTACCCAGAACTTCATTTAGACCCTGGTTCCTGCGGTCGAAACGCACCGAGTACCACCCTAAAGTTCCTAGTTCCTGGGGAAAGTTCCTGCGGTGGAAACGCGGCTTATGTTTCACCCTTTAACTTTCAAAAAGGTGGAAATCCACTCTCATTCTACGGTTCCAAAGTTTTTAAAACCATTGACGTTGTGTCATCATGACAGCCAGTTACTCTGTCCTAGCTGCTTGACGATTTGCTTTAAAATTCTTTAGCACCCTATTATCAATCCTTAGGTTTTCTTTAGAGTAGAACCAGATGCAAGATGCTAAAGGCTACGCTAGCCATCTTAGCTTAACTGTTCTGCCTTAATGCTAATGTTTCCCATCTTTTACACTGCAGTTTGGAACCAAAGCTTGTAAACCAAGTGAAATACAGAGTATATAAATGTGTGTTAGTTGCCTTATGCTTAAAGAGAAAAGGAGGGAAGGTGTTTGATGGCATTCCCAAGAATCCCACCACACTGCCTTAAGTTGACATTGTACCAGTTGAGGATGGAGAACAATAAAAGTAGTATTCGACATCTTCCAGTGCCACCAACACAGCCCAGGGCTCCCGAGGAAAAAAAACGAATGAAATGTAACAGACATCTTTGTGCATTCACAAAAAGTACTTTTTTTTTGTCAGTGTATTTTTATGATTGTAACATCCATTTTGACTGTTCCCAAAGCCTTTTGTCTGTATTAATGGAAGTGTTGGAGCCTTGTGCTGGGTTGTCATCATTTCTTTGTTGCACATTTATGATTTATGATTCTCTGATATAATTAAGTCAGATGTAATTAGCATGTGCTACTGTTCACAAACAACTCATTAAACTAACAGCCCAATCAAGGTCAGCGTGGCCTATCTTGGGCACTACATTCAGAGAAATGGCTCCTTAGTGTGCAGGACGCAGAAGATGAACGGGAATGAATCCCAGGAAATGTGCCTCATACATTTAATATATTAGATTTAATATAACGTTCTCATAAAAATATTGTAAAGTGCGTTCAGTTCCATCTCAAGTCGAGTCAGTGAATTCAGATTCACTTTGAATTGGAATCTAGTGTGAATGCAATTCAGGCCCCGTTTACACTAGTGTGTTTTCGTTTTAAAACGCATAGCTTTTGGTTAAGCCTGTCGTCTACACTACTCCGGCGTTTTCTAACCTCGGAAGCACTGCAGACCCTGTTTTAGTTTGAAAACTCTTGGGGTTGTGTTTCTGTGTAAACAGACCAAAACGAAGACTTTTAAATACGATGGCGTGGCTGCCCACATTGTGCTACCGGAACACGACATCGTGTGCCTAAGCTGGTCGTAGAGACCATTGGTGGCTGTTGAATTACAATGCTTTTGTGAAAACGCAGCCCAGAGCCGCCTCTCTCAACGGCTCTGTAACATACCAGCCTCACAACCGTGTAAATAACACGGAGACGGACTTTGTGGTCCTTTTTAGCAGCCGTTGTGCAGTTAAACGCTGTATTTTATAATACTGCAGCTGTCTACATGTGCAAGAGGCAACTGTTTACACTTGTACGCACATGCCTAGTGTGCATGAACGGTCATGTGACGCGCCTCCGGTCGTGCAGTGTAGAAAGAGATCGTTTCTGAAGCGCAATGGAAACGCCAGTGTACGTGAGGAACGCTGTTTTAAAACGAAACCGCACTAGTGTAAAGGGGCCTCAGACGAAATTCCTGTTACATTGTAACACAAAATGGATATGGAACTGAACCGACCTAAAAACCAGTGTATTTGATCATCAAAACCACAGACGTTTGTCTGCAAGCCTCTTTCCCTGCTGTCCTTCACATTCCATGCTTGTTTTTCTTGTTTCTTTCCCTTACATTGATTCTTGAATGTAGTTTTGCTTTGGTGGAGCATCATCTCTTCATCTCGACTTCTTTCCTGGCACGAGTTTCCTTCTCTCGCCCTGTCATTCGGTTCTCATGATGAGTCGCCCATTTCACCATTGTAACCATCATCCATTAAAGAGAGAGAAAGTAGGGGATGTCAAAGACCATCAGGATCACTGTTTTGATGGTTAGTCCAAGCTTCTTGTCAGTAGGTGCCTTCTGGTGCTTTTTAACCTCAATGTATGTTCATGCGTTCAATTCAGCGAAGCGTTGAATTCTGGGAAACTCCAGCGTGCACATACATGTGTTTTCATTGCCCGTCGGTTGGCCTGCAACAGAGAATGTCAGATTAAAGAATTGCATTATGGGTATAGCTAGTTTGTTAAAGGGTGTAAGGGTCATTTTTGAACAATATCTTTGGGTTAATGTTGATGGAAAGTTACAGAATTATAACAATGGAATGTCATTTTTCATGCACACATTATATCTAGATATAGACTATATATTGATGAGTATATTGATGTCAAGGTTTACAAAGGCTGAGTGGATGGATGAATGAACGAATGAATGAATGAATAACAATGATCTAACATGTCAACTGAATAACTGGTCCAAAAGTGTATTATTTCATTTGTATGAATGTAAAACCTGTCTAATCAAAACACTATTTGATTGATTATCGAAGTCTGAACTTTGCATGCCGTGATGCCGTAGTGATGGACCAATACTGAGCTTTATCAAGCATTCATATTCTTATTTATATAAACCACTTTTATAACTTCTGTTCAAACTTCCAGTCCAAGTGATGCACAGCGTGCTAATCAATGCTGGAACAAAACAAGAATGTGCTTATTCACAGATTCTCAAGTTATGATTTTAAGTTACCAAGACTGATAATTATTCATTCAAGTAAATTCATTTCATGTTTTTTTTTACTGTCGTTTTTATTTTTTGTTTTGCATTTCACTGTATTTCATATTGTGTTCACTGTTACTCTATCTCTGGCTTCCTGAATGTAACAAAAAAGAAAAAAGCCACTATTGTGCACTAAACAAAAATCGCGTAGCGTTAATCGGATAACCGCGAATGACAACTACAAACTACCACAGCTAAAAGTAGGTGGTTCCAGAACAAATGTCCCTTCACAAATGTGTTTTCTTCTTGTTTCTGACAAACTATTGTTTTGAATCAGAGCTATTTCTTGTAATATAAGAGTAATTTGATCACTGAACGCTGTCTGCCTCAGGGGTGCGTTCAGGCACTGGCGAGCACTGTATTCTGTCTGTCTGTCTGTCTGTCTAAAAAAGGCTATATGAAATAGGTATTTTGTATATCTTGTGAAAAAATATCTTTTTGCTACTTTTGTATCTAGAGGATGAAGAGAACTCCTTAGAATGTTACTGTTGATAAAAACAAACAAAAAACAACCAAATGTATGGTCATGGGAGAAATCAACTTCAGTAAAGATGAACGTTTGAAAAAAAAAAAAAAGCTTTAACAGTCTGTTGTTTTTTTCTAGATGATTTTAAATATGTTTGAGGTAGTTTTTAAGATGATGCGCATGGTCATTGCTCACACTGACTGTAGGAAGATGAAATACACTCACTGTTTTTAAAGCAGGTGTGACCAAATATTTGATTAGATGTCTACTACTATAACTGAAGGCTTTATTGCCTGTAGTGGGGCTTAATCTGTGCCAGCCTATTCGGATTAACTAAATATCTATTGCTTTTTTTGTTTGTTTTATCTGCACAAAGCGTGATGTTGCTCATAAATTTATGATATATATATATATGTATACTACTGTACACTTTACAGCATATATGCAGTAATATTCATGTACAGTTTGGGCTCATTTTGTATAAAGTTTTTAAAAGATTGATATCTGTAGATATGTGGATTTTTGCCCGTTTTTTTCTGTAGCTATTAACAGCAAGAAAATGTACATTTGCTTGTAATAAAGAAAGAGATTTAAATGTTTGAATGACTTGTGCCTTTTATCTTCCCTGGAGACAGAAGGGATTGTTAGCTAATAAAATTGTATTAAGTAGATTCTACTACTACTAATCTCAGTTCTCGCGCATGCGTCGTGGCACTCCCGCGAACTCTCGTCAGAGGCTCAAATTGATAAAGTCGTTATTTTTGTTGTTTTTCTGCTCAAAAAGTATTTTCGTCGCATGATAGACTTAATACAGAGCCACTGTAGTCATTTGGACTCCTTAAATGACGTTTTTACTTACTATTCTGGGCCATCAAGTTTCATTCCCTCTGAAAGCCTATGGAGGAGTGAGACAGCTCTCAGATTTCATCAAAAATATACTAAATTATGTTCCGAAGATGAACGAAGGTCTTACATGGTTGGAACAACATGAGGGTGAGTAATTACTGACTTTATTTTCAATTTTGTGTGAACTAACCCTTTAAGAAGATATTTCTTCTGGTGAAAAACCCCATGGCCCAACAGTTGCTGTTATATATTGTGACCCCAAGATGGCAGCAAATTGTAACATATTGAGGCTGCTTCAACAATTCACCTCTACTACTCTAAATACAATGTGAACCTATACTGATCATTATTATTAAATATAAGAGTGCAAAAATATATATATAGCCTATATATATATATATTTTTTTTTTACAAAGAAATTTATTTAGGTGATTTCAGCTTCCACCTCCAAACATTTAATCTTTTACATTTAAAAAAAGATCATTTAATTTGTAAGATTAAATCCAAGATAATCCAAGACAAATTTATTAGACATGGATAAATATATATCTTCACGTGATTTGTTAGAGAATGTCACCTTGCCTGCGAAGATAGCTAGACATTTTGCATTAAGCACATTTTACTATGAGCTTTATAAGATCATATATAGGCCTTCTGTCGTGTCAGAATTCATAATGATATTAAAACGTAAAGTCTAAATGAGGCCATAACGATCATGCGTTAATGTATGACTGTTTGATAAATAATTTCAGACGGTATACCTCCTTGAAGTCGTGATGATGTTGACTGATGGGAGTAAAACAGTAGGCTACCAGGACGTTTTGTATCATCACTCAGTTTGCTTTGCGTGTGGTGAAGAGTGGAAGCAGCGCAGAAAGCGCTATTTCCCCCCATTATATATATATTTTTAAATGATATTCCCTTTTAAAGCCTCCTAATTTGTTTCAGAGGTCTTCTACAAAAAGTTTACACGCATTAAAAGGGCAAAACACTTTCATTTTCTCATAATATACATTGCACATCACCACATTTTTCAGTGATTCTCATACGACTCCTCCGATGATTCAGTCTCTCAAAATCCCTCCTTTCCTCGAGCTACTCTGCTCTGATTGGCCAGATGGTCCAGTGAGTCTGTTGTCATTGCTCTACCAACCTCCATCCCCATAATTGGAGGCTTCCTCAGTCCTCAGCCCGATCGTGAGTCTGATGATGAAACATTGGAAGAACTACAACCCAAACCTCCATTGCATAGACGACTTGAGCAGGACATTTCTGTGATGCGCTACTCATTTTGAGGTGCACTGTATCAATAACGGTGCATATGTGAATGACTGATGTAACAAAGTTAGCAAAACATACTTTGCTCCATCCTTTATCTTTACTCAAAGTAGTAAGAACGACAGACCGTTTTAGGTGGCCTACAGCTGATTTGTAGTATATCAGTAAGACAGTAGTTAACCGTAAACTTGCACAATATAAAACACAATACTACGTATTATGAAATTATGAACACCCGGTAGAAAATATATATAGCCTACATCAGTAATTAATCATACTTACAGGTTGTGATTCTGAGGAGCATTATGCAAATGTCTTACCTAATGGTGTAGAACCGTAACGCAGTGGGATTCGAAATACAAATGACTCGTATAGGCGGCTCAGAGTCGATTCTTTCTTTTGGGGGACAATAACTTTATTTATTGTGCGCTTTCCACTTTACAACTTTGCAGAACCTTTACAATCACAAACAGCTATACTACATAATGAAAGGGAATAAAATGTAGAATTCAATTCAAACCCTTGTTCTTAGCGACACTGGTTAAGTGAACTGCAGCCAGCAAGAGCCTGAATGACCGTGATTCAAAGAACCAAGATATTTTTTTTTCTTTTCTTAGAAGTAAAAAAAACCCAAACAAACCTGGAAATAGCTTCCCAGTGATGTATTGTTGTTAAGGACATCCAGATACCATCCACACTGCTGAGAGCAACGTTTATATGAATATGTAATGTGCTGCGCGATTTCCTCTCAATAAAAAAACAAACAGAACAAAAATGGTGAGAAAGCAGCAGTTCAGAAAGCATCTGATCATAGCGATGTTGATATGTTTGCACAAGCTGTGCAATTCATCGACATAATCTCTCAAATTCTCAACAGATGAGGTAAGCTAATTCAAATGACACTGTTATGACACGGTACACCGTGCTTTGAATTAATCCCTTTTCTTTGCATGCCACATCGACATTACAGCACAGAATAGCTCTTTCGGCATTATGTTGAACATTGCATTCGTTTAATGTGTTATAGAACGAAAGAGGTTCTCGGGAGCATGCATTAACGTCACATCCTTTTGATTTCCCCAGCAAAAACGTCCCGAGTCCTTCACATAAAAATAAGTCCCTAATAGAGAACCTAGAAAGTCAGGGAAGGTCTCGTTTTTATGCTTCGTTACAAGCTTTACTTTATTTTATTGTCACATTCACACAAGTGAACAAGGTAATGAAGATCTTTTGAGCACAGATCCTAGCCATAGACCGTAAATAAATATGGACGATGCGACTTCATTCGCTTCCACCGAAGAAAAGTGAAGCCTCCAGAGGTCCCAATATGGGGCTGACATCTTGCGTAGATTTGGGACCGAGTCTGCGCAGTTGATCTCGGGACCGGAGTCTGCGCAGTTGATCTCGGGACCGGAGTCTGCGCAGTTGATCTCGGGACCGGAGTCTGCGCAGTAGAGAGCAGGAAGTAGAGCCGCGATATTAAAAGCCCGCCCACACTCTCGCAGATGCAGAACAACGGCATGCAAACATTATGTCAGTGTGAAATAAACAGTTATGGAAATATAGAAATTAAAGCTAAAAGCTCCAATCTCCTCCCGAAAATCCTGAAAAAAGTCAGTTGGTGCCTCAGTGAAAAACTTCACTTAGCCTGACAAGCCAGACCCACATCAAGATTTTGGGTCTGGGAACTCACCATTGGCAGGGCTCAATCCGAGGGGCGGGATAAATGGTTGTCTTTCAGATTCCCTCTGCACGCAATAGGATAGCGCTACAACCAACTGAAGAAGGTGAAGCGGAGCTAGTTGATAGATTGAACTTTCGCCGTATCCGGTCGGCAAAAGTCCGAACACATCTTCCTTTCTTACGAATGACTTCAGTGCCGTTCTTTGTTCTTTTCTCAAAGAAAAGCTTAACTCCAAGTCTTCCAGAGTCGCGGCCAAAGCCGTTTCGAAAGACCGCTGTTCCCCAGCTTCTTTATTTACAAGTAGCACCGGAATCGCGGCAACTCTGCTGTCATTATGTTAAGCCCGCCCACCGACTCTATACACGATGTGATTGGCCTGACCAGAGTTTGGTCTTTCCAACTCGCAAGCCAACGGAGAGTTGCTAGACTACCCTGGGGCGCGTCTAGAACTCGCAAGCCAACGGAGAGTTGCTAAACTACCCTGGGGTGCGTCTAGAACTCGCAAGCCAACGGAGAGTTGCTAAACTACCCTAGGGTGCGTCTAGATTTCTAGGCTTTCTAGATTTCTCGCTCAATCTCAGCTGTCAATCATGTCGTCTCAAACCCCCCCCCCCCCCGTTTAATAGCATCAAATAACTAATTAAAACTAAACTATTTAAAAAAACGAACACTTTGAATGAAACCAGCATGACAAAATCGATCTTTGTGAAAAAATTATATGAAGTGTAATTTGATTGTTTAGTTTGTCTCGCATCCATTAGAATACACGGAGGGGCGGGGGTTATAAGCTATACTGGGACCGGCCACCTAGGGGCAATCGAGGCGCGTAGGCTTCCGTTTCTAACAGAAGTGCTGAAGGCTTGATCCTAACAAAACAGAACAAAGAATGACATAATTAACTACAATAAATACACTATACATGCAAACTCCACTCAATGTGTTTCCAGACCAGTTTTTACACTGAGTGTTATATGTCTAAATGAGCTGGCCAATTTTTGTCATAAATGCAAGTCACTTTATAAATATAAAAAGGTTAGCTGCCGCCTTGTGTCTATGACTAAAAAGTCATGATATTGCTTAAATATAGACCCACATAGGGATATCATTATTTTGGAAAGCTTTGCTGAAGACCAGGTTATGATATCACGATTGTTGTTAACTGTTGTATATCATACTGATGTGTCCAGTCAACACACTCAACAGGTCAGTGTTAAAATATCATAATTGACCGTTTCATTAAAATCAAATGAATCAGGATAAATAAGGACTGTGGCACACAGTCACTGCTGGAGGTGTCTTGAAGTTGTAATCCTCTAAGTCTTCATTTAAAATGTTTAATGGAGTGTACGTTTATGTATTCTTAGATGTGTGTGTGTGTGTGTGTGTGGCCATGCTCACTGACTTGTGAAATCGCTATATTAGATCTGAAATTGCTGTTATTTGCTAAGATTATTTATGAGTCATTTAACTTTTTGCGCTCTCTCTGGCAGTGGTTTGGTTCATTATTGATTTAAAAGTCTTTCAATGGCCCAGAACACATTGAGGCGCTGCCGAAGACCTCTTACTTGATTTGAGTTGGATGTCTATGTCCATGACAGACACTTGTGTTTGATTTTTTTGTGGGTATTACTGTGGCTCCTGGAAGGGAATTATGGTACATGTTTACAAACTTTCATCCATTTTATTGGTGAACGGATTTTAAACAAAGCTCCTTCTCAGTTGATTTACAATCCCCATTGTGTGGACAAAACCACCCTCGTATGGATACTGTATTTATGCAAAATATGGTACGGAATAAGGCCATGATAATTTACGCACTGAGAATGCTTTAAATGCAAAGGAAGCCAATAACTGTGAAAGTATTCTTCAAACCTATTAAAAATGTCAGGCTACATGCATACAGGCCCATTCCTCTCACCCCATCTTCACCTCTACATCTCCATGGCAGAACGCACGTCAAACGACGCTGAAGATTCTGACCTTGCCGTCACAGTCGTAACCTCACGGTTGCCTCCTGCACTGACCTTGAGCAATGAATGCAGCAGAGAGCAAAGCGAAAGCGAGAAAAAATAAGAGAAAAGGCGAGTGAGTCATCAAACTGTCCCCTCTTAACCTCTTATTAAGAACAAATTGCACTGAAATTTCATTTGATAGTGTTTCAGATTTCTCTTTGAAGGGCGCTGATGGAGATGCTGAACAAACTCACTTTTAAAGCAGACGCACAGATAAATCATGGCATGAACCACAACTCTGCAATCTTCAGAAACGGCTGATAACATTGAAGGTTCTTTAAATGATTTTTTTAAAATTATTATTATTGCACAGAATTAGTTTTTAGCCAATATAAAATCTAGCCAATCAGAAATATTCTTTGCTATTATTTTGCATGCTTGGTTTATTTGATGTTGGTTGATATAAAAAAAACCACATAAATCACACTGAGAAAAAACAAATCCACTGCGTGACAACTGACAAGTAACGCAAGTTACGTAATCAGATCTCTTTTCTAGTAACTAGTAAAAAAATGCATTACTTACCTTTACAATAAAATATTCCACTTGGCAATATTAAAATATTGAATAAAAAACTTTCATTTTTCAGTGATTCAGTGTTCCTCATAATGCATTTAAAAAAACAATGACATGCAAAAACTTAGATTACACAAACCTGCAATAATTAAATATGTTAAATAACACAAATATACTTGTATATATGTATTTAATCTCACATTAACCATTGTGTTTACTGATGACTTTGGATGATCCAATTCGACCATACAAGTATGATTTTAATGACTTTAGAATAGATAAACGTCATGTTTGTGGTTTTTCCTATTCTTTGAGGTGCACCCTCTACTGTAAACAAATTTGCAATTCCTTCAGCCTGAGGCTTATTCATTTCACATTGGGCCCTGTTTACACCTGGTATTAAAATACGTTATGGTTGATTGGATCACAAGTATAGACAAGGGAGACACATTCCCGTTTACACCTGGTGTTTTAAGTCTCTTTTGTCCACTTTCAACCACTTCTGTCCTGATTTCTTCGAAACACATTTGTCGTCACATTTCACATTTCACTATGGGCAGGTAAATGTTTGGGTTGTTTCAAATTTTTCGATCTAATGGACGAAATCAACGCGATCAAAGTCGACGGAAAAGCATACAAAGAGCATCAGCTTTTGTTTCTGCTCTGACAACCGCAAGACCACGCCGAACGCTGTGTGAGTGCGTGTTAGAAATCAGGAATGGTGAGAGAACATTGTGCTTGATTTTTCATCTTTAATCCAAAGTCTCGAGCTGACAAAGATTAAATCCCGTCTGGCTAGCGCGCTTCCTGTACTGTTTACGCATTAGTGTGTGTGTGTGTGTGTGTGTGTGTGTGTGTGTGACACGTGACGGCCAAGTATGGTGACCCATACTTGGAATTTGACCTCTGCATTTAACCCATCCAGTTAATGCACACACATTAGGAGCAGAGTAGTGAGTAGTTAACACACACACACACTGCAAACGTGTATACAAACACCCAGAGCAGCGGGCAGCCTTGTGTGGCGCCCGGGGAGCGATTAGGGGTTAGGTGCCTTGCTCAAGGGCACCTCAGTCATTTCCCACCGGTTCTGGAATCGAACCAGCAACCTTTGGGTTACCAGTTTAACTCCCTAACCACTAGGCCATGACTGCCCCATACTGACATTAGGTCAGTAGGCGGAGAAAATGCCTTTTGTGACTATTTGAACACATTTAACTAGATGAACGTTTACACTACGAAAGCAATCCAGTCAAATGTGTTTTTGACTAAATCTGGAAGTGGCTGAAATTGGATAAGTTCAAAACATTTTTGACCCCGTTTACACCTGTATTTAGTGTCGTACACTTGTGATCCAATCGACTAAAATGCATCTTTATACCAGGTGTATACAGGGCCTTGGTGTGAAAGGGTCTTTATATTTGCTGAAAATAGAACTCTTTTGCTGTTGTTGTTATTAAAAAACGATTAATCAAAAACAGCCCAGGAGAGAAAAAGCAACGCTAAAGTACTTTCCATAAAAAGTAACTAAGTAATGCAATTAGTTAGGAGAGCGGGGCACAACCTAACGCGGGGTTAGCTGTAACACGCATGGTGTAAAATTTTCCACACATGCCAGGATGACGAAACTTAGTGTATTTACTAACACGCCAAAATTAAAAAGTCTTTGGAAGGTATTACTGAACATTTATTTAACCATAGCAAAAGTAAATTTCTTACTTAAGTTTATTTGTCATCTCTGTTTTTTTGGGTTTATTTAAAATTAGACAAATCTGAAATTATTTTAATCTTATATCTGTTATTTAACAGTTGAGAAAGTTCTTTCATGCTGATCTAACAGCAGAAGACACGAGCCGCGGTTTAATGTGCAGGTGGGGCGCGTTGTAACACATTGTGTTACACATTGTAAAAAGCATTACAATGAGCCCCTATTATAACTATGCTATTATATTCTATACTTTTATGAATTCTTTCGAGAAACCATGAGAAAAGGGTGAATAATGACTGAGAGTCAATGTTCAGAAATGATTCATTATTATAATGTTTTGAACTAAGCTGTATAGCTGTATTTAGCTATGTGTTTGTTGTCAAACTCAATTTTTTTATATTTTTAATGATTAAATAATAATTGTATTTTATTGACGGAATATTTTACTTTGTCTTGGAATTTTTTTTATTATATCAGATAACATTTTAAGCTGTCATTTGGTCATGTTATGTACCCACCGGGTATGTTGTCACATTTCACTTCCGTTCTTTCGAGGTAAATCAAGAAAAAAGTAAACACTGTATTATTGAAACACAACCACATAATTGTACTAGATGTGTGAAAGTAATGTGGGAAAACATAAATACTCTGAACCCCAAGTTGATTTACGCAACAGTCAAAAAGCATTAAGTTGTGCCCCGCTCTCCCCTACTTTTTAGGGAGTAACACAATATTGTAACAAATTACTTTTAAAAGTAACTTTCCCCAACTCTGCTGCTGACCTATACATCTAAATTTCATATACATGTAAATATTTATGCTTTTGAGTTATAAAACAAATATATTAGGTGCTGTATTAATGCTCAATAAAATGGCCATTTTGTATTTCCTCAATCTTGAGTCTCCAAACATGGTGATTTATAAACGTTATAAAAAAAGATATACTGGAAAAAATTTCACAAATTTTCACATTATGTTGATCATTCATGATTAAATCCAGCCTATGTCATTCTAGAGACAATCATAGAATGCAGCAGTTAGAACTGCACCTTGTTCATCTGCAATATTTATTTATGCGCAGTGCTTTATCTAAGACCTTATTTAGTCTAGGTTGAATACAGCATCATTTGGTGTGTCTTGGCCTCTATAGTGCCCTGGTCTAAAGCGTGTCTGTGAGGTTCTCGTCTGATGAAGAGACACATGCAGGTTTTGCACTAAATTATATCAGAGGATTACAGACATCACTTCCAAAAGCAAGGATGGATCAAGTTGAAAGTCATCTTGATTTGAAAGCCACTATTTGCCTAAGCAGACTTTAGAAGATTGAATATCAAAAGAATGTGCTTTATTATATTGATCATATTAAAGGGCCAAAACACTTAAGTGTTTTTAAAGACCAATATAGAAAATGAAATCCAGCAGAGGATATTACGAATAAAAGAACAGGTCTCTGTGCTAAAACGGGTTGTTCTGGTTCTTTTAATTGGCACAGACATGACATTTTCAAACTATGATCGAATTTTTATTCTTTTCAACCTAATAAAATAGATTTATTTTTGAAAGGTGGTATTATTTAAAGCTGCTGGTTTTGTCAATAACAATCTGTGTTGAGTTGACAGTCCCTATATGCACCCGTGAGAGACTACATGAGCTACAGTGTGCATTATATAACACATAATTACCTATTATTGATCTTACAAATGATTGAACTAACAGGCGGTTTCTCTTTCAGTCAAAACATTTCTTTTCAAGCATTGCCAGTGGAGGACGCTCTGCTACTGACAACCAGCGTGAGAGATATGTGATGTGTTAGATATGAACAGAAAAATGAGAAACCTTTGTTTGTTGTGATTTTAAAATGATTATTTTACGATGAAAATAAATGTTGATTAGTCACAATATTGCAGTTGTTAAAACAAGCCTATTAGGCCTATAGTTTTTTCTTTTTTCTTTAACAGTCATCACATGAATACTAGTGTGTTTTTTTAATTGATGACCATGATAGAAGATGGTGGTGGACACATTTCTCTTGCATAAAGGATATTCCTTCTGATAAAGTAAATAAATACAAACAACAACAAACAAAAACCGTCATAATCTGCCTGTAATTTTATCCAGCGAGTCATTATGGTCTATCAATATTAACAGTCCTGTACCAGGACTGTTCATTTTGATAAACCATCCTGGATATGTTTGCTGTATTGTCCTCTAATTACTGACAGAACTAAAGGGCATCCGGTATGTTGCACCTTCGACTTTATGCATTTAAGCCTAATATGAGTGAAAGAACGTCCGATTGAAATTCATTAATAACGATTATCCGTCGAAGTAATTAACATCCCTGGTGATAAACACAGGAACAATACCCTAATCAGCGACCGGTCTGAATTTGACTACCCACGGTGCTCCGCATGGTCCGCGCAGCAGGCCTGCTGGGCCGTGTCTGGCTATGGAAACAGGGCGCGACTAATTACACGGAGAAATCCTTCACCCGCGTCGCTTTTCTTCCCGTCAGTCTTTCAGCAAGGGGCTAGATTGTCGCTGGCCCCGGGGTTTGTGGGAACCGGGACAGCCCTTTCACGCAAGCTCTCCTCAGGTCTACATTATTACACGGCCAATTAAGTCAGTTCAACGGGCTCGAACTTGAGCAAACAGCAGGGGCGATTGTTTTCCGTAGCCCTCCCCAACTAGCCTTGCTAATTACTCCGTGGGCTGCACCTAACCAGGATGCAGGAGGGGTCTGACCCCCTAATTAAAGCTTGAACCTCCCTAAAAGAAGTTAAAACGAAAGGTTGGTGGGGTCTTAAAACTATATATTTGTTTTTACTTTACAATTAGGCCTATACATAGATGTAGGCTATACATCTTTTGTAAGATGTATGGATGTAAGGACCCTTTGTGTGGTCCTGGTAAACCCCACACTATGGGGACCGAATGGCCCCACAAATATAGTAATACCATACTTTTTTTTTTATCTTGTGGGTATAGGGGTACAACCTTAATGCTCTGGGACAATTTTTGGGGATTTCCGCCTTTGACCTACCCAAATTGAAAAGCTTCCCATACCCACATACAGTGGTCTAAATACACAATTGTGGTGTCATTTTAAAGGAAACCCTTTGAAGTTACATAAACCACTGCTAAAAGTAATAATGTATTATTGTCTGAAAAATGTAAGTGTTGTCTGAGCTGTAATAATGCCCGCTCTCCCCTATTATATCATGAGGAAAACTGCTTATATCATACAGAATGAGGTTTTAAAAAAAAATAAAAAAATGCAGAAAGTTTTCTGTGATGGGTATGTTTAGTGTAAGGGGATAGAATATACAGTTCATACAGTATAAACATCATTATGTCTGTTATGTCTATGGTGTGTTTGGTCCTGGTATTCCCTGTTATGGGGCCCAAATGTCCCCACAAATAAAGCTAATAATACCAGTGAATTTTGACGTTGTGAGGGGCATTTTTTTGGTCCCCATGATGAAACAAGCTTATAAATCATACAGAATGATTTTTTTTTTTGAAAATGTAAAAATGCAGAACGTTTTCTATGATGGGTTTAGGGGTAGGGTTAGTGTTGGGGGATAGAATATACAGTTTGTACAGAATAAAAACCATTATGTCTATGGAGATTCCCCATAAAACATGGAAAACCAACATGTGCATGTGTGTGTTTGTCTTTGTGATTTATGAGGACACAAATTTGTATAATGACACAGGTATTACACTGGTATTACGAAGTAAACATTTAAAATAGCTTTAAAAACATACTAAACAATGTTTTATTCAAAATGTAAAAATGCAGATGTGATGGGTAGGTTTAGGGGTAGTGTAGGGGATAGAATGTACAGTTTGTACAGTATAAAAACCATTACGCCTATGGAATGTCCTCACGTACAGTAGATAGCAAAACAAACCCATGTGTGTGACTGCTTACCATATTTTTTAGGACAAATTTGTACCTAGAAGTAAGCTAAACCTGACAGAATCTCACAAAACCTCCTTTATTTCACATATGTAAATTCATAAAAACCATAAAATTCAGATCTGCAAAATAGATGCTGGGCTGTACAATGATAAAACATAAGCACTGTCATTATTTGTCTCTTATCAAAGCATTAGTTCATTTAATTTGCTGTTTTGTCCACAATTAAAATGTATTGACTGATTTTATCAGCTAAAATATGATGAGCAGAAGTGATGTTTACTTATGTTTTCTGATCAAATAATGGTTTCCATTACAAACAGGCCCTGAGGTGACCAACTTAAAACAGGTGACTCGTTTTGGAAGGAAAACAAACACAAGAGGGGGATTTGGGTTCGAGGCAGCTGTGGATCCTGCACACTCAGCTGGTGCCGCACAAAGAAACAGGTGACGGCGAAGGGATGTTTGCCCTGCGAGGGTGCCGCCGCGTGCTGCTTTCCCCAGGAACGAGCTCTCTCAATAAAATCCGCACCTGGCCTGGTGGTCTTGGCAACATCGGACCACCTCTAGCAGATGTTCGTCTCTCTTTTGTCACCGACTTCGCGGTGGCTGCTCCGCAAGACAAAACTGCGGTGAGAGGTGCTCCTGCCACAGAAAGCTAATCAAAAGATGACTAACATTCTTCCTCCTTTACCCCACACTTCCAGAGAGTGTGAGAGGCCACTTTCAGAGTGGGGAGCTTGGATGGGTAATTGTGCATGATTAGCAATTTTAATTACCAGGTGCTCGGGGTCCCATCTGAGAGAGTGTAAACAGGATAGCACTCGCAGCTCCTTGAACATCTCACATGACAGTCCATTGCTGTGTATGTGTGTATGTTGACTTGAGAGTCAAGTCAAGTCAAATTTGATTTCTATAGCACATTTAAAAGCAACAGAGTTACGTCAAAGCATTGGCGGAACTAGACTTTTATACATGGGGTGGCCAAGGCTAGTTTAGGGGTTCCATAGACAGTGAAAGAATATAATGTGTAGGCTAATACCTATTTGTTTTCATTGTTTTGACTGATGTAACATTGTATTCTAATAAATAAGCAACCAAAATTGTAGAAATTTTACAATTCTTGATTCAAAAACTACAAGTAGGCTAGTACATAAATTTAAAACATTATTGAATACAAGAGAACAGTCAGCCATAAAGTGAGAACAGTTCTAAGAATTAAGTGCCTGAAGGTTCAAGTCTATCAGTATTCAGGTACAGAATTTAGGGCTGGGTATTGTTCAAAATCTTTCGATCCGGTGCCAATTTCGATACCAAAACGATACTTTTTTCGATACAATATGTTTTAAAATCCATTTCAACATCAACAAAAATATATTAAACAAAAAACTTTTATTTTTCACCTTAATTAAAACAAATTCTGGTAACACTTCTCACTCAGGGTAACATTATTAATAAAACTGGTTGTGCTTTTTGTAAGGGTGCTCCGATCAGGATTTTTGGAGCCGATCACCGATCACAGGAAGCAGTATCTGCCGATACGATCACCGATACCGATCTATTTGAAGCCTTCTTTTTATCATGTAGAATTATTGATAGGGAATTTTACAGACATTCATTCAGGGCCTGAATTTTATTTCTGACCTTGGGGGAATTCCCCCCTTAGGTGACTCAAAAGTTAGTCATTCAAGAGCAGTGAGTGTCATAAAGGTTAATCAAACAAAAGACACAAGAGAAACTCAGAGACAACAGCAGTTTATTCGACTGCTGTCACTTTAAAGCTACACTGTGTAACTTTTTAGTTTATTCTTAGCTAAAAACACTTAGTTCTTTCAAAAATATATGTGCTCATTAATTTATATTTACTTCTTTCAAGTAATAAAGTATTCTCGTAAGTTTATAATATGCCATTGAAAATACATACGGGTAAGGGGTTCGAATGGGGGTCGCCATGTTGCCCCTCCATCTTGAAAGTACATTAGCCAAAGAGGGACATACCCGTAAATTCAAGCTTCGCCTTTCGCGTTTTAACACTCGATGGCACCGTGTCGAATGTGAAGAGGGGGATTGCTTGAGACTGCTACAATGTAAACTTTGCCTTACGCTAGTGATGTCGTACAATATACAGAATAACAATAGCACTGATAAAAGTTACTTTACTAAGATTAGCTTGCATTCGTCTGGGAACCTGATAGCTGATGTTAGCAATGAAATGGTAAATAAATTACGAAAACGTAAAACTATTATTCATTTTACATTCATTTTACATAGATGTCATAACCTACATGTTAACTGACAAATTAAATAACTGCAAATTATAATAGTTTTCTAAAGTAACCTCATCACTTGAAGGAACACTAATGGACGAGGTCGAACTGGAAGCCATGTTAATCTTGGACTAAATCGGCCACCGTAGGAGTTAAAGGTCCCGTTCTTCGTGTTTTTTGAAGCTTTGATTGTGTTTACAGTGTGCAATATAACATGTGTTCATGTTTCGTGTGTAAAAAAAAACTGTATTTTTAACACAATTTACTTATCCGTATACCGCTGTTTTCACTGTCCTAAAAACGGCTGATGAGTTCCTTGTTCTATGAAGTCCCTCCTTCAGAAATACGTAACGAGTTCTGATTGTGCCAGCGGTTCCTGTGTTGTGATTTGACCGCAGCTTAGCAAACGTGTCACGGTTCCTGTGTTGTGATTCGACAGCAGCTTAGCGCACGTGGAAAGGTCACACCTCTTAACGGGAGATGTATGCGCTTAATGATCTCTACAGCGTCCCTGGGAAAGCCAAACAAAGGTGATTTGACTCCGGGATGAAAACAACAGCGTCTCGACGACATGGCGACAAACACAGTTAAACGCAACACTTCCTTTTCTCCACGCGACACGTCCTCTTCTCCACGTGGGACAGCAACAAGACCACGCCCCCTTTTTTCGCGTATTCTTGTGGGCGGAGGTTAGTCTGTTCTACTGACGTCATTTATGAAGGAAGTACCAGGATGTAGTCCAAGCCAGCCGTTCGCTGTAGGCTTTGAAAGGGAACTTCTGTTAAATAAAATATCTCGCTTGGCACTGAACTTTGAGCTTTATAATTTTACAGGTATTATTTATGCTCTAACAGCAACATTACACACTAACTAAAGTTTGAACAGTGGGATCACGAAGAACGGGACCTTTAAAACGAAATCGGAATTGGGAGGAACAGAAACTAATATTTACTGGATGGTCATATACCTTTTCACCGCTAGATAGGGGAAAATATCCCACAGTGTAGCTTTAAGAGTGAACACGGATACGTTACATGCAGTTGCACAAATGTTCACTCGCGAGTCACGGCGGGGTTTACGTGCATACTCGTCAAGACGGTAATTTAGTACATACATTTGTGTGTATTTGACCATTACAGCGCAATTTGTACTCGCAAGCTTTTTGTGAAATGGCCTGTGTGTGTGTGTGCTGAGCGGTTTGAACACTATCAAGACATAAAAATAAATGCAAATGATAAACTTTACTGACGATGCGACACTGCCTCGATTGTGTAAGTGGCAAATCCTGTGTCAACTGTGCAGCTCGATTTTAGTGCAGATGCGATGCGCTGATGTGAAGCCATTTGAGCATTATGAAAGGGAGAGAGAGAGAGAGAGAGAGAGAGAGAGAGAGAGAGAGAGAGAGAGAGAGCGCGCGCGCACGCGGTGATTCACTCGTGCTGTTTGTGAACTTACATCTCACAGAAAGTTTTCTGAAACACTCAGTTTCAGTCTATCTCGTGTCAATCTTGATGACCTATAGAATAGTATTGCATCCTTCATATCTCCAAAAAGTCTTGAGTTTTATTATATTTATAAAAGAAAGATACGCTGTACAGAGTCTTTCCGATAAAAACCGAGTAGCTGGAGGCGTATAGTGTGGGCGGAGCTAAAGAATGACGAACGCGCGCAGCGATTGCGTTGAGCGTCTGAAAGCTGTGACATCCTTAAACGTGGAGAAAAAAACGTTCTCCTAAATAAACCATGACTATCAATCATATTCAGCCATACATATATTATCCAGAATCAGATCTAGAGGCTGAAATTGAACAGGAGAAGCAGCAGCGACGACTACAGCAGGACGTCTCAATGGAATGTACTGTAACTGTAACTTAAATATGCTTAGCGGCTTGTCATGCTCGCGAGTTTTACAACATTTGTGTGTGTTTACTCGTGGTTTATGAGGACATAATTTGCTTTATGGACTATTGTATGCGATTTAATGTTAGTAGCAAGCAGTACGGTTTTGCACGTCAGACTAGTGCATGTTTACATAGAAAAACAATGGAATAGTAGCGCATTTGAATGAACAAGTCGATAGCTAACAACACAAAGACATTTGAAGCAGTTTTACTCACCGCCTGCACCCAACATACGACCGTGAACCTTAATCGCTGGGACTGCTCCATCTTTCAGCATGAAGGCCAATTTATACTTCTGCATTGAGTTAACGCCGTAGCCTGCATACCCTACGCACCTCTACAAAAATGTAACAACGCATCAATTCTACACCGCAAGTGCTGTGATTGGTCTGCCAGAACCCCTCCCTCAGGTCAATAAATAAATAAATAAAATCTGCAATAGGAGTGTGTGTCCAGAAATGGGATGATAGTTTAATTCTTACATCTGCTATATAACACAATATTTTGTAGTGCAGAGATTCTTTATGTTAGTGAATAAAAACATAGACCCGCTGTGTATAATTTATTTATTTTCTTATTAAAACCAAAGATGTTAATCAGTGATTGTATATCAGGGACACATCACAATGGGTGCATTTCGTTTTGTGATTTCAACGGAACGAATAAAGTCTCCGCAACAGCAATTGATTGAAGCGCTCGTCTGCACGAGCTACCGATACTGAAAACAGCGCCACGAGCTCTGCATGATTTCACAAACGCACTCCAGCGCCAGATCGCCTCTTATGTAACTAATCAACTAACTGTCACGTTCACTTAGGATAAACTGGGGTGAGGACTCATGCGCAGGATGGGAATGAATATTTAATAACAAATAAACAAAAACACAAACAAAAACCCACAAGGGGGAAAACATAACATAACTTAAACAACATAATCACTCAAACACAAACATACCAAAAAGGGGAAGGAGCAGATCACGAAGGGAAGACGCAGACATCACAACGTAACGACAAGGACTGAGAACACAAGGGAACTATTTAAAGGGGACAAATGAGGCAGGTAATAGGGAACACAGGTGGGGCAAATTAAACCAATAAGATGATAACAAGGAGGGTGGGAACTAGACAAGGACGGAAAATAACCAAAACACCACATGTGCTACACAAGACAGGACAGGCGTGACAGTACCCCCTCCTTAAGGAGCAGCTTCCAGATGCTCCACAAGAACAGGGCGGGGACCGGGAGGACAGACCAGGGAGGGACAGACCAGGGCGCAACGGGAGGGACAGACCAGGGCGGAATGGGAGGGACAGTCCAGGGCGGAACTGGAGGGACAGACCAGGGCGGAACTGGAAGGACAGACCAGGGTGGAACGGGAGGGACAGACCAGGGCGGGACGGGAGGGACAGACCAGGGCGGGACGGGAGGGACAGACCAGGGCGGGACGGGAGGGACAGACCAGGGCGGGACGGGGGAAACAGACCAGGAAGGGAAGGGGGAAACAGACCAGGAAGGGAAGGGGGAAACAAAAAGTTAATACGGCCAGGGTGGCCCACTGAGTTCAGGTGGCCAGGGCGGCCAGCAGAGTTCGGGAGGCCAGGGCGGCCCGCGGAGTTCGGGAGGCCAGGGCGGCCCGCGGAGTTCGGGAGGCCAGGGCGGCCCGCGGAGTTCAGGCGGCCAGGGCGGCCCGCGGAGTTCGGGAGGCCAGGGCGGCCCGCGGAGTTCAAGCGGCCAGGGCGGCCCGCGGAGTTCAGGCGGCCGGGATGGCGCAGACAGGGCATGACGCCAGGGTGGCGCGTCGGACACGCAGGAACCGCCGGGATGGTCTCTGGGCTTGGGACCTCCGAAATCAGCACCGCCGGAACGGGACCACCGGAGCGGGGACCACGCCAGATGAAACCCTGTGCTTCTCCCAGGCACGCAGGACTGCCGCCATGAAGAACCCCACCACAGCCCTCCAGGCCATGTCAGGACTCGGGACCACCGGAACTGGGTCCAACGGCACTGGGACCACCGGCACTGGGACCACGCCAGAGGAAACTCTGTGCTCCTCCCAGGCACACAGGACTGCCGCCATGAAGAACCCCATCACAGCCCTCCAGGCCATGTCAGGACTCGGGACCACCGGAACTGGGTCCACCAGAACAGGGTCCACCGGAACCACCGGAACTGGGTCCACCGGAACAGGGTCCACCGGAACTGGGACCACCGGGACCACCGGAACTGGGACCACCGGGAAACCACCGGAACTGGGACCACCGGAACCACCGGAACTGGGTCCACCGGAACAGGGTCCACCGGAACTGGGACCACCGGAACTGGGACCACCGGGACCACCGGGACCACCGGAACTGGGACCACCGGGAAACCACCGGAACTGGGTCCACTGGAACAGGGTCCACCGGAACTGGGACCACCGGAACTGGGACCACCGGAACAGAATCCACCGGACCTGGCATGGAGGGAACCTTTCTCCTCCTCCTCCATTTCCGTACCACTGAGCTTGGGACCACCAGAACTGGGACCACCGGAACTGGGTCCACCGGAACTGGGTCCACCGGAACACGGACCACCGGAACACGGACCACCGGAACAGGGTCCACTGGAACTGGGACCACCTTATTCTTGCGGTGGTATAGATAGCTTGAAAAGTTCCAAAAGTTCAAATGGCTCACCAACTCCATCTCCCACTGCGAAAGAGGGCAATCCAGGCAACGATTAAAAATGTCCTTGAGGCCCACATCAAGGCAATTAAGCCTCTCTGCCCTCTCCCAGAACCTCTGGGTGAATGCCCGAACGTCCATTCCCCTTTGGCGGAGTGTAGTTAGACCCCGAGGATGGGCCGGGCTTCCACTCATCCTGCTGATGTCCTCTGTTGGTTGTTACGTTCTGTCACGTTCACTTAGGATAAACTGGGGTGAGGACTCATGCGCAGGATGGGAATGAATATTTAATAACAAATAAACAAAAACACAAACAAAAACCCACAAGGGGGAAAACATAACATAACTTAAACAACATAATCACTCAAACACAAACATACCAAAAAGGGGAAGGAGCAGATCACGAAGGGAAGACGCAGACATCACAACGTAACGACAAGGACTGAGAACACAAGGGAACTATTTAAAGGGGACAAATGAGGCAGGTAATAGGGAACACAGGTGGGGCAAATTAAACCAATAAGATGATAACAAGGAGGGTGGGAACTAGACAAGGACGGAAAATAACCAAAACACCACATGTGCTACACAAGACAGGACAGGCGTGACACTAACGTTAGAGATGCTTAATTTGTATTAACAGTTACATACAACAACTCAAGATGCGAGAAAAGCCGCTATCTGCCGCCATCACATCTTCTGATACTTCGGGTGCGTCTCAATCAGCTCCTAGTTCAGTAGTCAGGGCACTGATCAGGGATCAGCCCATTGACTTATGTCCTGATCAGTGCCCTGACCTCTGAACCAGGGAGCTGATTGAGACGCATGCAATGGCAATGTAAACAAGCCGCTTCTTCTTCAGCTTTTTGCATTGATACTGTGGGTTACCATCAACATGCCCGTGGGCACTGCCTCCTAGCGGTCTGCATATGTAATTGCACATTGACACGGACAAAAACGCAGAAGTATAAATCAAAACCAACGTGTAACTAAAGGCGTAGAGGATACAGCGTAGGTCCAACGCAGAAGTATAAATTGGGCTTTAGACGAGCTACAAATCCAGAATTGAACTGTACCTTGTTTATAAACCATCGTCACCGAAATTCAGGGAAAAAATAAAAATACTTGCTGCTCCGGAAAAACAAACTCCATTCACTGTCCCATTAATGCTGGGTTCTTTGGGAAGCTGTGCTGTGCAGGGACATATGACTGTGTTTGGGTCAAAGAAGTGACAGGTAATTTTTTTGTCCAAAGGCCTTAATAATAATAAAAAAACAATATATAACATCCAAAGTATGTAAGGTAGTACAACTTGATCTATTTTACTACATATAAAGGTATTTTAAAGATTTTTAAGTGTCAAAAGGTAATTCGGTTTAACCGTCCGAAGGCCAGTACAGCAATTTCATTTGTGATTAAAATATCTTAAAATTTTATAAATTTATATATTTTTTATTCTGGCATGATTTTATAAGACTATATATCAACATAGTGCAAAATGGTATTAAAATGATGTGTAGAAGTTGTTGCTTTGTTATGAGAAAGAATGTCCGGAAAAATGATTTTCATTGATGTCATTCGGAGAAACCAATATAAAGGGCTCCATTTTGGAACGAGTCATGTGGTCAATATTAAAGCTACACTGTGGGATATTTTCCCCCATCTAGCGGTGTAAAGGTATATGACCATCCAGTAAATATTAGGTTCTGTTCCTCCCAATTCCGATTTCGTTTTAACTCCTACGGTGGCCGTTTTAGTCCAAGATTAACATGGCTTCCAGTTCAATCCAGACATGGTGCCATCGAGTGTTAAAACGCGAAAGGCGAAGCTTGAATTTACGGGTATGTCCCTCTTTGGATAATGTACTTTCAAGATGGAGGGGCAACATGGCGACCCCCATTCGAACCCCTTACCCGTATGTATTTTCAATGGCATATTATAAACTTACGAGAATACTTTATTACTTGAAATAAGTAAATATACATTAATGAGCACTTATATTTTTGAAAGAACTAAGTGTTTTTAGCTAAGAATAAACTAAAAAAGTTACACAGTGTAGCTTTAAGTGACAGGATGTGACATCATTCAGACACCTGCCAAGGACCCCATGGTCGCGAAGCAAAGTAAGTAACTCTCTCTTAACTATTAGAAAAATTCATGTTTTCACTTGCTCATACATATGTCCCCAAATATCAGGTCATTCGGTACAACCGCTATAAAACATGGATAATGTTGTAATATTTTAAAAACTTTTACTAAATATAAAATGTTTGATTCTCCTTTTGATAACTAGATAGCTAACTAACAAGCTAGGCAGCTAGATATCAGCCTGCTAGCATTGAATGAAGATTTTGTCATTCGTTATAACCAAAAGAGTCATTCGGTTAAACCGGAATTTTGGACTTACTGGTTGTATCGAATGACAGCAATGTATGTTGGTCTCATTTTTACATATCTGGAATAAAAAAATACAACATTTTATTAATAGAAAATGTGCAGAGTATATTATTATATAATTTTGACTGAATTTGAACTTTGCAGATGCCTTTATCAAATAAAGAAAAATCCGCTCGTTTCTGGGCAAGGATCAGTGCTGATCCTGTTAAAAAAAAACAGATGCTCGCCAAAAGAAGGGAAAGGTATAATTTGTTTTTATTATTTATATTATTATATTCAATAATATAGGTGCCTGAAAGTACCTCATATGCATACTATGGTGAAGGGAATGCCCAAAAAAACTGGATTGTGCATGTTTATTCTACTATGGTAAATTGCATAGGGATTTTGTATTGAACATGATTTTGTAGCACAGTGTCATAGAGACAAGGGGGTGGGCTCATTTTACTCAGGCAATCAATCAGTCTTTCAAGATCATCATGAAGCTATTAAGCCACACCCTAGTGACCATTAAGAGCACCCTAGCAACTGTTTTAGACTGCCATTATAAAAGGCCCAGAAGGATATCTTTGCAGCACATTGTCATAGAGACAAGGAGGTGGGCTCATTTTACTCAGGCAGCCAATCAGTCTCTCAGGATCATTGTGAAGCTATCAAGCCATGCCCTAGCAACCATTAAGAGCACCCTAGCAACCCAAACAGAGAGGGATATCTTCAAATCTGAATGTCATAGAGGCATTGGGGTTGGTTTATAGTCATATTGGCAAGCAGCCTTTGGAGTAGCATCACTGACAGCTGCCAAAATGATTCAATGTTTTAATGACTTTAATATAATTAATAATACGAGTTGTATGTAATGTTTGTTCCAATAACAATGAAATGTCTTAAGTTTGACATTCTTTTTCATGAATATATAGCCTAGCATCTCATCATTTAACAATTTAAACACTTGTTCCAAGACCAATTAAATGCTTCAATGTTTTAATTAATAATTTGCAATACGAGTTATATGTTCATTCCAATATCAAAATGTTTTAATGTTTGAAGTACTTTTTACATTAATAGCCTATTATATTAACACTAAAATGTGCTTTTGAAGCTATTTGTGTCTGTTTATTGTCTTTAATATTCATAATGTCAAGGGCAGCAGACATGGTCATCCGGCCTTGGTCATTCGGTAAAACCAATATAGTAAATATTTAAATGGAATAATATTGTTTTTAATAACTAAAGGAACTACAATAATACAAATATAAAGCAGAAAAGGCTCTTTTTTTTTTTACATTTCCCCTTTTCTCCTTTCCCTGTGCAATGTTTTACTTGAATTTCATGAGTTTGTGTGCCCATATAATCTTGGTAAAAGTGGTAAACGGATTTGGCGTGCTGTCTGCTATAGAGGGGCTCGGAGAGGATATTCTACCCGAGCTCCGATTGCCCCCCTATAACAGGAAAAATTGTTCAAAAGGGAGGAGCCGGGGAGGAGGAGGGATGCTGCAAGAACTAACAATGGGAAGAGGTAAGCTGCTGGTTTTATACCTTGGAATTAATTGGAAGATTAGATGGGCGTACTTCCTCACAAAATTACGTTTAGTAACTTCACATGTTGGAGTGTTTAGAGTAGGTCAATAAAATGATAACATTTATGAGATCAGTGATAATTTTATTTAATATTTCTATATACTATCTCAACACCAATGTCAAACCAGTTTTTTCCATGAATAATTATCTGCAAATGAATAATTTTAGATATATTCATGGTTAAACCGAATGACTTTTTTGGTGACAAATTTTGTCCATCTTGTAAAAACTGACAAAAACAGAGTTAATTGATTGTACAAACCACAAAATCTTATTGTTAACACCTAGGTAAACTAAAAAATGGTTACAAATATAGTTATTTCTCCATTCTATTTTTTTACACTTTTAAAAACCTTATTCGTCATTGACCCATTTACTATGATACTCGCTATATTTTTGTTATATTTTTATGCGTATTTATCCGTTCAAGCGCAAGACGTGCTCTCTTGTGTTCGCGCTATTGATGTTGCGTGCTAACAGTGAACCTAAGCACCATACAGGCAAAAAGGTTCATTTCAAGAATGAAAAAAAGCATCGATGTGTTTTGCTGTAAAAACTGCACAAACGGAAACAAAAAAGCACAAACTATATAATATCTTTCCATAAACACAGACTTTACACAGAAAGAAAAATACTTTACAAAGTCTATATGGCTAGAGGCTCTTCCAGCCTCTAAGTCATTATACATTAACAACATTTTAAGACGAATTGTGTCGTTTAATAGAAAACGATGAATGGTGGTGCAGGATTGTGAACAACTCTGTGCTTATGCGCGACCCCTTTTATTAGGCTTTTTAATCATCTGTTTGGCAACTAACATTATTATTTTTATTAAAACAGAGTTTAGGTGCTGCAGCAGAGAAGGCCCGACCACACTTAGTTTTACAGCGAAAACATGGGACAGTTAAAAGAAGCTGATTACAAGAAATGGGAGAAATGTGATCTCTCTTTTTTGGGAGACATATTCCTGTATATCGGGACTGTAAAGTTAGATTTCCTCAGGCCGTGAGCCTTTTGATTCATTCCATTTTCTTTACTGTCCTAGCGCTTTTTGTTAGTAAAAGCAAACTGGTGCTTGCACACTTTTCATGAAAAGAGCCAGCCATGAGCACAATCCAATTAGAATTTCATTTTAAAGCAGCTCTCTTCTTTCCCAGGTGTGTTAACCTTGCAAATTGTGCCGTTTTTTTATTGTTTGAATGACACAAGGATGTCTTCTCAGTAAAAGACTTGTTTTCAGCAAATTTCTAATAGAGAAAATGGGTGACAGTTCAGTGTTCAGAAATATCTTGCTTTAGAATCAAAAGAGCGAAGAGTGCACAAGGCTGAGGTGCCTCTTTAAGTGAAAAGAAGTACCGTCTCACACTGATACACGCATATCTAATACGACATGCATAAAGAAATGTGTATGCGTGTGTATTGACCCTATCAACTTCTTGTTCTCATTTAGAGCGGGAACGTAGCCTTGAGCGGCATTCAGACCATGGGACGGTACACTATCGACCAGGCTTGCTCATCGAAGAAAAACTCAATTCATCAACACAATATGCAGAATTCATGTATTTGAGAGATCACCCATAGGGCAAAGTCATTAGGGCACAAACCTACTAAGAACTGTTCTGAAGGACCTGAGAGAGTCTTTTGTATCGCAGTCCAGTGAATACCGGTGTTTAAAGGTGAAGAGAAGAATGTAAGAGGAACATTGATGATTTTCTTGGAAACCAGTGTCCTTGCATTATATTGTGATTGTAGCATACTTTTCTTTTTCTTAAATAGTCTTTTTCTCAATATGATGTTTTACTAACAAAGTTCGGGAGGAACACATTCAAATGATCTATCCAATTATCACATCATTTAAACCAGCTGTCAGCAATCAGCATGTCTACCCAATCAGCACAAGGGAAGGATTACATAAATACCCAGTCAACTCACCAAAGTTCTTTGACAGTTTCCCAGCATCCCTCCACCACCCCATCTTCCTCACACTCACCTGGTTACTTCCTAACCAGAGATACGGGGGGAGTACGCGGACAGCACGCCAAATACGCATAATACCACGCATACTATTATGTATACTATATTTACTATCTGATTATTTGTAAGTGTGAACTCGTGAATTGTGCAAGGGGGAAAATAGCTCATTGTGTTATTGAGTTTAACTGTGTGTTTGTGTGTGCAGGATCATCTCACGAGTCCCTCTGCTGCGGCGATCATACGTGATGAAGCTTTACTCAGTCACCTGATCCGGGATGAAAGTTGCCCTTTGGCTGTGTGACAGACAGGTAGAAAGGGACACTCACGCTAGTCTAATTGTATAGTGAATTAACCGAACAATGCAGGTCAAATTAAAAGGCTTTTACTGAGTCACACTGATACACACACAAACACAAACCTGGTTAGGGATATCTGGAGTGTGTAGATTCATGGGCAGTACATCAGTTTACATACAGTACACACAGTACTAATGGTGGACTGACATATTGGAAAGACCAATTTAATAAGACATTATTTGGCCATTTTGAGATTATCGATTTGGTAGAAACCCTTAAATTAAATTTAAATTATTGTTATTTATTGACAGTCTTGTCAATGCATAATTGCATTTTGTATAAACAATAAGGAATAATAGGCTATACATTTTAAAATATTGTAATTGTGATTAAATTGTATTATGTACACTACGGTATACAAGTTTGGGGGTCAGTGAGATTTAAAAAAAGAAATTAATACTTTTATTCATCAAGGATGCATTAAATAGATCTAAAGTGCTTTAAAGACATTTATAATGTTATAATTTTTTTCTATTTCAAATCAAAACTGTACTTTTGAACATTCTGTTCATCAAAGAATCCTTGAAAAATGACAGAAATCTTAATATTTTTGCAGACATCACAGTTATTAAATACATATTCACTATTACCAATGACTTTGCCTCAATAAACTCCTAATTTACTGTTTATTAATATTTAGTAAGGTAGTTCGGTATTGGGTAGGATTAAGGGATGTAGGATATGTCCATGCAGAATGAGGCATTAATATGTGCTTTATAAGTACTAATAAACAGCTTGTCAAGCTAACAAGCAACTAGTTAATTATTTAAATTGGTCCCCAAACTAAAGTGTTACC
The DNA here is from genome assembly GCA_023566225.1 of Romanogobio albipinnatus. Taxonomy (NCBI): domain Eukaryota; kingdom Metazoa; phylum Chordata; class Actinopteri; order Cypriniformes; family Gobionidae; genus Romanogobio; species Romanogobio albipinnatus. The sequence goes on along the minus strand of CM042241.1, from coordinate 56,637,467 downwards.
AAAATGTTTCTTGAGCAGCAAATCAGCATATTCAAATGATTTCTGAAGGATCATGTGACATTGAAGACTGGAGTAATGATGCTGAAAATTCAGCTTAACCATCACAGGAATAATTTTAAAATATATTAAAATAAAAAATAGTTACAGTTGTATACATATTTCACAATATTACGGTTTTATTCTAGTTGTGATCAGACAAACACAGTTTTGGTGGCGACAACAAGTGATCAGCATCTAGTGTTGATCACTAGTTTAAGTATTTTTGTTTGCTTCATTTGCATGTTAACAGTGACCTAGAGGAGCGCTTGAGAAAGGTGATTTGACTGGGCCCAGTTTTGTGTCAATGGCTCGATTCCTGGCTGTTTGGGTTGTGTTAGTGCCTATGGCGCGTCAGCCTAGGGCCCATGCTGATTGCTAATGGTCTAATCCATATCACATTACAAACAGGATGATTAAATGCTGTCTCACAGTAGGATTATCATGGGATTATTATGGGATCAGTGATATCTCTGATCTGTGAGACACTCTCTCTCGTCAAGTGCCCTCCCTGAGGTACATCATATCGCATCAGATACACATCGACATACACTTCAATCAGGTAACCTGCAGACAGAACATTCCCATTGCTGTCGTAATTGAAACCGATGATTATGATTTATGGAGTATTACAGGATGCCAGTGACATTGTAAGACATGTTCGAAATCATTACATTTTTACTGATTTCGAGGATTTATAAAAGCAAATACACATATAGAGACTCCATAAAGATAATTTAGCGTCAAGCCGTCAACTCAGTAGAATTGTAAAACAGTGGCTCTCTTGGTTGCATTTTCTCATTATTGCCTCCTTGAAAGGTTTTATCAGTTTCATCAGAAGGAAGGTTAATGTGAGACGGTTGATGTTTGACTTCAGTAAATGCTGAAGGCCGCTTGGTGCCGTGCAGATCCATAGATCCTAAACCAACCAGAACATGATCCCTGGAACCCTCCTGTTCTCATGTTGGATTGGTTTACAGATGATTGACATCTTTTGGCAAGGCTCCCAAGATCTTATGGAATTCTGGGATGCTTTGGCTAGTGACTTGTCGCACATCCCAGGTATATGTGATGTTTTTATTTGTTAGTACCAACAGTTAGTATCACCTGTCACGGTGGAGTCTCTGTCCGCTCAGCTGCTTCGCTGAACACAATAGATTATGAGGAAGTAGACTGACAGGTTTTGCAAAGTAGCTTTTGATGTGCGCTGCACTACAGTACAGATGCGTTATAGGATTTTAAATCTGTAGATGAAGACTTTTATTGCAATTAAGCCCATGTCTGCCATATAAGGAAAAAAGCATGCTCTGGTAAATCATAATTATGACAAATTGAAATCATGACATACTAAATCATAATTATGAGATGAAAAGTCAAAAATATGACTTAAGTCAGAAATATAATACAATTATAACAACAAGTCATAATTATGAGATTTAAAAATGAAAAAAGAGATTAAAAGACACCATTGACATCATTTCGACATTTTATCTCATATTTTTTGACTGTCATAATTTTGACTTTAAAATCATAATTTCAACTTTTTATCTTGGAATTATGATTTACCAGAGCATGAGGTTTTTCTTATGTGGCAGAAATGTTGGCCGTTTCAGAATGAGAAAGATTCAGAAAGAAAAAGGAAATTCATTTATAAAATGTATTATATATAAAACAAATTATGTTACTAGAAATAAACAAGAAAATAAGTATTCCTGAGTTGGTTGATATTCATAAAAAGTCTTCCAGAAAATATAGGAGCACGACTCGTGGTGTATTTTTAGGTTCCAGATCAAGGGCCTCTCCTCTCAAAAGGGGGCACTGTTACTGCATTACAGATTACACTGTATTATCAGGGAGCATTCTGAATTACAAATTAACAGCACTACTATACACGTTCATGTAATAAAATGTTTTTTTAATATCAGGCCAATCACTTTAGCCATTGAAATATGATTCCCCAATAGCCATTATGGCTGCTCGTCCCATCCTCATACTGTTATTTCAGCCATGCTGAAAAGTAAAAAGTGAAGTAAAAATATTAGCATCTAGCACTTCTCAGGTAACGGCTGTGCACTATGCTAGTCTACAAAAAAAAAGAAAGAACTTTGAATACTTAGTTCAATGATCAGCTCCATTTTTAGCATGCAAGATCAGATAGTCCTGAAAACATGAATGTTAATGAAAGTTAAAATATATAGTGCTTACTATATTATATATAGTATATGTTATATATATATTTTATATATATTTAAAAATAAACTGTTATATTCCACAAGGACACATTAAATGTGACAGTAAAGAAGACATTTATGTTACAGAAGATTTCTATTTAAAATTAATTTTGTTTTTGGTAACTTTCTATCCAACTGTTTTCAACATAAAATGTTTCTTTAGCAGTAAATCATCATATTAGAATTATTTCTGAAGGATCATGTGACACTGAAAACTGGAGTAATGATTGTAAGTTATTTTATATTAAGTATATTTCACAGGAATACTGGTTTTACTGTATTTCTTATCAAATAAATGTATCCTCAGTGAGTATTAGAGACTTCTTTCTAAAACATAAAAAAAAAAATCACACAGACCCCAAATATATAAGAATATATTGACTCCAAGACTCCGAACTGAATGTCAGAATGGGAAAGAAAGGTGATTTAAGCAATTTTGAGCGTGGTATGGTTGTTGGTGCCAGACGGGCCAGTCTGAGTATTTCACAATCTGCTCAGTTACTGGGATTTCTAGGGTTTACAAAGAATGGTGTGAAAAGGGAAAAACATCCAATATGCTAGCCTGGGAAAACCCAGACAACCGGCAAATTTAGATTTGCTCTGCAAGTAGTCTGGCAAAGAGCCCATTCAAGCCCATTTCTAATGCCTAGAAATCGCGGCACCAATCAGAAACATTGGGGCGGGCTTTACATGATGATGACGTTGACGTTGAAGCAGATTTGCCGCTGTGGAGCATCACTTGTTTGAATCAGCTATCGCGTCTGTTTTAAGCGATTTAAACTTTTCCTTTTCGTTAAAACCCGAGCAAAGAACAACACTCGAAGCCTTCATATCTAAAAAAGATGTTATCGCTGTCTTACCGCCTGGATTCGGCAAAAGTCTGATACCAGCTTGGCCCTTTGGTGGCTAAACGAATGGGTCTTAGCAAGAGCCAACTGGTAGTGTTAATGTTTCGTAATATAGTTTTAAGTCCTTTTCAGGCGAGAATGTAGTTGTTTAAAGCTCAAATCTGTGGTTTATTTATAAAGAGAGCACCTTTTTGAAAATTTGATCTGCCATTTTTGGAGTTGTGAGCTCCAGTGGATCAGCGGCGCTCAATCGCTCATTAACCCCACCGAGAGGCCCCTTTCCTCGGCCAGTCCTTCAGCCGTCTGCCGCTGACTCTGATCTCTCTGTAGTGGTTAAACATCAGATATGATTCGTCTCATTGTGTAGATCTAACGGCTGATCTTTGCTCTCATTAATCTATAATTTGTTCCCTGACAGATCGTTTTGTCTGAGGGCAAAGTGAAGTTTCATAACTTTATATTTTTAAGCTATTAAACTTTACCGTTGTAGTCTCCTAGCGCTGACTTTGTTTGACTGAATTGCTTTATTTATTGTATAGCTTCTTATACCTTTTACTTATACTTTTATAATTGCTATTGATCACACATAAACTGACATTTAACAAAAAGAGACTGGGTTGTGTTTTATGTCATATTTCATTTATTACAGTGATAATCATAGCCTATATTATGCACACATTAATGTGTGTTTAAAAAAAAAATGTACACGAAAAGAGGCTGGGTTTTTTATATTTTGTTTTGTTATAAACATGCATTGAAGATATGCATTGCCTGCACTACATTTGTGTGGCTATAATATGTTTAATATTTTTTTTAATGAAAATGAAAAGAGGTTGAGTGGTGTTTTATCATATATTTTGTTTTATTGTAGCCTAAAATATACAAATATATACTGAGTGATACTGTCAAGAACGCTGCTTGTCCATTAGCAGAGTAGGCGGACTATTAACTAAATGGCGGCGGGGAAGTTTGCAAGTGCGTCTCTAAAACTGGAGTGGAACGCAGCATACAATGTTTCTCCGTCGCTCTGCATACGTCATCTCCCTCATCGCTTTGATTGGTTTTAGGTCTATCCAATTGCGGCGAGAGGTATTTGAGGTATTTACACCAACGCCCGTTGGTGACGCCCCTTTGGGAATGATTTGTCTATGAAGCTTTAACAGACCATAACTCGGTTACTACTGAGAATGGTCTGGTTTTAACCAGGCTAGTATGCGGCAGTCGAAAATGCCTTGTTGATGCTAGAGGTCAGAGGAGAATGGGCCGACTGATTCAAGCTGATAGAAGAGCAACTTTGACTGAAATAACCACTCGTTACAACCGACGTATGCAGTAAAGCATTTGTGAAGCCACAACACGCACAACCTTGAGGCGGATGGGCTACAACAGCAGAAGACCCCACCGGGTACCACTCATCTCAACTACAAATAGGAAAAAGAGGCTACAATTTGCACAAGCTCACCAAAATTGGACAGTTGAAGACTGGAAAAATGTTGCCTGGTCTGATGAGTCTCGATTTCTGTTGAGACATTCAGATGATAGAGTCAGAATTTGGCGTAAACAGAATAAGAACATGGATCCATCATGCCTTGTTACTTGTTACCACTGTGCAGGCTGGTGGTGGTGGTGTAATGGTGTGGGGGATGTTTTCTTGGCACACTTTAGGCCCCTTAGTGCCAATTGGGCATCGTTTAAATGCCACGGCCTACCTGAGCATTGTTTCTGACCATGTCCATCCCTTTATGACCACCATGTACCCAACCTCTGATGGCTACTTCCAGCAGGATAATGCACCATGTCACAAAGCTCGAATCATTTCAAATTGGTTTCTTGAACATGACAATGAGTTCACTGTACTAAAATGGCCCCCACAGTCACCAGATCTCAACCCAATAGAGCATCTTTGGGATGTGGTGGAACGGGAGCTTCGTGCCCTGGATGTGCATCCCACAAATCTCCATCAACTGCAAGATGCTATCCTATCAATATGGACCAACATTTCTAAAGAATGCTTTCAGCACCTTGTTGAATCAATGCCACGTAGAATTAAGGCAATTCTGAAGGCGAAAGGGGGTCAAACACAGTATTAGTATGGTGTTCCTAATAATCCTTTAGGTGAGTGTGTGTGTGTGTGTATGTATGTATGTATATATATATATATATATATATATATACATACAGAGAAAAAAGCTGCCAAGAAACCAGCTTTGGAACGCATTTTTTTTTTGTCTCCTCCTGATGTTTCTTCCCCACTACAGTACAGCAGTGTATCCTGGGTCGCTGCACCCTGCATATCAGCACCTTCCCAACCTTACTGCATATTTCTGTTCACCTGACATTAGGCCCCGGCTCAGTCCCAAAAGCTGCCTGCACCCTGCTGGGTTCACTCCATTAGATACTCCCTACACACTTTGTCTGTCATACTAAAAGCCAAGCCTGGGGAGCAAGAAGAGGTTAAAAGGTACGAAATGAGCCTCAGCCGAAAAGAGCAGGTGATTTAGGAAGCTGATTGCTCTGATCTGATTGGGCGAGTGGTTGAATTGAGGTATCTCTCATCTCACTGTACCAGTATATGGTTGGACTGGATGATGAGGTTCAGGTCATTGTCTTTACGCTGAATGTGAGTCATTATGAGTCCATTTAGATGTTTCCTATTGTTATGGAGGTAATTAGCTTCCTACAGTGTACCTGACTGCTTGCAAGTAAAAAAATAAAGCCCATCAATGTCTAAAACCTGGGCATGTGTGTGTGGTTCAGGTATACCGTACGTTGTGGGGACCTTTTTTGGTCGCCATGAGGAAATCGAGTGTTGGTTTTTTGAAAATGTAAAACTGCAGAATGTTTTCTGTGCGGGGTAGGTTTAGGGGTTGGGGTAGGGGATAGAATATATAATTTGTACAGTGCATGTAAAATCTTGGAAAGTCCCCATAAAACATGAAAACCCAATGTGTGTCCTGGTAAACCCTACATTATGGGAACAAAATGTCCCCATAAGGATGACAATATCCAAAATCCTTATCCTTGTAGGGACATGTTTTGGTCCCTATGAGGAAAACATCTTATAAATCAGACTGTGATGGGTAGGTTTAAAGGATTAGTTCACTTCAAAATGAAAATGTCCTGATATTTTACACACCCCCATCTCATCCAAGATGTTAATGTCTATCTTTCTTCAGTCGAAAAGAAATGATGTTTTTTGAGGAAAACGTTACAGGATTTTTCTCCACATCATAGACTTCAATGGCAACCAAAATGTTGAAGGTCCAAATCAATGCAGTTTCAAAGCGTTTTGAAGGGCTTCAGAGGCTCTGCGTGATCCCAGACGAGGAATAGGGTCTTATATAGTAAAACCATCAACCTTTTTTTTAAAAAACAAAACAAAATGTATATACTTTTTAACCTAAATTGCTCATCTTGCGCTGCTCTGCGGCATGCCAGTGATTGCGTGATCACTTCGGAGAGGTTACGGTAGACGTAGGCAGAAGTACCTCCTCTGTGTTTACAAAGCGCACATGCGAAGACTAATACAAATGCCCTTTAGCAAAAAAAAACAAAAGGTCAAATGTTACCGTCACTGAGTATTGTGTACCAAGTATTATGGTCTCTGTATTCAGATACCACGTTACATCTATTTACTTAAAAAAAGCTGCGTCAAGTGGTTCCACACAACTATATTGAGTCATTTTTACAAATAACAATTTAGTTATATGAACAAAAGAAAGTCAAGTAAAGCTGACAAAATTTCTTTAAGTAAATACAAACCATTTGAATTTGTCACTGTTACATAATACATAATGCAGATTACTTAATAATGTTATGTTAAATTTATAAAAGTTTATTATGTTAGGTGAAAACATTTATTGACTTAATTTACCGTATTAAATTAACTACTTGCTCTACAAGTGTAAGTGGAAAACGTCTCGGTTACGTATGTAACCCTCGTAACCTGAACGATCCCAATTCGTCGGTCAGTTCCGACGTACGTCGAACGTGACCAACTGAAAGGGAACTATTAAATATAACAAAAAACATATTTTTAGAAACAAAATTCAAAAATAACTTAATTGAGAACAGGAAGTCCATTCAATAAATGAGTGTATGAGTGGCCACAACCTAAACACAGGCACCACTCTTCTGCATAATGGTAACCACAAAATTACAGAAACTCCTCTAAATGTCCAACATAACTGCACATAACACTAACATAAACTAACAACATCTTTCCCTTTACTGAAAAAGATAAAATGACACTTTAATCCCTAAATGTACTCTCCTAATGCAATTCCTTGCAAAGCATGCTGGGAACTACAGATCCACTGCCCAGTTTATTCGTTTCACTCAGGAATGTTAAGTTGACCAAACAAACACTTATTAAGTAAAGCTGACAATATTCATTTTTAGTAGAAAGAACTCAGTAAATCTAAGTAAATTTAGTTACATGAGTTTTGCATGTGAACAAGGATGAGTTGAGTGCAACTAACAACAGTGAAAGTTCATTTTTTATACAATACCTATTGTGTTATTTACTTAGATATTTCCAAGTAAACATACACTTTAAAAGTGTGGTTTAATTCAATGTTATATTTTTGGAGTAAAATGTATTGCAAAGGAAACTTCAACTTAGTATAAATTACTCAACCTTTTACTGGCCAAGTGAAAATTACTTATTTTCTTTTCTTATTTACTTATTTACTTGTTAATTTTACTTAGCTTAGTTAAGTAGAGTTTACTTAATTCAATATGTGAAATGTACTTAAATTTAAATATGCGTGCAAAAACATACCAAAGAACAATTAAGTAAATCTTACTTATTTTTTTCAGTGTGCCATTGAAGTCTATTATGTGGAGAAAAATCCTGAATTTTCTTTTTGACTGAAGAAAGACACAAACACCTTTTGATGAGATGGGGGTAGGACATTTTCATTTTGAAGTACACTAATCCTTTAAAGGATGTAAAATACAGTTCGTACAGTATAAAATCTATGGAAAGTCCCCATAAAACATGAAAACCCAACGTGTGTGTGCGCGTGTGTGTAGAGAGAGAGAGAAAGAGAGAGAAATAAATGTAGAGAAATGTTAAGTTTCTCTGCTTTCTTTATTAGACCAAAGGACATTCACACCTAATAAAAAGACTTTTAAGAAATCAGACATTTTAAACTGACATAAATCCTGATTTTGTGATGACAATGCAGGAAATAGATTTGTGTTTGTATGTAGTAGTTTTGATCGTCCCACAGATTCTTTTAGTGCAGAGTTAAAGAACGACCCTTCACATTTTCAACAAACAATTGCAATTTCATTTAACATATATGAAGACCAAAAATGTTTTTAGGTGAGCATTATATACTGTGTATATGCTCATCAATGCTAATGAGGGGGCGTTTACATTACACTGTTCAACTAAAAACAGAAAACTTTTAATGCGTTTTGGCCGGTCATTTACACATCAATGGTTTTGGGGGCATGAAGACGCAAACTTTTGAAAACGGGATTCAAAGTGAAGTTTTTGAAAACAATACTGTTGTTGTCTCCATCTAAACTACACAAACAAGAATTTTTGAAAATGTGTGACGTCACGCTTGTGTGTATTACGTGTTCAGTCTATGGGCCTATAGTGTTTCTTTACATTTACAAAGTAACATCGTTAACTACTGGCCTGACAGCAGAATACAGCGTCGTTTCCGTGGATCTGTGCGAACGGGATAACTCTTTTGAATGGAATGTCATTCATGATTTTAAAAGTAAAGTTTTACTCAAGTTTGTAAACATTTGATTATAATTATCACTGAAACATAAATTAGAGCCTTAAGTTTCCATCTTTATTGGAGAAGATTGTATACATCAGCATGCCTTGCTAATGATGTACTATTTGAGCTATAAGAATTGTGAAGTGTAAGTGGTTCGGTTTCTATGGAGTTGCTATGGTATCTGGAGTTGGCCTGGATGCCAGCCGAACTTAGCCCCACCCACAACATTTTGGGCAGTTCGGTCTGGACTTGATCCGTAGAGAAGTAATTATGCCCGAACAGAAACTGTTCGGACCAATGAAATTGTCAGGGCGGGCTTTAGACGATGATGGACAGATGATAAACAGTGACGTAATCATCCACGTCATCAAAGGCGCTTGGGTTGAATTTGTTCTAATCCTAAACGGAGAACTTGTTCGTATATGCATTCACCTTTACTATTTCTCTCAGAAATGATGATGGTGTTGGTAAGTACTCTGTGTATCCTTAAATTCTTACAACACTGGCAAAGATCGTTTACACTCATCTTTTTCTTCTAACGTAACTTTTTCCAGCGTTTTACAACAAAACCCGCCCAATCCCGATTGCTACTCAAAACTGGTTCTCCGGAAAAATGGCATTTGGGGGGTAAAATATGTGTTATTTTGGCAGGGCTGCCTGCTAAAATTCGCATTCCTGGGTCTGTATATCACATAATTGGGGTCGCTTCAACCCGCGGACTTGGCAACACAGTGCAGTTGAGTTCTGTTGACATTTGACAACTAACGTTATGCGTCGCTCCGTTGCTCTGATTGGTTGTAGGTCTATCCAATTGAGGTCTTTCCTGGTTCGGTTGAAACACACCCCATAATCACAGCCCAACGGAGCAGTATCAGACTCATGTTCTGACTAGAATTGAGTATGACGACGTCAGGCTAATCTGGAGTGTTTCTATGTGGTTGTTTGGGACTGGAGCCCTAGGGTTGCCACCTTCAGTGTGGCAAAATAAGGGACACCTTATTATAATTGTATTATACTGCATTGAAGTTGCTTTGAAACAATCGGCATTGTAAAAAGCTCTAAATAAATAAAGGTGTCTTGTCTATTATTTCATTTATTTCTAAAGAACGTTTTTTATATTATATTAATATATTATCCATAAAAATAAAAAAAGGCCTATCCCTTGAGAAGCACGTATGTGTCTGTCACCGCCACTGCTTTAAGTCAGTCTGAGACACTGAAATGCTTTTCTGCAAAGTGTGCCTGAGGTTCATCATGAGTGACTGGACAGACCCATTGATACCTTTGTTCTATTCAGCCCTATATCTGGAGATCCTCTTGCGTTCTCTGTGGGCGCGATGCGAGCTCGACATGTTTCGACAAGTTTACAGCGCATGTTCTCGAGACTCCGCCGCTATGGCAACAAAGCTGCTAAAACGCAATCACGTGCAAATGAGCTTCTCTACTACTTATTGTGAAATTGATTTCTTTAAATTTGCTATCAGTATTCTCCACACTGCAAAATCCTTATGTGTTTATTGAACTATGTGTGGACCTATGTAAAATACAGGACATTTTGCCTGTAAATACGGGATTCCGGGATTCCGCATTTCACGGGACGGGTGGCAACCCTATGGAGCCCTCTTTGAGACTCTGGTCCCTAGAAATAGCACGGATTCTTTCTTCATAGCAAATCTATGGACTGTTTTTCACTCGTTTCAGGCATTGCCGAGTCAACCGTAATAGCATACCTCTCCTCAAGAAGCCACACAATGTGAGGTGTCATTCATTTTCACACCACAAACAAGTTACAGGACGAGTTACATGGTGAAGTTGTTAAAATTTCTAAACATAGTTGAGCAATAGAAGTGTTGATGATTGCCTAACTACGACATTAGATTCCTCCAGCTCATGCAGTACAGCACCTGGTGAATCGTATGGGTGACAGAGAGGTCAGGGGCGGCTGGAGATAGAGGAATGTGTGTGGAGGAGACAGCTACTGCTTTCCCTGTAAAACAGGCATGTGAAATGGTTTCACAGCCAGCCAAACTCCCTGAATCCTCTTCTGTGGAGAGACGCCAAACCACAGAAGAGAGATTTAGGGAAGCCAAAAAGAGTGAGAGAGCTGAAAGAGAGCGATAGAGACCGGTGATGAGTGAAGAGAGAGACAGAGACTGAGGCGTGTGTGTGTGTGGCCCAGGTAGACCCATTCGTAATGGGGACAACATGTCCCCACAAAGATGGCAATATCCAATGTCCTTGTCCTTGTGGGATCATGTTTTAGTCCCCTTGAGGAAAACAACTTTTAAATCATACTAAGTGATGTTTTTTGTTTGTTTTTTGAAAATGTTCTGTGATGGTAGGTTTAGGGGTAGGGATAGGGCAGGGGTCTCCAAAATCAGTCCTGGAGGGCCACTGTCCTGCAGAGTTTAGCTCCAATCCCAAATAAACACACCTGAACCAGCTAATCAGTGTCTTACTAACTAGGGCCTTGACATAAGAGAACAGACATATCATAGGCTTAATGCTTTTGTCTGGTCACTTAAGTTTCTCCAGGGGTTCTGTGAAGGATTATCAATAAAACATGATGAATTTTGTTCAAATGGTCAACTCTTATTCATTTCTAGCTTTCTTTATAATGAAAGTTGTAATAAGACTGTTACTGAGTAAATCTTTTTTTATACCTGTGTTGGCTGGGAGACTGCTGGAGGGTCCTGGGCCATAAAGGTTAAAACTGATGGTGTAGATGGATTTGCAGTAGTTGATAAGATTTGTTTTGATGTAGGTTGCCATTAGAGCTGGCCAGTAAATAGCTAAGCAAGGGAATAACACACACCAAGCTGTCAATTGTATTGACATTTTTATAGCACTCGAGCCATATAGGCATATTAATAGTTTTTTAGTGTCTGAACATTAAATGTAGAGAGGAAGGGGTAGAATGTGAAATAGCCATATAAAAATAATAGGCAACTGAAACACATGTTGATTACTGAGAACAGAGGGCAGCCGCACGCAGAGTTCAATTAGTCAATCAATTATCGCTGGTCCGAGCGCGGTGGGTGTGCACCTCTGTGTGACCGACAGGTCTCGCTGAGCAGCCGTTACAGCCCTATAGCGTCCATAGCCAGCTTGATTTCTGGGGCTTCCATGGGCAGTCAGGATGTTATTATCGAGGTGTGGAGTCAGCGGCTTAAAGTGCGGCTGTGGTTTAGATTCGAGACGCTCGCAGCGCAGTGATGCAGTGCGGTGCGCGCGAGATCAACGCCATTATCCACCTTTTTCCTATGCCCAATGACGCTTTTCGCGAATCATGAGAGTAACTTATGTTAAACTGTAAACAAAAAGCAGATAAATGGCAATCCACCTGTCACTCAAAGTGGCCACGCACTTAATCATGCAGAACTTTAAGGCTTTATATAATGTAAACGAATGAGTTATACAAAAAAAATCACCCCCTCACAGTTGTCATGAAGGGCAAAATTAGATATATAGACCGAAACCACAATTTGTACCAGACTGTAAAGATGTTTTTTTCTGCTGTGGCATTTTAACATGGGGCTCAATGAGATTCTGCTCCATTTTGGAGCCTGTCTCTAGTGGCCAGTCGATGAATTGCAGTTTAAGTCACTTCCATATTGGCTTCAAGCGAAACTGCGGGAGGTTGCCGCTTGATGATAAATGATAAAAACATTGACAACCAATCAGATTACATCCTGCTGTAACGAGCATTTAAAGAGACAAAAATGAATCGCGTTATGTTTTCTGTAGGCTTAAGTGAATAAAATCTCTAGGGTGGACCTTAAAAATAGCGTTTCCAAATGTGTGTTTTTGCAGTGAAGAACCATTTTGGTTTCCCAAGAATGTAATTAGTTCTTAAAAGAACATTTTAATCTGAGCTGTAAAGAACCTTTGGTGTAATGGAATTTAAATTAAAAAAAATTAAAACATGTTAAAGGTTCTTCATGGAACCATAAATGCCAATAAATAACCTTTATTTTAAGTGTATATTAAATATTCCATTTTAAATATTGAAAATGTGCTATTGTGCAAAATGTGCAATGTGCTATTAAGATTGTGATATTATTTTCAATATTATGATATTATGTTTTAAAACATTATATTGAAAATATCAGTACAAGACATCATACAATATGTATAAGTATTTCACATTCAGTAGGCTATAGAAAAAAAAAACATTCAAAAAGTTATTTAATGACTGTTAATTTCTTAAAGAATCTATATTATTATATTTGATTTATTTTATGATTATATATTGACAGGTTTTGTGAGATCCATCCCTTTATTATAAACCCTGTTTTTAATTAAAAACAAATAGTACCAAAATAAAAAGTGTTTACACACTACTTTCAGTGTGCACTACTTTTCCTCCAACATGGCAGCCGACTCAATGGGAAAACAAAGGTCAGAACTTTTAGGAAATGTCACTCATTTCGTCTCTCACCACTTAGTGGTCTGTTTGGCAGGAGGGGGCTTGGCCTGCTCCCGGTCACCGGGGGCAACGGAATAATGAATCACCACGGCAGCGACTCTGCTTTGCCTGAAAGCATGGAGGCAGCCAGAGCAGCGCGGCGGGACACTATTGTGCCTTGGCCTGCACTATAGGCAAACCAAGCAGGCAGGAGGTCTGGAAATAAATACAGTCAAATAGAGGCATATACTGATCAAGAATACAAGAGGTCTGCTATCCACATGGGCTAGAAGATGGTTTTCTTTTGCTTTCCTCATCCCCCTCTCTCTCTCTCTCTCTCTCTCTCTCTCTCCTGGCCCCCTGATCAGATAAAACATACTGTAACAGCACTTAGTGCTTGGCAAATTGCCTATTGTCACAAATTTTAGAGATCGTATTGAGTCTGAAGCTTGCCGTTATACTGTCTAAGGGATAGTATAAATCCAGCCAGATGTTATCGAAAAATAAATCTCGACAGGATGATCAGGACACAGGGCAATGCAGATGATCATGATCACAGATGATGATTACTTGCCAAATAAATAGACAAAATATTGATTTGAGTTGAAATATTTTATTAGCTCATTAAAACACAAAGCTTCTGTTAAGAAAAACAGTTCCAACACTTTCAGAGAAGAACATTTTACAAAAGTTGTCGTTGGGACGGTCCCCAGTCTTTCTCAGCTGGTGGGTTATTGTATTACATTTTAAAATACTCGTAATCGGATTACAGTTACTTTTCTTTTGATTACATGATTGTATGTTATTCTTACAATGGCAGTAAATTATTCATAATTCATTGATTCTACTTTGTTATATTTAAAATTTTCTATAAAACCCTGCTGCTCAAATCCGTTCAGAAGGTCTTCCAGGTGAATGAAGGTTTAATGAAGAAAAGAAAAAACTACATGAGGGCGGATTAGTACCCGAAAAATTCTACCACCAGACCACTGGGGAATACAAATGTCAACAGCATTTATTCACTAATGCGAAGAATCACGGGACTAATAATATATTTGACACAAATTCATGCAAATATTGTTTGCAAATAGTCCCAAAAGCATAATTCCCAACTAGAATTAGACCTAGAATTGTGTTCACTGTTCTGTTTCTTTATGCTTTATAAAAATAAATAAAAATGTGGTCCTCCCCCAATGTTCAAGACATGGTTACGGCCTTGCACTGAAGACACACACAGCATTTGATCACTGGATTTACAGAAATCATTTCACTTTTAACAAGTGTTTTCTCAGCATTGAACATTGCATATCTAATCAGCTCCTGACGAACACTGTTATTTGAATTATCACTCAGTGAGTGAGTCTTTGGAAGGCTTTTGTCTTTCAAACACATTTACACATTCAAAATAATCATTCTGACCCCCGCCAAATTATTAGTATAGAGTAGTGCAGTAGTGCAGGCATGACATCACTTTGTAAGCCAAAATACGGAAACAAGTTAGCATTTTAGCACTTCCTGTTCCATTGTCCTGAAGTCAATGGTTTTATATGAATGGGATTTTGGTTAAATCTGTGTAAGGTCTGTGATGAACACAAGCTCAATATTTTCACGTTTTATTCTATGACATAAAATACATCAGTATTACCCCACTTGTGATTTTTTTGAAGCTGTTACGTGTCTTGAAAAAGGTGATCGCTAACAAGTGGCTAAATGGGACTACAGAGGCGGTTGAGGACATTAAACGTCATCACATCGAATGGGTAAATTCAGTCTGCTTTCACAGCATTGTTATGCTCATAATTGTGCTCTTATAAAGGGAAATGTGTCTGGGAAAATGTGTTTGAGATAAAAACTGAAAGAGCTTTTGGTGACGTTGAAGTCGTGGGAACGTGGTGTAATTCGTTTATATATATCTTTAGCTTTTAACTTCTGGTGACTGCATTTAGGCAACAAAATTCATAAAAATTGTGTTCATCTGTGAAAATGATCTTGGTGGACTAAACGTAAGTATCATAAACGTTTGTTGATCACAGAGCTTGTTTTTGAAATAATCCAAAAGGTTTAGGATTAGTTGTGGTGCAATGAAGTAGCGACTTCATCGAGGTGGGTAATAATTTGGAAGCAGTCGAAATTTTGCACAACACCAGCAACACGTGAAAGTGCCGATACACATAAAAAAGTGTGGGGACGCTACAGATTCAAAAGTACTGTTTATATAATTCCTATAAAAGTGGGTTGTGGCTTAATGACCATGACAAAACGTGAGTCCCATCATGGCCAAACCAGTTGAGAACCACTGTAAAACAGTATATACCATTTAGGCACTAATATGTACACTTTAGGTAATGTACCCTTTAGGGGCAAATAAGGTACAAAGGGGACCCGTTTGAAAAGGTACTGCCCCAGTGACAGCTTTTGTACCTTTTGTCTGAGAGTGTAGCAAGCAGCCTAGACGAACGAATGAAGAGGATAACAATGAACAATTTCAGCCATTTTAAAATCGTACCTGTTGATCACCTTCTAATCGTTCTAGCAACAAGACAGCCACTTTAACAATAGGTCTACGATTAATACTGTAGTATGTTAGTATTGCAGTAGTTGTTGGTGTGGCATCTTTTGCGACAACAGTAAGTCAGTGGAGTGGTGACAATGATAGGGGAGTTAGGTTGTGCCAGCTCAGTGCTCTTTTTTCTTTCTTTTTTTTTGCCCCAGGTGAGGGCAGACTGATCAGATGATTATTTCTGAAGGGGTAAACAGTGTCTGAAATAGAGCCGCGGCAATTACCTGAGTTTCAGGTAATCAAGGTAGAGCTGAATAAAGGGCGCAGTCTGCGTTCCTCCACCTCGCCTCAGACTCTATTACCTGTTCTCTTTCAGACAGCATAATAAGAGCAGAGTAACCCTAACCAGACTCTCAGCAGGAAAATCTGGTTGTCTGTCAAGTTCATTGTGTCAAGCAGCACAGATATGGTTCCACTACTCTGAAACAAGACCCTGGGTTTGGGGTTTAAAGAATCAAAGAGCTTCCAGATTGAGACTTGACCCCATGATCAGGGATAAACTGTGTGTGTGTGACCTGAACATCCTTTTAAAGCATCATGACTTCAAATCCTTGTGTTTGAGTATGAGAGTCAGACAGTGTCATGTGGAATGTATTTTGTGCATATAATATTTATGCCACTAGGATAGTTGACATTGGCATTTTTATGCATCAAACATTGCATTGAAATTCATCAAACTTATAAAAAAAAGAGCAGAAATGAAAGTATGTACAGTACCAACTAAGAATACATATTTCACATTCACACTGCAGTTGTCATAATGAAAACTAAAGAGTAAGGATGTCTCTCTCAAGGTTGGACACTTCGAAGATGGACCTCCGGGATAACTGCTATTTACTCCTATTATTGGGTCCCTTTTCGTTTCCTCCCTATGCCTTTGTTGTCTGTTCTTTCCACTATTTTTTTTTAACTCGTATGAAAATCATCAAGCTTCCCTTATCTGCTCCAGTTCTGCTTAATCCCCTCCCAAACCATTGAGCAATGCTTACAAATTGCACAAAAAACAACATTTATTTCACCCAGAGGAAATGCTTTTAAACCCTAATCGTTACATTTGTTTAAATGTATTGTAGAATGTTTTGAAGTGAGAATGCTGTTGTATTTTAGAGGAACTATAGCAGCATTCAGATCTACTGTAAGGAGCACTCATCCTGTTTTTAAAGGATTAGTTCACTTCAAAATGAATTTTCCTGATATTTTACTCACCCCTTTTCTTTCTTTCTTCAGTCGAAAAGAAATTAAGTTTTTTTGAGGGAAACATTCCAGGATTTTTCTTCACATAATGGTTTTCAATGACAACCAAACATTGAAGGTCCAGATCAATCTAGTTTCAAACCGCTTCGAAGGGCTTCAGACACTCTGTGCGATCCCAGACGAGGAATAGGGTCTTATATAGCGAAACGATCTGTCATTTTCTAAAAAAAAAAATATACTTTTTAACCTAAATTACACATCTTGCGCTGCTCTGCGAAGTGTTAGTGATTGCGCAATCATGTCGAAAATGTCACATTAGACGTAGACAGAAGTACCGCCCCAAGCGACTGTGCGAGGACTAATACAAACTCCCTTTACCAAAAAACTCTTCATCTTCAAAATCGTCTGACATCGTTGTTTTACCTTATTTTGCTAAAGGACGTTTGTATTAGTCTACGCATGTGCACTTTGTAAACATGGGGGCATTACTTTTCCCATACGTCTTCGTCTTGTGTGATGTTTTCGACGTGATTGCGCAATCACTGGCGTGTTGCAGAGCAGCGCAAGATGAGCAATTTAGGTTAAAGGGTTACTTCAGTGATTTAGCATTAAGCTTTGTATCAGTAGAAACCCCGTAGTATATTTGAATTATGGCACTTTCCCCCCTCATATCCCCCTGAGAATAGAGAATTATGCATTTTATTTCTGGAAAAAATCCTCCGATGATTATAGTCATTTTGCATCATCTGAGGATTTTTTGGCCAGGGGTTAAAAACTACAGCCAGTAGAAGGAGCTGTTCCGCATGTTTTCAACCCGCACACAGGGGAGAGATCTCACGCACAGAAAGTAAATGCGGTCGGCTCGGCCTCGGGCATTTATAACAGAGCGCTGCAGAGCAAAGTGAGTGTTTCAACTTTTCAATGAATTCCCATGAAAGTTTAGCTTCCCTATGCAATCTGAAAACACGCCATACTGGACATGCGCTGAGAATGACAGCTGCGCTTACCCCAGCTCTGCTCAGCTCTTTGCTCTCGTGCTGAATGAAATCTGACTCCTGCTGCGTTTGTCCGAAGCAAGTACATTCTGGGAGTTGTCTTTCATCCACATGAGACAAAAAATACATTTTCTGTCTTTTCTCAGTCTAGAAGGCACCAAATTCAAAAATAATTTCACATTTCTACTACATACACTCACCTAAAGGATTATTAGGAACACCATACTAATACTGTGTTTGACCCCCTTTCGCCTTCAGAACTGCCTTAATTCTATGTGGCATTGATTCAACAAGGTGCTGAAAGCATTCTTTAGAAATTTTGGCCCATATTGATAGCATAGCATCTTGCAGTTGTTGGAGATTTGTGGGATGCACATCCAGGGCACGAAGCTCCCATTCCACCACATCCCAAAGATGCTCTATTGGGTTGAGATCTGGTGACTGTGGGGGCCATTTTAGTACAGTGAACTCATTGTCATGTTCAAGAAACCAATTTGAAATGATTCCAGCTTTGTGACATGGTGCATTATCCTGCTGGAAGTAGCCATCAGAGGATGGGTACATGGTGGTCATAAAGGGATGGACATGGTCAGAAACAATGCTCAGGGCATTTAAACGATGCCCAATTGGCACTAAGGGGCCTAAAGTATGCAAAGGAAACATCCCCCACACCATTACACCACCACCACCAGCCTGCACAGTGGTAACAAGGCATGATGGATCCATGTTCTCATTCTGTTTACGCCAAATTCTGACTCTACCATCTGAATGTCTCAACAGAAATCGAGACTCATCAGACCAGGCAACATTTTCCAGTCTTCAACTGTCCAATTTTGGTGAGCTTGTGCAAATTGTAGCCTCTTTTTCCTATTTGTAGTGGAGATGAGTGGTACCCGGTGGGGTCTTCTGCTGTTGTAGCCCATCCGCCTCAAGGTTGTGCGTGTTGTGGCTTCACAAATGCTTTGCTGCATACCTCGGTTGTAACGAGTGATTATTTCAGTCAAAGTTGCTCTTCTATCAGCTTGAATCAGTCGGCCCATTCTCCTCTGACCTCTAGCATCAACAATGCATTTTCGCCCACAGGACTGCCACATACTGGATGTTTTTCCATTTTCACACCATTCTTTGTAAACCCTAGAAATGGTTGTGCGTGAAAATCCCAGTAACTGAGCAGATTGTGAAATACTCAGACCGGCCCGTCTGGCACCAACAACCGTGCCACGCTCAAAATTGCTTAAATCACCTTTCTTTCCCATTCTGACATTCAGTTTGGAGTTCAGGAGATTGTCTTGACCAGGACCACACCCCTAAATGCATTAAAGCAACTGCCATGTGATTGGTTGATTAGATAATTGCATTAATGATAAATTGAACAGGTGTTCCTAATAATCCTTTAGGTGAGTGTAAATGACAGTTTAAATACACATTCATCTTCCCAGCACTGAAATGCCCCTTATTTATTTATTTTAAAAATTGAAAACGTTTCGCTAAATAAGACTCTATTCTTCATCTGGGATCGCGCAGAGCGTCTGAAGCCATTCGAAGACCGTTGAAACTGCATTGATTTAGACCTTCAACATTTTGGCTGCAATTGAAAACCATTATCCTGGAATGTTTTTCTTTAAAAAAAAACAACGTAATTTCTTTTCAACTGAAGAAAGAATGACATGAACATCTTGGATGAGATGGGGGTGAGTAAAATATCAGGGAATTTTAATTTTGAAGTGAACTAATCCTTTAAGTTTAATTTTTACCATAAATTATGCTTTAAGACCACAAATTTGTAGATTGAACCAGTTAACTAATTCGCTAAATATTGCTAATTTGACACATAGCTATTTCTATTTTTTTTTCACAGAACACTTAAAGACAGTTAAAAAACAGTTTTGATAGTCTTTTCTTCCCTATCGTGACATACATTTGTGTGAAATGGCTTCTCAAATAAGAAAAAATGTAGGGCGGGACTTAATTTTGTCCATCAGGAATTGGATGGTTGTGGTTTGCAATTGGTCGATCTCATGTGAGTTCTTATGTGTTGTCCCGCCCTCTCGCCAGTAAACATGCCTTCAGAGAAGAGATGAGATGTGGCCGCAAGAGGGAGGGGAAGTTATTTTGAAGATTACAAAGGAACATTGTATGAATCATGCATGGATAAATAATTTATAATAAATACTGCATTATTCCATACAAAACAAGACATTTTGAATGAATGAATGAATGAATGAATGAATGAATGAATGAATGAATGAATGAATGAATGAATGAATGAATGAATGAATGAATGAATGAATGAATGAATGAAAGACTTTATTTCAAACATGTAAAAACAATACAATAAAAGCTAATAAACAAAACAAAGACAAAAAAAAAAAAACATGTCTGAAAAGGAGTAAAATGCATAAGCTTATTTAATCCTACCCTTCATAATTATATCATCTTAATCCTATTTTATTACATTATTTACATGGTGATTTTAATTAATGCACAATGGTAAAAGTTAATTGCGGGTTTGAACCTATTTAGTTATCAGCTAAGAACTTACATGCCATAGATTCATTTCACTTTGCTCAGTATGATGTGCGTTGTGTGTCTTGTAGGGGAGAATCTCAATAACGTGTGGTTAAGTAAATCCTGAGGATTTACATATACAGCAAAACCCCATGAGTGATTCAAGAAACATGCTCACAACTACACCCACACAGATATTCACGGGCTTCATGCCCATTGGCCACAGTTGTGCCACCCTAAACTCCATCCAAACCAAGAAAGCACCAAATGGCGCTACACGAGAGGAAGACTTTGACTTCATCTCATGATTAAGTGGTTATTATGTGCTAATGAATTGCCACACAGGGCAACAAAATGTTCCGGCTGTTTTTCTGTACCCTTACCCCCTGGCACTCCATGGGAAGCATCAGTGAATTACACAGTAGGCATCATAAATTGGGCTAATTTACAGCCTTTTATTTTTGGCAGCTCTGACCAACCAAAGCCAAGAGCCAGAGGAGAGGTGAGGTTTTACCCACCAGCCAATTGCAAATTGCAGTCAATTGCAAATGGTAGAAGGGCGATAGAGAGAGATGGCGCGACCACTTCACAAAAAAAAGTAAACGGTTAACAGACAATCTATAAATATAACTTAAGGTTGCCCTTTGATCAGCACTAAAGCTGACATTCTGTTCACATTCTGTGCCATAAGTTCACATTTGACTTTTTTAGACTATCCCCCTGCAGCCATAAAAATGCAATGCTCACAGCTACAGAGTGCTGCAGTGATGACATATTTTTGTAGGCCAAGCGGGAAGTAACATCACCCTGGTTCACTCGACAAAAACCAATAGGATTTTTTCCCATTTGCTTTTGGATTGTTTCTGAAAATAACCCATGTGACTCAACATATGATTATTAGGGCAGCAACAATTAATCGATAAAAATCGATATTTATGATGAAAATAATCGACAACGAATGTATTATCGATTAGTCGCGTCTGCGCATTGTGGCTGGAACCCAGTAACCAGTCACGTAGCTTTACAGTAGCGAATAACTTCTATTCATTTCAGTGGACTAAACCGATATGAAAAAAAAACAGTGGACACAGAGTGGTAGGCTACACGATCAAAGTTGTCCGAAACATGAGAATGCTTATAGGCCTATTTATAAGTGCTTTAAACAAAAGCATAAGCATTTACCACCAAACAGACGGAGCTCAGTAGAATAGTAGCGTCTGACAAAAGTACACGTTTAACAAATATTTTTTTGCTTGTGTTTATTATATTTTTTTATTTAGTCGGTTCAATTTCTGCTTTAAAATAGTAAACATTGTGTTGTTTTTAGGTCTAGGATGTAATGTTTGTATTTTAACCCTTTTGCTTGTAATGTACAGCATAGCCCATATACACTATAAAAAATGATTGTGATTTTAACGGTAGAAATGCTACGGTTAAAAACAGTTAACTGGTTAACAGAAATTTTCTGTACTTCATACAGTGAATAACTGTATTACTATTTAATGTACACTCACCTAAAGGATTATTCATCATCTCATTAATGCAATTATCTAATCAACCAATCACATGGCAGTTGCTTCAATGCATTTAGGGGTGTGGTCCTGGTCAAGACAATCTCCTGAACTCCAAACTGAATGTCAGAATGGGAAAAAAAGGTGATTTTAAGCAATTTTGAGCATGGCATGGTTGTTGGTGCCAGACGGGCCGGTCTGAGTATTTCACAATCTGCTCAGTTACTGGGATTTTCACGCACAACCATTTCTAGGGTTTACAAAGAATGGTGTGAAAAGGGAAAAACATCCAGTATGCGGCAGTCCTGTGGGCGAAAATGCCTTGTTGATGCTAGAGGTCAGAGAAGAATGGCCGACTGATTCAAGCTGATAGAAGAGCAACTTTGACTGAAATAACCACTCGTTACAACCGAGGTATGCAGTAAAGCATTTGTGAAACCACAACACGCACAACCTTGAGGCGGATGGGCTACAACAGCAGAAGACCCCACCGGGTACCACTCATCTCCACTACAAATAGGAAAAAGAGGCTACAATTTGCACGAGCTCACCAAAATTGGACAGTTGAAGACTGGAAAAATGTTGCCTGGTCTGATGAGTCTCGATTTCTGTTGAGACATTCAGATGGTAGAGTCAGAATTTGGCGTAAACAGAATGAGAATATGGATCCATCATGCCTTGTTACCACTGTGCAGGCTGCTGGTGGTGGTGTAATGGTGTGGGGGATGTTTCCTTTGCATACTTTAGGCCCCTTAGTGCCAATTGGGCATCGTTTAAATGCCACGGCCTACCTGAGCATTGTTTCTGACCATGTCCATCCCTTTATGACCACCATGTACCCATCCTCTGATGGCTACTTCCAGCAGGATAATGCACCATGTCACAAAGCTTAAATCATTTCAAATTGGTTTCTTGAACATGACAATGAGTTCACTGTACTAAAATGGCCCCCACAGTCACCAGATCTCAACCCAATAGAGCATCTTTGGGATGTGGTGGAACGGGAGCTTCGTGCCCTGGATGTGCATCCCACAAATCTCCATCAACCGCAAGATGCTATCCTATCAATATGGGCCAACATTTCTAAAGAATGCTTTCAGCACCTTGTTGAATCAATGCCACATAGAATTAAGGCAGTTCTGAAGGCGAAAGGGGGTCAAACACATGAATGGTGTTCCTAATAATCCTTTAGGTGAGTGTAATTTTACAATAAAATACTGTTAAATGTACAGTTTTTGAAAGTGAAAAAGAACACGTCGTTGTGTAATTTACAGTGAATTGACTTTCCCAGAATTCCCTGCCTGACACTCCACATTTCATGTATTTTTGTTGAAATAACTTTCTTCTTAGTTTTTTTCAAAATGTACATTAGGGTTTTATGTTTCATTTATTGTTGTTAAATTAATGTTTATTTCATTTTTGAAATGTCATGTGTGTGTTACCATGATGGTGTTTAGTGTTTGTGTGAATGACACTGTGCACCTTCAAGTATTGTCCTCATAAAAGCTTTGATTCATCATGTGACTCATCACCACTGTGATTGGTGGTTGTCAGTATATATTTACATTTACATTTATGCATTTAGCAGACGCTTTTTTCCAAAGCGACTGACAACTGAGGAGTACAGGAAGCGATCCATCATCAAAGGCAGCAAAACACAGAAAATGCCTGAAGTACTAAGTTTTGGACATCACAGCACTAGGGCAGGGAAGAAGTAGAGGAAAATAGAAGGAAAAGTTTTTTTTTTTTTTTTTAAAGATAAGGTTAAAGGGTTAGTTCACCCAAAATTGAAAATAAAGTCAGTAATTACTCACCCTCATGTTGTTCCAACCATGTAAGACCTTCGTTCATCTTCGGAACATAATTTAGTATATTTTTGATGAAATCTGAGAGCTGTCTCACTCCTCCATAGGCTTTCAGAGGGAATGAAACTTGATGGCCCAGAATAGTAAGTAAAAACGTCATTTAAGGAGTCCAAATGACTACAGTGGCTCTGTATTAAGTCTATCATGCGACGAAAATACTTTTTGAGCGGAAAAACAACAAAAATAACGACTTTATCCCACTATTATTGTTCAATTTGAGCCTCTGACAAGAGTTCGCGGGAGTGCCACGACGCATGCGCGAGAACTCGCGCATGCGTCGTGGCACTCCCGCGAACTCTCGTCAGAGAGTATATAGTGGGATAAATTCGTTATTTTTGTTGTTTTTCCGCTCAAAAAGTATTTTCGTCGCATGATAGACTTAATACAGAGCCACTGTAGTCATTTGGACTCCTTAAATGACGTTTTTACTTACTATTCTGGGCCATCAAGTTTCATTCCCTCTGAAAGCCTATGGAGGAGTGAGACAGCTCTCAGATTTCATCAAAAATATACTAAATTATGTTCCGAAGATGAACGAAGGTCTTACATGGTTGGAACAACATGAGGGTGAGTAATTACTGACTTTATTTTCAATTTTGGGTGAACTAACCCTTTAAGTGCTCGCGGAAGAGGTGAGTTTTCAGCTGTTGTTTGAATGCTGTCAGTGATTCTGCAATTCGGATGGAGGTGGGAAGATCGTTCCACCAGCAGGGAATGGTGAATGTGAATGTTCTGGAGAGGGATTTTCTCTATCAAAGGTACATATACCAAAGGTACATAACAAATAGTAGTATTTGTTATGTATATAAAATATAATAGTATTTCAATAGGTTGGCAATTTAACATTATTTCAGTTAATGAAATACGGTTAAATTTAACTTAACATTTCTGTAAAACCTTAAGTGTTGCTACCGTATTTTTTACGGTAAAGTTCTGGCAAAAAAATTAACAGATTTTTTTTTTTTTTACAGTGTAGATATTCACAATATTTGTTTTCAGAGAAACATTTTTGCCATTGGCATTTTTTATTTTATATATTATACATTGTTTAGAGGACAGCATTGGGCAGTATGTGGAATAATATTGTTTAAAATAGTGGATTCAAATTAATTTTAATGTATAATAATAGTTTTTATTTTTCATCTGATTATTCGAAACAATAATCGGCAGATTAATTGATTATAAAAATAATCGTTAGTTGCAGCCCTTCTGATTATTACACGTTTTGTTTATAATGATAATCTTCACAAAGAAACACAGCTTTTATCAATTATGAAGCATAAATAAAAAGATAAATAGGCTATAAACAAACTACATATGTTGCATGACTTCAACGTCACCACCATTAAGTTTCCAATAACTCTTTCAGTCATTATTTCAAAACATTTGAGTTACTTTGGCTTGCAAAAGCATGGTGAGGCTGTAAAAGTGGCCTAGTGAGTAGATGATTTGATCTGTTTTGCTTGATGATGTTTAATGTCCCCGTCAACCTCTTTATTGTCCCATATTTAGCAACCGCCCTTTCTAGGACAAGTAAAAGCTTTAGAAAAGGTAAGGGATATTACTGATGTGTGGTGTATTTTATTTAGTAGAATAAAACGTGAAAATATTGAGCTTGTGTTCAACACAAACTTTTTCTGGCATTTAGCCAAAACTCCTATTGACTTCAGGAGGACAGAACCGGGAGTGCTAATTCATTTCTGGGTTTTGGCCTACAAAAATAAGTCATTCCTGTAGCTCTCTGTACTGATAGGTGGAAATGAGTTGAGCCAAGGCTACTTATCCACAATCACCACTTGAGCTGACATTTAAAATACGTTTGTGTATATTCTGCTACTAAAACATATTAGTAGCAGGTCAATGCTGTAGAAAGGCTACCACCTGTAAAGTAAACAATACCTAGTGTAAGGAATTGTTGGTTTGATGGCCACAGCTTACAGCATGTTGGATTTCAGCACCTGGACAGCTCCGCGCGCTGACGGTCACTTTCAAAGTTTCTCTTTCATTCTTCACATTTTAATAACAGTGATGTTTAGGCTAAATCTTTCCATTTCTTTAAGGAAAACAGTTTCAGATGCCCGTTTAGTTGAGACCTTTTAGGCTTCTGCTCGCGAATGCAAAATAGTGTCCTGGGTAACTACAGAGATGCAGCTGCGCACGGAAAGCTGTGGAATCCAAAGAACAATTGAGGGCACTGTTCGCCATCTTCTCGCCTTCTCCGGGCTATTTGCATAGTCCGTTCTGGTTGACTGGCTGCCACAGACCGTCCGGGAGACCTCTTTTGTCCGTTAATCGGCAAGTGACAGTGGGGTGACAACTCTCAGGTGACGGATCTCGCTTTGAGGAACGTGAGGAAGAAGAGACATCGAAAGATTCCAATCATGAGATCTCTCTGGCGCTCCTGTTTGAATATATAATTCTTCTCTGAGAACGTTTTGAAATCAATCTGTTATTTAAACCCACACGCACATCATTCTGGACATAAGTCGCATTCTTAAGGATAGCAGCACAAGACTGCTGTCAGCCCTTGGAAAAGTGGGTTATGCAAAATAATTAGTCTGCTATAAAAATATTGCTGCTTAGACCTTGGGTTACGGTGTAAACAAAAGGTGTCATGTGGACTGAGTCTGATGTAATAATTTTTTTTTTTTTTAATCTATAGCCTATAAAATGCGTGTAACAAGAAATGTAATCAAAACGAATAAATGTTTACCTATTTTTAATTAATATGTGTATTCAAATGATTTCCAAATCTAGGTTGAAAAAACATTCTTAAATTAATCAAAAATCCACATAATGTTAACATAAAGCTCCTCAAATGACTTAAATTATTGTTGGTTTAATTAGAAAAAGTAAGTTATGGTTGCCTTAAAATTTTGAGTTCATTGAAATTAAAAATGTGAGTTAATACAGCAAATGAAATTGGTTTAATGAATAGAAACTCACGTGAACTATGCAAGTTGATTTGACAAAAGATGAAAAGTTGTGTTAACAAATATATATATATATATATATATATATATATATATATATATATATATATATATATATATATATATATATATATATATATATATATATATATATATATATATATACTTTTTTTTTTTTTCAAAATCTGTCAATCAGAAACAGATTGTTTATTTCAGAAATATTTTGCAAAGATGGTTTCCATTTTCCAGTCTTGTTAAAACTGAGTGAGTTCCGCGCCTCACTCAGGCAATATCTCAAGTCTGATTGGGTGAGGCTGTTTCGGATGTTCACAACTTTCTGCTACATCCGCGCATGTTCCAGCCGGGAACTTACCCTCTCGTGCACCTGCATCGCCTCTCATTGCCTTCAGGAATTCGCTGATGCTTGTAATCAGCTTTGTAAGGCCAATGAGTGCACGGATGAGCGACATTTCCCAACGGCACAGTGAGTCGCGCAGGCCCGCTGAATGACAGTCAGCGTGGGGCGCCGTTCCAAAGCCGCCACGCTGCCAAATTCCAACAGAGTCTCTCACAATCACTTCGCCGCAGGCCCCCGCACAGGCGGACAGTAACAGGGGAAAGTAAGAGTGTGTGAATGCGGGGAAAAGAGACCGAGAGAAAGAGATAACTCGTTAACTACCAATGGCTGGTCTTCCCGAAGCGCTGAGCAGAACTTTATGCGCATCATGTAGTTGTCTACTTAATCTCCGGCACGTTTCCTACGAGCGTCTTTGCCTAAGTAGCACGTAAAAACGTTCGTAAATTAACCAGAGGCTCGGACCACTCGCTTTCAGTTTGTCATAAACAAAGGGACACTGAAAAGACAGTTTACACTATACGAGTAGTGTAAAACAATATGGTTACACTTTATTTTAAGGTGTCATTGATACATTTAAGTACTGAGTAATATTAATTATGTACTTACTTTAGGGTAGGGTTCGGTTGAAGGTTAATTGCATGTAATTATACATAATTTACTGTTTAATTACTGGGAGGTACATGTAACATATGTAACAAAAACACTGTAAAATAAAGTGTTGCCAAAATGATTGGTGGTTTAACTTAAAAAAGTAAGTTACCTGCTTGCGTTACAATTTTGAGTTGATTGAAATTTAAAATTTGAGTTAATACAACAAAGGAAATTGGTTTAATAAATAGAAACTAAGAAAATATGTTATCTGAATCACATTAACTATAGTCTATATCCAAGTTGATTTGACAAAAGATACAAAGTTGTGATAACAAATCATGAAAATAATTGTCCACGTCTGTCAATAAGAAACCGATCATTTATTTCAGAAATCTAAGCTGATTTGACAAATTTATTTGGATAAATTATGGAAAAATTCATTATGACCATTTCGAAAGTCATTTACATAATTGTTTTCATATGACAAACGAAGGCATTACTTTACGTAGAACTGCTTTATATTATATAATAGGCCTAGCTATGTGAAATTAAGAAATGAAGGCTATATATTAGATAACAAATGAGTGTTAAATAACTACATCATCTTTCTCCCCATGGCAGGTTTAGATCTGCTCCAATATAGTGTGCAATCACACATGGGGTGAATTCAGGGTGATTGGGACATTTTTTCCTAGTCATCTTAATGGCAAAAAACTGTTCCAATCACCCTGAATTCATCCTATAGTATGTTTTTATAAGTGCACTGCTCTCAAGCAGGGTGACTTGTGAGATGCACGTGGAAGACAATCTCAACGTTATCACGATTCACATTCAATAAATAGTAGATCAACGCAAAGATGATACAATAGGCTACTTGTTTTATTTTTTATTTCTGGTCATTTAAACAAAAGAGAAAGAAAGTTAAAAAGACAATTGCCCCCTAATATGTTGTGGAACACGCCAGTTTTTAGGTTTTCGCCTATTCGGTAAACATTTAACATGCACGTCTGAAGCGACTGTAGCACATAACGGCTCGTGCCTCTTGGAGGGTTTGTGGATTAGGAAGAAGAAGAAAAAACACCGCGAGATTGTTAAACATGTCAACGTGTAATTGCACGATAAGGC
Organism: Romanogobio albipinnatus; assembly: GCA_023566225.1. Lineage (NCBI taxonomy): Eukaryota > Metazoa > Chordata > Actinopteri > Cypriniformes > Gobionidae > Romanogobio > Romanogobio albipinnatus. The sequence goes on along the minus strand of CM042241.1, from coordinate 56,608,557 downwards.
CTGCGCAAGGAATTTATTGGCCCAGTTGCTGTTTCTATTCCCCGCTAATCTGGCGCCACACATTCGTCCTCTGCAATCTGTCTCCGTAATCTTCCGTAGCAGAACGGCAACCGGCTTTTTTTTCCGAGGAGGCAAGAAAATATGCAGGGGTATGATAAACCCGATGCTAATTAGGAACATTTAGGACAGCAAGTGCAAAGGATCGCCGGTTTTTACAAATGACAAAATACAAGCGACTATTTCACTTTAGAACATGCTGGTGTAAAGGTGATAAAGGTCTGTCTGGCTGTTATAGATTTAGTGGTGATATTTGCTGTTGTATTCCTTTACTTCTGCCAGGAAACGGTGAAGGTGAATAGGGGGTGAGGTTTGCCAGTCTGCTGGACTGGTGCCCATGTTGGGCTCACTCTTTTTGTTTCTAGATGCAAATCCGCGTTGCTAAGAACAACAATGTTGTGTATTGCCCTATAACGCTTGTGCATGGGAGGAAAACATGAGGACAGTTTATTAGCCTATTTTATTTATTTATTTATTTTAAATAATAGTAATCTTTAAATAAGGTAAATGTATATAAAATTATACACATAACGGTTAAAAAAACAAGAACACGTTTTCCATGTCGATCTTTAAAATAAATATGTTTCGTTATTTGTTTGCAAACTAATTTGCTACATTTTTTCACGAAAATATTCAAGTGAAACTTCTTCGTCGAGATTCTCACGGTCGTCTGCGGAGTTTAAAAAAAAAGAAAGAAAATAAATGAGTTTCAAAGAGTTCCCTGGATCCTGCTACTTGTTGCGGGAAAGCTCCTGCGTCACGTCACTCTTCCGGTGGGTGTCATTGTAATAATAATGTGACTTGTCGCTGACCCGGGGGTTCAGCTTTTAGGGCTGTCTAATCCTCCTCTTTCCCTGACACAAAACACTCTCTGCCACGCACTCTGCATTCATCTTAATCCCACTGACACCCCACGGAGGATAGGCTACGAGCAACATTTGCTTGACGGCCCACCGGTGATTCAATTATAAGAAAATTAGGTTGTCAATTTTAGTCAAAGAAAAAAAAGCCACAAGGCGAACAAAAAATAGAATAATTCTTAAAATGCATGTCAAAAGTGGAAATAAACAGTGACATTTTTAATTCCATTAGGAGGTTTAGAACGCAATTATTCCACATCCGGTAAATATAGTCATGAGTGGCTCGCGGGTACCCGGGCGGATTTAATTGAAGTGGAGCGGATTTAAAGCATATGCCTGCGCAATCCGGGGCTCACCGTGAAAAAAAAACAGGGGTTGGTCCTTTGAACAATGAATAATGTGGTTCGCTCTCTATTTGCTGTTCTTCGTTTTTCATTGGACACTCTTTATTTTGAGAGGTCTTGAACTTTGACCTCCATCATATGCATCAAGACACAGCAACAACGTCACGGAAGGCTTATTGAAAGAAACAAAAAACAGGAGGTTTCATTACTGTAAAATAGCTTTGTCAGCTTGCTCGCAATTAAAGCATCTCAACAATAAATAGTGCCATCAAATAAATAGTAATTATCGCGGGATCTGAAGAGGCTTAATTTAGATACAACACAAGCTTCGAATCTAACTGGAGCGTTTTAGTGTCTAAAACACGTTCAATATTGAGTAACATTTTTAGTCTTTAAGTTGTCCCTTCATTTTACACGCATACTGAAATTTTTTCATATTTCATACTGAAATATGAAATGCCTTTTTCTAATTTGCCCGAGTAAATTTAGCCTAATAATAATAGATCATTACTTGGAAATAAAATCGTCATTTATAATACAAATAATAAACAATTCTACGTGGTCCTATTTTACGCGTAAAGTGCCCCATACAAATTTCATTCGTTTTTTTTTAACCTCAATTAATAGATCAAAATATATTTGTTTCATTTTTATATTTATACCTATAACACTGTGCTCAAAATATTTCCAGTTGAATAATTAGTTCTTACACATGGTTTTGTCCCAATATTTGCAAACAAAAAAGGTTCAAAATAGATACATTTCTAAATGTCGTGGTTTATACAGACAAATAAGCGTTATCACATTGAAATATTAACTCTATTTCCAGCTGCTTAATCGCGAGTGTCATGTGATAAAAAGCAAAACAACACAGCAAACTAACTTTCCAGAATCAGAGCAAAAGCAAATTTATTCTTCTCACATCAACGCAAAACGTTTCCTCTTTTTCCTGGCAAATCCGAATTATATTTACAGATGTGTATCAATCTTCTCTGTAATATATTCACAATGTACAAGGGAAAAATACAACAAACAAATAAGGAATAGAGCAAATACAGTAACTCACGTGTTGACAAGTGGGATAGAGAAAAATCTTAGAAAACTTTAAAAACATTGTATTTTGACTATACACTCTAGCACCCACTCTTTTTCATGTCTTAAACACAGTACCATTTCTCTCATACACACACGCACACTAAAGAAGAATGAATCCCTCGCAAATGTGTAAAGCTCACGCATATGGTGTCATTTAGGACAAATTATTCAGACAACATCCTAAGGACACCCTTCAGTTTATGTATTATATTTAAATAATATCACCTTCAAATTTACATGAACAGACATTCTGTACAAAAAAGGTAGTTATGCTCTAAAAGAGGTACATATTTGGTTATTTGAGTCTGGATGCGTAGTTGCAAATCATTTCATATGTGTGTCAGTGGAACGGTTCCGTTTACGCTCGTCGCGGAACTTTGATAGTGCTGCGGTACAGCGTGAAGTCTGCTCTGAACGGACGGGTCCCCTGCCTCCGCCGTCGGTAAATACATGCTTATCATCTCTCGCAAGTCTCCGGAACAAGGGGCTCGAGAGTGAGCGGTAACGGGAGGACTTACGCTCGGCTCCGATTTCACCAGCGAGCCCAGCGCGCCGATGGCCCCAGATGAAGCCAAGCTGGAGTTTTGGTGTTGCGTGTAGGATATTCCCCCATAGCCTGACGGCGAGGCGCTCATGTAGCTCTGAGAGTTTGAGATGGGACTGTACTGGAGAGCCGTCATTTCGTAGCGGTGCATAGGCTGGGGATTGTGTGGGTGGTGGTGGTGCCCGTGGTGGTGATGCGCTCCGCTGCCTGGGTGCTGACTGTAGGCGAGCTGAGCCTCTTGCATCATCGCGGCTGCAGCCGCGGCAGCCGCCACCTGGCCTGAGTACGCGCCGTTGGCCCAGCCGTTCATGTGCGCGTAGCTCGCCGCGGCGCTGCCACCGTGACCCACCGGACTCTCCAACCTCTGCCCGACCCCCGCTGCACCCAGCCCCACGCCGCCTCCGCCCACTGATCCAGCGAGCAGGCCACCCGCCAAAGAGTACTTGTCCTTCTTGAGCAGCGTCTTGGTCTTCCTCCGGGGTCGGTACTTGTAATCCGGATGCTCCTTCATGTGCATGGCGCGCAGTCTTTTCGCCTCGTCAATGAAGGGTCGCTTTTCCGCCTCTGACATGACTTTCCACTCCGCTCCGAGGCGCTTGCTGATCTCCGAGTTGTGCATCTTTGGATTCTCCTGAGCCATTTTTCTGCGCTGACCCCGAGACCACACCATAAACGCGTTCATGGGTCTCTTGACGCGGTCTTGGTTAACTTTGCTGTTGGGTCCCGTGTGGCCCGTGTTTGTGTTAGTCTGGGCTCCTGGAGAATGCAAGTCCGTTTCCATCATCATGCTATACATTCACCCGGCTTTAACTTACTCAGCTCACACACAGAAACATTCACACGTCCCCGTCCGCTGGCAGGCACACGCGTAGAGCCTCCTAATAACAAAAGAGGCCACTCGAACAGGAGATGGGTACAATCCAAACAGATGATGGATGGGAACTTTGCGGCAGCTCGTGTCCCTTTGTTTTATTCTAACTTCCTCTCGGGGTGATTTTCACATCCAGTGCACTGCAGAATTGTCTTTGAGCTACTTTCAGCGGTGGGCTAGAAAAGTTACTGGAAGAGCGGCCATATGATGCGCTTTGACAGGGAATAAATGAGTGAGAGAGAGCCAATGGCGTTTGAGGACGGGGCTGATTTGCATATGGCTCACGGTCAGGTGACGAGCAACGGAGAGCTTGCGCGCGCCACAGCTTTTATTTTTTTCACAGGTTTTTCTGCGGCACGCGGAAGGTAAACAGTTGGCCACAAACCACTGTTGACAAACGTTATTTGGGGTAAATTTTGCACTGGAATAAACCATACATCAGTCAGTTTTTGGCTCTAATGTTTACTCAACATATCCCCTTTTTGAAACACCGGAGCCCGAACTTCAAACATGTAAGCAATGTTTTTTATTCTCAAGTAGTTTATGGTTTTCCATCAGAACCATTCATGTTATGTAAAATGCAATAATTATATTGATAAACTGTTTCAACCATTTAACTACAACAATACGTAAAACCATTTCATTCACACACAAAAAAAAGTCCCAAATTATTATTCAATTAAACAAACTTTTTAGCAAACATAACGTTTGTGTAAAACACTTTGCCCTCACAAAGGTTCCAAGGATATTTTCCATTATTTAATACAGTTTCCCAGTATTTATCACAATCCTTAAAAGTCTCTTTGAATAAATTGGTGCCACAGGTGTTTTCATGTTGTGACGGTTGCTAAGAAACAGGTGGCACACGCCCAGTGCATGTGCCACGTGAGCCCTTTTGTCATCAATCGCAGAGTGGGGGAACAGCTCAAAAATGGTTAGTGTGCAAAAAAAAAAAAAAAAAAAATTTGTAATTGGTGTAACCTGCCAATGTTATTGTTCTCCCTAACGCTGCAGTATCTCAATGATTTCATATAGGGATTTTTTCATTGGTATCAAAAACGTTGACTTAAATAATAGGCTAATATCACAATAAGTATCTATAAATTCTTTAAAATTAATTACAAAGAACAACTCTGCAATTCAAAAAATATGTAAAATAATCTCCGATTCGATTTGACGTCAGCAAGATCAAACACATAGCCCATTTTTATAACCATAATACACACGTCCCTTGTCTGAATTATAATGATATTGGTCAACAAAAGGTGCAAAAGCAAAATGTGTCACCTCGTGCTCTGTATTAAGAGTGTGATCGCCGTCTACTGGACGTGAACACGAGGACCCGCGCAGTCACATCTGAAGAAAATCTTTATTTATAGGCGATTTATTTACATTTACTCGAACCACCGCAAGTTCCTTTTTTCCATATAGTAACGTTACTTTTTTAACTGTTTAATGACACATTTGTATCTGTTAAATAGTTATGGAAAAATGAAAGCAAACCTTGGAATATGTTGCGAGTTTCTAAACGTGAAAATGTAAATTGCTTGATCTCAGATTTCACAGAAGACTTGCTCAGAATATCTCCATTAATTGTGAACTGAGGAGAAAAAGAAATATCGTCAGTTAATGTGTTAATCATCACACCCATCAGTGGAAGTGGAAAAGGCGTTGCCATTAGTCAATTGTGCGTTATTTGTTGGATTAGACGGTTGGTTTAACGATGGTGTCAAGATACAGATATTTCAATTAATAAATGAAAGTGTCCATCGAATAAAACTCCAGATACAATGACCAAAATAAATACATAGGCCTACATTGAGCCTACATTTTTTTCAATTGGCTTATATTTTTTAATATGATAAAATGTTCTAGTGTGACCATCTGAAAAAGTACAAAAAACAATATTTTATTTCGATTTAATAATGATAATGCACATCAGAGGTCCTGTTGGGATCATGAATGAGAACCACTGATATAGGAAGAACACAATAAAGTGTAAGGAAACAGAAAAGCAACGAAGAATAAAGCATATAATGGAAATCACACTATAAGCTCGGTGAACTGCAAGTTGCCTCTACCCTGATCTGAGCTTCATAGCATTAAAATCCTTGTGTGTTGGTCTGTTTTCCAAAAGCTCAGTAAGTGGCGTCGCTCCGTTATGTCCCGACTGCAAAGTGAATTAGAGAGTCTCTTGAACTTGTGAGAGCGAGCAGGGTTTAAAAATGGTCAACATCTGTCAGGTGCGCCTGTTCTCGCTCTCCACCGCGTTTTAAACATAATTGGACAGGAAGGGAGGGGAAACTCGAGCAAGGGCTGTATGCGTGGGGGGAGAAGGGGCTGTCTCTCACACATATTCTCAGCTTCATTTTCAATTTTCAGACTTATTTCCGTATGATTTACACGTTGACACTGACACTCTGAGAGGACTATAAAGGGATGGGGGATTATAGGGTTGTGCTCAGGAAAAAAGGGAGTTTGCGTACCTATGACCCTCATCGAATCAACAATCATACAAAGTGTGACATCCATTTTACACAATATCTCGATGTAATCTCTATATTATACAGGTTGTCCACAAGATCTCCTAAATGCATGGGGTATCCTACAAAGCCAATGCATATTGTGTATTCATCTCTTGTATCCCAAAATATGTCAAATAGTAGGGGTCACTTCATATTTATCAGATTCTTTGTCACCTAATATGACTGGATATTGTCACATTACTTTATATGACTCTCAATGATACAAGTAAAAGAAGGAGAAGGTGTAGGAAAGAATAAAAATAAGATGTAAAAAGAAATGTTTTTATAAGCCAGGTATAAGGTTCAGGTTCAGGAGGTTGGACACACTTATAACTTAGGTTCAGTTGATCGTCCATATCATTTTTCTTTTTAGATTATGAATGTGTCAAATATGATAGTCATCAATATTCTTTTGATGAATATTTATTTGTATATCTCTTAAAATCACCATTGTATTGCATTGCATTATATGTTTTGCCCCCCCCCCCCCCCCCACAATACAAACTAGAGAATTTGATCATAAAACTAAGCATTTATCACCCCACCAAGTCATATTATTGGTATGTATATAGTGCGACTGATATTTATATGCGTTTCATACTATACTGCTAAAAGCTAAAAGGTTCTAGGTTTTATGGCTCGTATAGTATGATATATTACTCAACAAAAACATATATGAATTTTTTTTTCTTCGATTAAGAGATTTTGTCTCAAAGTTAATTTCAAATGTGATTTTTTCGGACTATTATTTATTATGTCAGGCTTTACAGGGTTAATTCACTAATATATTTCATTATTTACTCACCTTCATGTCCTATGGGAACTCTGGGAACAAAAAAGATCAAATGAAATGAATGAAAATCAGAGGGGTCCAAAACAACACTGGACTCTGTCATTGTTTGGACCAAAAACATTTTTCAAAAAATGTTCCTCTGAATAAAGAAATGCATAGAGGTGTGGACTGACATGAGGGTGAGTAAATGATGTCTCTTTAAGATTAGTATCTTTTAATTAATTAGGTGCCATAAGCGACATATGTGCTAAATGTGTTTCAGAAAATGCCTCTCAGGGGGCTCCAAAAGGATAAACAAATGAAGGGAAATGATGGAAACATGTTCACACACCGTGTTGCTTACTGACTGGCCTTGAGACCAAATTAGCAGCTCATCAGAAGATCAAAAGGTTGTGCAGATGAACACACACACACACACACACACACACACACACACACACACACACACACACACACACACACACACACACACACACACACACACACACACACACACACACACACACACACACACAGAGGCTATGATCACTGTATGGTTTTCCGCCTGCGTGCGCACATCTCCCTGCTGTTAGCATAGGAATCTCTAAGCCCACAGTCATCTCCCACCACAGCCAGCTTCACAGGATCAGCTGAAGCTTCTAGAAACAACATGTTAGCGCGCCACGGGGGCTAATGGTATCAAAGGCATTCCTTATACAGCAGATGGCTTGCTTAAGCTACCCGTCACAGCTTCAGTCAGCGCTACTGTATGGGCGGAAGGTACAAATCCCAACGCCTCATCTACAGTTAATAGTTCACCGCATGGTGTCGAATACACACTATGGTTTAGCTGCATGAAGGCTGTAAGGATCTTTGAACACCATAAAAGAAAAAAATATAAGATGATGTTCAGTGGCCTTTGTGAGAAAGTGTACATGTAAGAATGGGTTAATATTCAGTAGCAGCACTTCTTCGAATCCTTGTCAAATATATGGATATGTTGAGGAAAATCAATGTTTTAGAGTTTTTAGACCGATCAGGGCTTCATATTGAGGATGCTGAATGTGAAAAAAGGAGAATAAAATTATAAATGGTTAACTTTCACTGACAAAACGTTTTGCTAGCATGGAGATTGAGCTGTTGATTTACATATACTACTGTCATGGTAACAATGCAAATCAGCAAACTTTGGAGTTGGTTTAATATGGAGTTGGCCCACCCTTTGCAGCTATAACAGCTTCAACTCTTCTGGGAAGGCTTTCCACAAGGTTTAGGAGTGTTTTTATGGGAGTTTTTGACCATTCTTCTAGAAGCGCATTTGTGAGGTCAGGCACTGATGTTGGACGAGAAGGCCTGGCCCGCAGTTTCCGCTCAAATTCATCCCAAAGGTGTTCTATCGGGTTGAGGTCAGGACTCTGTGCAGGCCAGTCAAGTTCCTCCACACCAAACTCACTCATCCATGTCTTTATGGACCTTGCTTTGTGCACTGGTGCACAGTCATGTTGGAACAGGAAGGGATCATCCCCAAACTGTTCCCACAATGTAGGGAGCATGAAATTGTCCAAAATGTCTTGGTATGCTGAAGCATTAAGAGTTCCTTTCACTGGAACTAAGGGTCCAAGCCCAACCACTGAAAAACAAACCCACACCATAATCCCCCCTCCACCAAACTTTACACTTGTCACAATTCAGTCAGGCATGTACTGTTCTCCTGGCAACCGCCAAACCCAGATTCGTCCATCGGATTCCCAGACAGAGTAGCGTGATTGGTTACTCCAGAGAACACATCTCCACTGCTCTAAAGTCCAGGGGCGGCGTGCTTTACATCACTGCATCCGACGCTTTGCATTGCACTTGGTGATGTAAAGTTTGGATGCAGCTGCTCGGCCATGGAAACCCATTCCATGAAGCTCTCTATGCACTGTTCTTGAGCTAATCTGAAGGCCACACGAAGTTTGGAGGTCTGTAGCTATTGACTTTGCAGAAAGTTGCCGACTTCAGCGCACTGCATGCGCTGACCCCACTCTGCTGAGTTGCTGTTGTTCCCAATTGCTTCCACTGTGTTATAATACCACTAACAGTTGACCGTAGACTATTTAGTAGTGAGGAAATTTCTTGAATGGACTTATTGCACAGGTGGCCACCTATCACTGAGCTCCTGAGAGCGAGCCATTCTTTCACAAATGTTTGAAGATGCGTCTGCATGCCTAGTGCTTGATTTTATACACTTGTGGTTATGGAAGTGATTGGAACACCTGAATTCAATGATTTGGAGGGGTGTCCCAATACTTTTGGCAATATAGTGTATATGTATTAAGGACCCACTTTATATTAGGTGGCCTTAACTACTATGTACTAACATTTTAATTAATCATTTGATACAATGCACTTATTGTGTACATACATGTTTTTACATTGTACTTACATTTTTAAAAATACCTGCATGTAATTACATCTGTAATTAATTTCTGTAGTTACATTTGTAATTACATAGTTGACACTTCCCTTACACCTAACCCTACCCTTAAACTTACCCATACCACCACACCTGTCCCTAACCCTACCCGTATCCCACCTCAATATCAGCAAAGGTGTTTTGCAATACAATTTGAACACAGTAAGTACATTGTACTTATTTTTTGATGTAAGTACATAGTACTTAAGGCCACCTAATATAAAGTGGGGCCTGTATTAATATTACCAAATAATGAAAATAAAAATTCTGTCATTTTTTTACTCATGTCATTCCAAACCCATATAATGGAAAAAAAGGATGAAAAATGTGACCAAAAACACTTAAAAGCATCAGACAAGAAATTCATGGCTTATGTATTATATTCTTCTGAAGCCAATTATTTATAGGTTAAGAACAAAAATCTGAAAATCTTGCCTAACAGCCAAAGTCACCATTTACTTCCACTGTACGGAAACAAGCAACTTTGAACTTTCTGCTAAATAACTCCTTTTGTGCTCTACCAAAGAGGGTTTGTAAGATATAAGTGTGGAAAAAAAATATCTATTTCTAAAGCCAACTTTGTAAATACTCACTTGGTGTGGATGGTGAAAGATAATAAAATGATGATTGACAGCTAATTTTAACCCAGACAAGTATGAGATATGTAAAATGTGTAAGAAAGAACACACGAATACAAGAACACTACACAGATATTGATACAATTTAAAATAACTTCTCCTACTAGCTATATTACTGTAAAACTTACAATAAAAAAAAACTTGCATGACATTACACTCATAGCAAACCACGATGATCTAATCAATTCCCCATGCATGGACAAAGTCCTGCCCTACATTTAAGGTTCTCTGCCGACTTTAAGGTTCTCTGCCATAGTCTAAAAATAGAGAGTGAAATACTGATGCTTACAAAATATCCACAATAATCCAGCACAGCAAGCCATTTAACAATTCACCAAGAAATCCCTTTCAAATCTTTATATCCTTTTGAACAAATTTACATTCTTCTTCATTCACCACTTTTATTGATACCAAATAAGCATAATGAGCAGCCAGCAGATTTCACTCAGGTTACTGTGTTAATGTCTGTGCTTACTGTATTCAACAATGTCAGCTTGCACCCAATTATTCTCGGACCTCGTGTGGTTCATTAGAGGGTTTTGATGGTGTCATACTGATGGGGGTTTGACAAAGCACAAGTGTCTTCATACAGGACTTTCCTGGCTCACATAGTGAAATAAAGAAAAGAAAAGGCTTTTTGCTTTACACAGTGGTTGCTATGCACCAGTAAAGAGAAAGAAAGGTATCTCTGGTTAACCATTTTGCAGCTGGGCCTTGTTAGCTGATGTACTTTTGTATGTTGTTACTCTGGATGGGGCTCCAAAGGTGGATTACAAATAAGGACTTGAAGGTGAGTGAGAAAAGGTCTAAGCTGGATTTAAATTATTCACATGTCGCATGTCACCAGAAATGAAAACAGCTACTCTCTAAGAAAAGTCCGTAAAAAAGGGCCCAATGTACTATGAAGGAATTTTCCTCACACTCTTAAAATGAAAAACCTTTAACATCCATGGAATGTTTCCATTGCACAAAAGGTTCTTTGTAGTGAAAAAGAATCTTCAGATTATTAAAATGTTCTTCACATTAAGGAAAAAAATGGTTCACTGAAAGGTTCTTTGAGGAAAACAAATTGGTTCTTCTGTCGCTAAGAAAACCAGAGTGTAGTGATATTTCACAGGTGTTTTGCCCAATATTTTCAATTAGTGTTTTTCAAATTAGATGAAAATTACTGGTACCTTTTCTGTTTTTCAACTGATTTTTCTGAGGCTACGTCTACATGAATCTGAATCATGGGCGTCGGAACCATTGTATGTGGGTGGGACAAGACCCACCCACTTTTTACGATCAATGATATTGGACCCACTCACTTTTATAGTCTCTAACATTCAGCACATATCTGTTTACCTACCCCTAATCAATAAACACTTATTATTAAACACGTTAGACGCTTTATTTCCACCTTTCTAATATTTTCTTCATTTTTATTGAAAATAAATGCCTTTCCGATCTGATATGTGATGGGAAAAGAGAGAAGATTGAGTTTGGCGAAAGCCGGACTCGAACCGAGGTCGATTTGTGTCAAAAGTAGATGCCGTGCGTCGTACCTCTACACTACTGCCATTCTCAAGTACTTGGCAATTTCCGTAATTTCGTCTTTCCAAACTATACATTTAGCAAGCAAAGCAGTATACGGTATTTGTACTTTATGAGGACCCACCCACATTTTTTTTGCTTCCGACGCCCATGATCTGAATACATGTGAAAACTGTGTTTTCGTTTCAAAACACTCTCCGTCCACACCAAGGCCGAAACCATGTCTTGAACATTGGAGGGGACCAATTTTTTATTTATTTTTATAAAGCATAAAGAAACAGAAAAGTGAACGAAATTCTAGATCTAATTTTAGTTGGGAATGATCCTTTCGGGACTATTTGCAAACAATATTTGCGTCAAATATATTATTAGTCCCGTGATTCTTCGCATTAGTGATTAAATACATAGATCTGCTGTTAACATTTGTACTCCCCAGTGGTCTGGTGGTAGAATTTTTGTAAACCATGTCAAAGGTTTTGGGTTCTAATCTGCCCTCATATAGTTTTTTTTTTCTTCATTAAAATCAAAGATGTTCATCAATGATTGTATATTAAGAGCAGGGACACGTTTGTGTGCCTTTTGTTTTGTGATTTCACCAGAAAGAATAGTCTCTCTCCGCAACGGCATTAAGCGATAGATTGACGCGCTGGTCTGTGTGTGAAGTCTGTTCACGAGTCAAAAGAGAACGTAACCCCGCCTACTTTGCTTTGATTGGCCATCTCAATCATTTTGACATTGACGAGCGCTGTTAGACCACGTAGGCAAACCAGACTAAAATGGGGGGGGGTTGGGGGGGAGGGGCAATTTGGCCATTTGGAATTATTGGGGGGGACTTGTCTCAATGTCTATGGTGGTTACGGCCCTGGTCCACACTAGCGTTTTCATGCAAAAGTTTCTCGTCCACACCTGAAACGCTGGAAAATGCTAAATTCACCCTACTGCGCATGTGTAAACGCTCATAAAAGCTCACTGAGATGATACAGATGGAACAAGGCATAAACAAGCTCTCATGCTATTCTTCTGGCAGGATTATTTTATTTAGTAAAATATCTCACCATTCACTGGTGCGTCCAGGTCGCACTCAGTCACCATTATATGTTTGGTCTAGAATGCAACTGCTCTCATGTTTTGCCTCCGGACAGCAAATGCAAGTACATTTTCTGTCATTTTTGCAGGACTGTGATATGAAGAGTGTGCAAAGTAACATTTCGGCAACTGCATGAAAGTGAATAGCACATAACATGGACAATAGCGGTGTAAACATACATCTATCGGTTTAATATGCGTCACATGACTAACCATGCGTCATCGTTTTGTGGATGGAAGGCCAAAACGGAGAGAAAAATGTGTTTTCAAACGAAAAAGTATTAGTGTGGACAAGGCCTGAGAGTGCATTTGGGATATACTCACATATGAATTGAATTGTGAATCTGGAGGTGAGAAGTAGCAGTGTTTCTTCAGTAGCAAACATCAAAGACGCCCTCAGATCAATACCTCACTTCTCGCAGCCATAGCGTGTTATTACCCATAATCCCTCTGTAATCCATGTACAAGGGTCACCCATCCTTGTCCAAATAGCTACAATCTCATTACGCCTCAAGTAAAACTTTCCTATTTATCTACAGATTTCAAATGAAACTAATAAGGCTCTAATATACCCCTCCACCCCCTCCTTCGCTCTCTGCTATTCCAAAACCCTAATTATATTTCTCCCTATCTGAAAGCAATCAGTGATTGTGTGTGCCACGGTACGAAACGTGCTGACAATACCAGCCAATGGCGCAAGTGCCAGTGCAGCTGGACTAATTAAATTAAATGTGATGCTGCCCTGCCACTGCGATGCTCAGTGAGAGAGAAATGAGCCAGACCAATAATGAGTACTGTAGCCGAGCAGCGAGGAGGGAGAAATTGTGCTGGAGACTGGGCACTTGCAGTGATTTCCACATCTGATACTTACAGTACTCAAGTGCTGATGCATAGATAGGTGTTTTCACATATAAAGCACACCATCCCAACATATTCTCAGTATACGGATAATGTCTCTGGACAGTTTATTTGTAACTCCCATTTATCGCATTAGAAAGTATTCTCACTACAAAGTACAAATTAATGCGTAAATTAACGGCAGTTTAACAAATACTACCAGGATATATTGTTACTTTACAATTTAACCAAAATGAAACTATATGGGGCTGTTGAATGCTTGAATCTGATTGGTTTATTAACGTTCTAAGGTGTGCAATTATTTTCAGGGAAACGCACGGATAAAGTAGTTCCAGGCAAGTCTTGACCACATTACAGTTCCATATCACTTTGCCAAATTATTTCAGTAATTTCAGAGGTCCTTACAGCCAACAACAAAAAAACCCAGCGACGATACTGACCAAGCAAATAAATATAGCAAACAATAGGATAAAAACTACAAATTATGACCATGTTTTTGTCACAAAATTACCACTTCAGGTGTGTATTATTTTGCTAATAAATCAACGGCCCGTCGTCAATTATTCCTTACATATAGACTACCATTCAAAAGTTTGAGGTAAGATTTTTTAAATTATTTTATTCAGCAAGGGTGCATTAAATGGTGACAGTAAAGTGACATTAAAGACATTTCTAATGTTACAAAATATTTATATTTCAAATAAATGTGTTATTTTTTAACTTTCTATTCAACAAAAAATGTATCCCATTTTCCACAAAAATATTAAGCGGCACAATTGTTTTCAACATTGATGATAATAAGAAATGTTTCTTAAGCATCAAATCAGCATATCAGATTGATTTCTGAAGGATCATGTTACACCGAAGACTGGAGTAATGATGCTGAAAATTCAGCTTTACCATCACAGGAATAAATTACATTTTAAAATACATTCAAATAGAAAACTGTTATTTTAAATTGCAATAATATTGCGCAATATTCATGTTTTTGACCCCAAGCAGGTTGTTTATTTGTCATGTGCTTAATTGTAAAAAATAAAATAAATAAATAACATCACAATGCAAAAAAGTCTCTATATTTATATATTCTTATTTATTTCGATTTTGTGCTGAAATATGACCCAGACAGGTTTTGTGAGATTTGCATCATCCAAAGTACACTAAATAAATAAAACAACACTGCCCTATAAGTTCAAAGCTATTTAAAGATAAGCACAATACATTGAAAAGTAAAAATCAAAGCTAAGCTAGTTTTTTGAGAGACCTCCTGCTGAGAAGAAAAACAGCTGACTATTAAACTATGGCGAAACGCGGGCGGCAGCGGACTCTGGTGAACGTGTGTAAAGCTGCTAATCTTATTTAACCCTGCCTTGTAAGCCCTGCAAATTGGACCTGACACGCTAACAACACTCATAAAACAGTCCTTAGCCTCAAATGTCAGACCTCAGAGGCGCCCCTGACCTCTTACAATAAATAGTCTGTCTCTCTCTCTTTCTCTCTCACTCTTTTTCTCCCCAGCTCATTCTCTGAATCTTTCAAGCATTTTGTACATTTGCCACAGTCTCCCTCGCTGGAAATCTCGCCCCTACCTGCCACCTCTCCCTACACCTCAAGCACTTCACCCACAGTCCTCCCATGGGCCACATTAGTTGGCCTCCCTCCCTCTCTTTTCTTCCCCACCATTTGGAGTGGAACTTTCAGTGGACCTCTTTCTTTTCTCTTTTGGCAGAAAAGGGCAGGGATGAGACGACCAGACCCCCGTCTGAGGCTAGTTTGGGCCCTGATCAGATCCGAGCGGAGCTAAGTGTGAGTTTCTCAGCGGGATGGCCCCTCTTCAAACTCCCCTCCTCTTCCTCTTCCTC
Organism: Romanogobio albipinnatus; assembly: GCA_023566225.1. Lineage (NCBI taxonomy): Eukaryota > Metazoa > Chordata > Actinopteri > Cypriniformes > Gobionidae > Romanogobio > Romanogobio albipinnatus. Next base: position 56,593,057 of record CM042241.1, on the reverse strand, counting down.
TTTTAGTCATTGTAAATGAGGTCCTCTCTTCTGCTCCATCCAGACTGATGCCCAACGGTGCTCAAAGCCAACCTCTCACAACCTGGCCTTTCCTTCCCTTTGTTTTGTCTCTCTCAGAGGTTGTCCATTAGTCCCTTTATCTCTCTCTATCTCTCTACCTCTTCATAAATGATTTCCTATGCTGCCACAACTAGAAACAAGATGTTTCTCGAAAAAAAGAAAATCAGACAAAAAAACCGCCAAAACAATCAGCCGACTTTAATAGCCCACTCGCATTTGAATAAAAAGAGATTGGATTTATAAAAACTGACATGCAAGCATTGAAAAAAGAACAATATCACATTTAAACTGTGACTACAAATCCAATTTAATCACAGAAAATAATCAGTATAAAAGCGAATATGAGCGCTGCACCTTCTGAATACATCCACAACTAAAACCACATGAAACCTCAGTACAGATCATTATTCCCCCATTATTCATATTCCTAAAAATGAAGGTCAGGTGTAAAGGATCACTTTTAAGCTCCACATGCACCTGTTGCTTCTACATCTGTATTCAAAATATGAAAACATTAACATACAAAGAAAAAAATGTGGTGTAAGATTTACTCCGAAACCATTTTTACTCAGAAATGGCTAGTAGACAAAGAAAAGGCAAGTAACCCATTGAATTAGACATGACAATTTGAAGACTTAAATATACTTTCTGGTAAAACACTTTCTCCAAAGATCTACAAAAAAAATCAATTTTAAAGTTTGAGCCTACAATTAATTGACTTCCAAATGAGACTGTATGATTACAGCTCCTATAAACACAACTGAAATCTCAACAAAAAGCAAAGAAATTTCCAGCACATCTCTCACTTAAGACGCCCTCATAGCATAAACACTTCCTGTATTTTGTAGCATTTGCATGAAACTGAGTCTAGCTCTGAGTAACTCTTCCTCTGTCATGGCTGCCGTACACTTTTCTCCTGACATTTCTCCTTCCATCTGAGAAGCCGGTTCACAATTAACCTTTCCCCAGAAGAGGTCTTCAGATAAACCCCTTTTGTCCCCCCTACAACTGCCCCAGCATCCCACGACCCACCTCGGGGGAAAAAAATCCATGCCCCGTACCTGCTGCCCTTTTGAGGAGGGGGGCTGGAGGAAAGAGAGAGCTCCTTTGTCCACTGGAGACAGAGGGGTGGGTGGGGACCCTCTCTTCACAACCCCCCCTCCCCATCCACTCCTTATCCTCCACTTCGTCTCAAAGCGTTTCGTTCGTTCAGCCTGAAGAACCATGAGCGAGGTGGAGTAAGCCCAGCGAGGTGCGCTCTCTCCCTGCGTGCTCGCCTGCCCCGCTCCCCTGGTCCTCGCAAACTAGGCTGGTTCAGTCCGGCCCGCAGCCTCTTTAGGCAATGGAGTGGTTTATTTAATTTGCCGCTATAATGGAGAACTCTGAATGAGGCGCTGGGGAAAAAACGGCGAGAGAGAAGAGAGAATGCGGGGCGGGCGTGAAGCAAAAGAAAAAAAGAAAGAAAGAGAGCTAGAGGAGTGAAAGAAAAGAGAGAGAGAGAAAACAAAAGCTAAAAGCTACCACTATTTTGATTCACCCATCCCTTTTTTTAAAAATTACTTCCAAATTGTGATATCTATTGTACGGGGAATAATGCAGAACAATGCAAGCGGGGGTCTTGGCAATATTCAAAGGGGCTTATTCAGAGCAGGGCCGGTGGCTGGCTGTACATTCAGGCCCAGAACACTCCCATACAAGCTCGTTCGGCCGCCACTATAGCGCTCATTGTGAGGGCAGTGTAAACAAAAAGGCGCCCCAGAGCACGGTGGGATGTGGGAAAAAGAGAGCAGCTTTATTCCCCAGAGGTCCTGCATTATTATGGGGTTATAGCGTGTTGGTTTTGTCTGGTGTAGGTCCGACCCCTTTGCAGTCACGCTGGCTTCAGACTGCAAGAGTATTTAAACGGAGGCCAGTTACGGATGGGAAACTTTTCAGGTTTGTGGTTGTTTTGGGTGTCAAACACCACATCCTGTAATTCTAAGGCAAAATGTGAATGGATATCAACGTTAGTCAAGCTCGCATCAGCTGACTGTCAGCTGATCACGTCTACCTATAGGAATACGATGTCTATCACAGCATACATATATAAGCTCCTTCAGGATTATCAGCAGCTATCGCGTTTCTCCGGAGCTAATTACTCTCCTCCATTCCCAGCGCCTCCTCTCGTCAGTCAGGATTTGGCATTCTGATTCCCCCTGAATCAGACTAAATTCCAGAATAAAGTTGTACATTTTAATATTGACATTAATGATATCTGCAATACATTGCTTCTGTTCTGGGGGTTTATCGCTGCTCTCCCTGCTCTCATGCATGATAGTTCTTGCCCCGAACAGAACCATACCACCAATCCAAACTATATGCTAATAGTCAATCATCTTTAACGATAGTGGTCCTGACAGAAATATGGGTTTATACAAAACTGGGAAAAAACCTGGTCACACATTGAAATTCGGTTCCATTAGTTCATCTTAGTTAATATTCATTTCAACATTTACTAATCCATTATTCAAAAAGTTATTTTTTAGCCTAATGGACCTGAGCAAACATGAACTATCAATTGTATTTTTATCAAGTACCATTGTTTTTTCATTCACTGGTCAATTTTATGATTTTGGCTATTGTGCTTCAATTGTCCCTTCTTTCAGATTAGAGGAAAGAAAACATCCAAAATACACATTCATGTGTTTATTAAATTATACTTTTGTGTGTCTTGTAATTTGAATGACAATACTTGAAATCCAGAAATCTCCACTTTAGTAGCACATACATCACATTACAAATATACTCAGAAAGAGTACTTTGCACTTTATTTTAACAGTCCTTTTCCCCATGTACATACTATGTACATGTACTTTGTACATACTATGTACTTTTTATAGTTATTACAATAACTGGGTAATAACTAGGTACTAACACTGAACCTACCCCTAAACCTAACATTAACCCACCTTAAATTAACCTTTGTACCTTATTTTCCCCTAAAAGGTAAATATAAGTACCTTAAAGGTACATATTGGTACCTAAAGTGTAGAATTAGAACCACCCCAGTGACAGCTTTTGTTCTTTTTTGTATATTTTTTAAAGGTTTTTACAGACATTTGTTCATATAAGACTATGATATTGATTATATTCGTGTTCATAGACAGTGTTGGGCACGTTACTTTAAAAAAGTAATTAGTTATAGTTACTAGTTACTTCTTACAAATAGTAACTGAGTTAGTAACTGAGTTACATCATTATAAAAGTAACTAATTACCAGGGAAAGTAATTACTGCGTTACTTTTTTTTTGTCAAAAGTTCAAATATGTCAAATAACTTGGATGCCCCCAATTTAAATATGTTAAATGAACGAATTAGACACTAAACATTGTACATTAATGTACACTATTGTAATGTTGCTGTGGGACAATGTGAGAGACACCTATCAAATTCAATATATTGTAAATATTATCAGTAGACCTACTATAGTGTAAATATTATCAGTACTATACTACTCCTCTGGTAGTGGAGCTCACGTTATCGCCTGGGTTTTTAGCCGCTCATGTTGTGGCTGTGATGATGTGAGGCACTTCATTAGATTAGAATTACTGGCCACCGACGTGGAGAGACTCTTTCTTCCTGGGCATAAGTTGCACGTCACATAAACATTCTTACCTTTCACCTCAACGAGGGAAGAGTAGCGCTTATACTTCCAGTTTGCGAAAGCTACCTTTGAAGTCCTTGGACTTGCCATCGCTGACTGTGCATATGCGTGTGCGACTGTGCGTCATAGGTGTGTGTGTGTGTGTGTGTGTGTGTGTGTGTGTGTGTGTGTGTGTGTGTGTGTGTGGACTCAACCTATCAACCTCAACCTTGTCTCCCACCCACCAATCATCATCAGTTATGTGTACCACGCGCGCGCACACACACACACACACACACACACACACACACGCATGTTGCAGGTCCGACTGACAGAGAGCCTGTTCGGATGAAAACCGCTTCAGTGAGCTCAATTATAGTAACGCTGTGGGACAATGTGAGAGACACCTATCAAATTCAATATATTGTAAATATTATCAGTAGACCTACTATAGTGTAAATATTATCAGTACTATACTACTCCTCTGGTAGTGGAGCTCACGTTATCGCCTGGGTTTTTAGCCGCTCATGTTGTGGCTGTGATGATGTGAGGCACTTCATTAGATTAGAATTACTGGCCACCGACGTGGAGAGACTCTTTCTTCCTGGGCATAAGTTGCACGTCACATAAACATTCTTACCTTTCACCTCAACGAGGGAAGAGTAGCGCTTATACTTCCAGTTTGCGAAAGCTACCTTTGAAGTCCTTGGACTTGCCATCGCTGACTGTGCATATGCGTGTGCGACTGTGCGTCATAGGTGTGTGTGTGTGTGTGTGTGTGTGTGTGTGTGTGTGTGTGTGTGTGTGTGTGTGTGTGTGGACTCAACCTATCAACCTCAACCTTGTCTCCCACCCACCAATCATCATCAGTTATGTGTACCACGCGCGCGCACACACACACACACACACACACACACACACACGCATGTTGCAGGTCCGACTGACAGAGAGCCTGTTCGGATGAAAACCGCTTCAGTGAGCTCAATTATAGTAACGCCGCATTTTTTTCTCAGTAACGCTAACGGCGTTGCAACATTGGGAAAAGTAATTAATTAGATTACTCCGTTACTGAAAAATTAACGCCGTTACTCCCAACACTGTTCATAGATGATATTTGTTCATTTTTCATTCACTGGATTTAAGATTTTTACAGATGATATTTGTTCATATATCTGTTACGAACTGCTCTGAGACAGAAGGGTTGAGAATCCAAATGCAGCTTTATTTGAGGGCAATCCAGAGGCGTAATCCAATGTACAGGCAAGAGTCATACACAGGCAGGCAGTCCAAACAAAGAAACAAACAAACAAACAAAACAGGCAGGGACCAGAGGCAAGAGAGTAATCCAAGGAACAGGGCAAGATATCCAAAAACCAGAAGACAAGAAAACCAGGAGAATGCTCAGAATTGCAGTTTAACACTTAAACAAGACTTCGCCGTGAGTGAATGAATGACCATGGTATAAATAGACAGATACTAACAGGATGGTGAGACACAGGTGAATGCAATCAGTGAATGAGGTACAGGTGAATGTGATCAGTGATAAGTGATGATGAGTCCGGGCAGTGAGTTATGGGAAATGTAGTTGTGAGTGATCATAGTCTTATGTGTGGAGTGCCCTCTGGTGGCTCTCAAGGGCACTCCAGCTGGTCAAGTCAAGTCATGTCAACTTTATTTAAATAGCGCTTTTAACAATGGAGATTGTTTCAAAGCAGCTTTACAGTGTTAAACAGGAAAATAATGCAGCCTAATTTTATTCAGCTGTATAGCCATTTGATGTCATCAGTTCATTTCAATTTCCATACGGTGACAGTGTGGGCTTTAGATCAATAATTAGATCAGTAATTTAGTTTATATGGTTAAATTAGTTTATTAATTAGATTTATTTTGATGTTTAGTTGAAAAAATATAGTGTCCCCAACTGAGCACGCCAAGCCAGAGGCAACAGTGGCAAGGAAACCAAAACCCCATTAGGTGACCTAATGGAGAAAAATAAACCTTTGGAGAAACCAGGCTCAGTCTGGGTGCCAGTTCTCCTCTGGCCAATTAACAAACAGCGTATTATTATTATTATTATTATTATTATTATTATTATTCTGGCTGCTTTACAGGTCAGAGGTCATAATAGATCGGAATATTCAAAGGACCGGAGGCAACACGCTGGAGACGGGTTTATTGAGGATGATGTTGATTAAATAATTATTAAAGTGCAATATTCGAATGATCGGAGGCAACACGCTGGAGACGGGTTTATTGCGGATGACATATCGATTTAAGTATTATTTAATGGTAATATTTGAACAATCGGAGTCATCACACTGGTGACGGGTTTATTTAGATGCCGATGAGGCAGTTGCAGGGGGAGGATAATTGACACGGTCTCTGCAGACACTTCGGGGTCCTGTGTTGGTCTTCTCTGGGCGCAGGTCCACCATCTGCAGGCGACCAGGGCGGATCAGGCTGTGCAGGCGACCAGGGCGGATCAGGCTGTGCAGGCGCCAGGGCGGATCAGGCTGTGCAGGCGACCAGGGCGGATCAGGCTGTGCAGGCGACCAGGGCGGATCAGGCTGTGCAGGCGACCAGGGCGGATCAGGCTGTGTAGGCGTCCAGGAAGGAGACGACCCTTCAGGTGGCCAGGGCGGAGACGACCCTTCAGACGGCCAGGGCGGAGACGACCCTTCAGACGGCCAGGGAAGCGACCATGGCACAGGAACAGACACCGGCTCAGAAACAGACACCGGCTCAGAAACAGACACCGGCTCAGAAACAGACACCGGCTCAGGAACAGGAACAGACACCGGCTCAGGAACAGACACCGGCTCAGGAACAGGAACAGGAACAGGAACAGACACCGGCTCAGGAACAGACACCGGCTCAGGAACAGACACCGGCTCAGGAACAGGAACAGGAACAGACACCGGCACAGGAACAGACACCGGCTCAGGAACAGACACCGGCTCAGGAACAGGAACAGACACCGGCTCAGGAACAGGAACAGACACCGGCTCAGGAAGAGGAACAGACACCGGCTCAGGAAGAGGAACAGACACCGGCTCAGGAAGAGGAACAGACACCGGCTCAGGAAGAGGAACAGACACTGGCTCCGCGGAGAGCATCTTGTCCTGGGACACTGGTTCGGCGGAGACCATCTTGTACGAAGACACTGGCTCGGCGGCGGCCATCTTGTACGGAGACACTGGCTCGGCGGCGGCCATCTTGTACGGAGACACTAGCTCGGCGGCGGCCATCTTGTACGGAGACACTGGCTCGGCGGCGGCCATCTTGTACGGAGACGCTGGCTCGGAGACGGCCATCTTGTACGGAGACACTGGCTCGGAGGCGGCCATCTTGTACGGAGACACTGGCTCGGAGGCGGCCATCTTGTACGGAGAGACTGGCTCGGAGGCGGCCATCTTGTACATCTTGTACGAGACTCTTGACGGGCTGACGTGACGTGAGGCTCAGTCTCTGGATCGGCAGAAGTGACGTGAGGCTCAGTCTCTGGATCGGCAGAAGTGACGTGAAGCTCTGTCTCTGGATCGGCAGAAGTGACGTGAAGCTCTGTCTCTGGATCGGCAGAAGTGACGTGAAGCTCTGTCTCTGGATCGGCAGAAGTGACGTGAAGCTCTGTCTCTGGATCGGCAGAAGTGACGTGAAGCTCTGTCTCTGGATCGGCAGAAGTGACGTGAAGCTCTGTCTCTGGACTTGACAGGACCTGCGGCGGTGAGGGCTTTGAACTGGACGAGACCAGCGGTGAAGGCTCTAGCTTGGCGGGCATGACGCTCTCAGTCTCAGGGGCGGCGACCATGACAGGACGAGACTCTGGAACGGCGGCCATTTCGTCCGAAGACACATGCATAGCAGATGCAGTGGGTATGTCACTATCCTCCTCCATTATACCCACTGTAAAAGCAGAACCGCTCAGTTGCAATGCAATGTCAATATACTTTTTTAGAGAGCAATTAGGATCATGCAAAGGCAGGATAGAGCTGAGCGGCTCAGATAGTCCTCCTCTGAAAAATATCATGAGGCATACCTCGTCCATTGAAGTCAAATATGCCAGCTCAATGAAGTCCTCTATATAATCCTCTATGGGGCGATCTCCCTGACGGAGACGCATTAACTGTGCTGCTGGATTCATAATGGCGAAGTCTTCTGTTACGAACTGCTCTGAGACAGAAGGGTTGAGAATCCAAATGCAGCTTTATTTGAGGGCAATCCAGAGGCGTAATCAAATGTACAGGCAAGAGTCATACACAGGCAGGCCGTCCAAACAAAGAAAGAAACAAACAAACAAAACAGGCAGGGACCAGAGGCAAGAGAGTAATCCAAGGAACAGGGCAAGATATCCAAAAACCAGAAGACAAGAAGACCAGGGGAATGCTCAGAATTGCAGTTTAACACTTAAACAAGACTTCGCCGTGAGTGAATGAATGACCATGGTATAAATAGACAGATACTAACAGGATGGTGAGACACAGGTGAATGCAATCAGTGAATGAGGTACAGGTGAATGTGATCAGTGATAAGTGATGATGAGTCCGGGCAGTGAGTTATGGGAAATGTAGTTGTGAGTGATCATAGTCTTATGTGTGGAGTGCCCTCTGGTGGCTCTCAAGGGCACTCCAGCTGGTGATCGTTACAATATCATTTGCTGGATTTATATTTTTTTCCCTAAAAACTTGGTACTTTTTTCCTGCCTGTTGTACTAATAATTGGGTATTTTCTGATTTATGAGTGATGAAAAGAGTGTAAAGAGATATCCAAAATCCCCTCTGTAATAACCTCAACTTTTAATATGACAACAAAGTGAAACAATAATTTTGAACCTGGCTTTACCCAATGTTCAGATTTCTGTGCTGGAAATGTACTTGAATGAGTGCATGCATAATACCTCAATTGCATATTTAAATGTAAGTTTTCAAATTTTTTGTCTTGTGTAGTGTGATTAATCAACTGAGGAAGTATAGTGATATCTATTTGTTAGCAACATCTCTTCTCTGATAACATATTTACTGGCGTGACGGCGGGAAACTTGTCACTCACATGAGATCACAGCAATAGCAAACCACAAACATCCAACAACCCAATCAATTCACAATGGACAAAATTAAGTCCCGCCCTACATTTTTCAAGCTGTTCCATTCAGATATACACAGTGTTGGGGAAAGTTACTTTGAATAGTAATGCATTACAATATTGCGTTACTCCCTTAGAAAAGTAACTAATTGCAGTACTTTTTAAGAAAAGTAATGCGTTACGTTATTTTTGCGTTACTTCTTCTAACCTGGCTGGGCTGTTTTTTTTTCTGTTTTTGCTAAATGTAAAGGCCCTTTCACACCAAAAGTGAAATAATAAGGCTGAAGGAAACACAAATTCACACCTGTAGAGTAGAGGATGCCGCTCAAACAAACCTGTCAGCTGTGCTTCCATGAATAATGTTCAACATCAACACTCTTCTGTAATAAAAACTAAAAATCTAAAGTAAATTTTGCTTATGGCTTAACTGAATCATCGAAGGTCAGCAACAAAGACATTGCTTAATAAAGTGAGATTAAATACATAAAGTATATTTGTGTTATTTGACATATTTAATTATTGCAGGATTGCACAATATTCTGAGTTTGTACTTCACTTTTTTTTTCTTGTTTTTCATTTTGAGGAACACTAAATCTGCTTTTGTGCAAGTGAGATGAGTAAATGCATGCTCACATTTAGTCTAGACTACAATAATCATCATCATGTTCACACAGTGCACACAACGTCTCTGATTCTCTCAATATGAGGACAGAAGACTTGTCAGTCAATACATGGGACAACAAAGTAACTTGCATTACTTATTTGAAAAAGTAACTCAGATATTCTGTTGTCAACTTAAAAGTAATGTGTTACTTTACTAGTTATTTGGCAAAAAAAACGAATCTGATTACGTAACTCAAATACGTTACCCCAACACTGGATATTCATCACAATAGGGAGCAAAAACTATCGAAACTTCTGTTTCATGCCAACTTTAATGTTAGTTAGCAAATGGATTATCATGAACTAATAAGACCTAATTGAAAAGCGTTACCAAAAACCTAAATCAAATGCAGAGGAATGACTAAAGTTCAAAGGAAGTCAAAGGAACATACATAATTGTAACAGTCAGACTGTTGCTTTTTTGTGAAGCCTGAAAGGCTGGAGCTCCTGATTACAGCCTGTTTCCACAGATAGACTCCTCTCCCATTCACATGGACCGACACACACGGCTCTCTGAGACCTCACTGAGACTGCGACACATTCATACGACTCCACCTGAGAGACGTGCTCGGTGTTTACACAAGATTATATTCCCCATGCTCAACACATATACAAACAGACGCGCACGGCAGCCAATGCGAGCACTAAACAAACAGCCCCTATGCACATAGAGAAGCAGACATATCATTATGCCACATAATAGAGCCGGGCCTTGAATATCAGAAGTCTGTCTGTCTGGGATGTCAATCAAAACACATTACACAAGAGCCAAATGTTTATATACACTCTATAGCATTCTGCTAAAAAGGAGAGATCTGAGATAATGTTATTAAATAAATAAAAAAAGATTCAAGTGCTGATTTTATGTGGAATAAACATCTGAAAAGGGATATCCGATGCATTTTAGCCACACTGGGTGCAAGAACATGAAATATTTCAAAACATAAAGTTCATATAGTGTTTCCAAAACAAGTGAATCTTGCTATGTGGCATTTAGACTGGGCCTGTTCCTTAAGTTGCATTTTTTTATGTTCCTCTATGAAATGTTTATACACTCACCTAAAGGATTATTAGGAACACCATACTAATACTGTGTTTGACCCCCTTTCGCCTTCAGAACTGCCTTAATTCTATGTGGCATTGATTCAACAAGGTGCTGAAAGCATTCTTTAGAAATGTTGGCCCATATTGATAGGATAGCATCTTGCAGTTGATGGAGATTTGTGGGATGCACATCCAGGGCACGAAGCTCCCGTTCCACCACATCCCAAAGATGCTCTATTGGGTTGAGATCTGGTGACTGTGGGGGCCATTTTAGTACAGTGAACTCATTGTCATGTTCAAGAAACCAATTTGAAATGATTCCAGCTTTGTGACATGGTGCATTATCCTGCTGGAAGTAGCCATCAGAGGATGGGTACATGGTGGTCATAAAGGGATGGACATGGTCAGAAACAATGCTCAGGTAGGCCGTGGCATTTAAATGATGCCCAATTGGCACTAAGGGGCCTAAAGTGTGCCAAGAAAACATCCCCCACACCATTACACCACCACCACCAGCCTGCACAGTGGTAACAAGTAACAAGGCATGATGGATCAATGTTCTCATTCTGTTTACGCTAAATTCTGACTCTATCATCTGAATGTCTCAACAGAAATCGAGACTCATCAGACCAGGCAACATTTTTCCAGTCTTCAACTGTCCAACTTTGGTGAGCTTGTGCAAATTGTTGCCTCTTTTTCCTATTTGTAGTGGAGATGAGTGGTACCCGGTGGGGTCTTCTGCTGTTGTAGCCCATCCACCTCAAGGTTGTGCGTGTTGTGGCTTCACAAATGCTTTGCTGCATACATCGGTTGTAACGAGTGGTTATTTCAGTCAAAGTTGTTCTTCTATCAGCTTGAATCAGTCGGCCCATTCTCCTCTGACCTCTAGCATCAACAAGGCATTTTCGCCCACAGGACTGCCGCATACTGGATGTTTTTCCCTTTTCACACCATTCTTTGTAAACCCTAGAAATGGTTGTGCGTGAAAATCCCAGTAACTGAACAGATTGTGAAATACTCAGACAGGCCCGTCGGGCACCAACAACCATGCCATGCTCAGAATTGCTTAAAATCACCTTTTTTTCCCATTCTGACATTCAGTTTGGAGTTCAGGAGATTGTCTTGACCAGGACTACACCCCTAAATGCATTGAAGCAACTGCCATGTGATTGGTTGATTAGATAATTGCATTAATGAGAAATTGAACAGGTGTTCCTAATAATCCTTTAGGTGAGTGTATGTACAGTAGAAACTGTTCAAATCATTTTTTAAGAAGTAATTTATTAGGCTTTATATTTATTATAACATTACAAAGAGATTTAAAACCCTTAATAACAAAATCATGACACTACCTCAGACACCATTAATTATAATAATTAATAATAATATATATACCAATATATACCAATAATTTGCGGTTAAGACGATGAAAAGCTTAGTGTTTTAGCCATTTAGGGCTTGGCACACACACTCTCCTTGGCAAAGGACAAAAAAGGGCCAAGCCCAAAATGGCTAAACACTAAGCTTTTCATTGTCATAACCACAAATTATTGGTCAGGAAATAGTGAAATTTAAGCAAATGCACTACTTAAAAAGTCATTGCTGTCTCAGAAAAACATCAAAGACAAAATTAAGTTTTTGGCAGAATATGGAGAGTTGTGTGGAGTGATGAATCATGGTGATGCTCCAGAGTAATGTTGTAATAAATGCATCTCTACCAGAGTGAAGCATGGAGGAAGAATGTCATTGTGTGGGGAGCCTTTTCAGCTGCTGGTATTGGTATTGAGCTACTTCACTGTAAAAAGTCATTTAATGCTTTGGAGTTCAGGAGAATATTGCAGAATGGCTTGCAATTGAAAAGTTGTTATCTAACGAGGAATGATCAGATGTTATTTTCAACAAGACAATGCTCCTGCCCACACAACCAAGAAGTGGCTTGAGAACCATCAGGCTCATGTTTTAGGCTGGTCAGAGTCCAGATTTGAACCCAATAGTGAATATTTGGTCTTACATTAAACTCTTTTTAAAGCCATTAACTTTGAGTGGTGGAACCATTTTTGGGTTGGCCCTTTTTGTGCCCAGGGGTGTGTATATATATTAAATATATTTTTTTCCAGGCACATTTTACCAATTCCAAACCACATAAATCTTAATAACCACTATTAATTTTGTATTTAATCATTTTGTAAGTGATATACAATTGTCAAGTCAAGTCAACTTTATTTATATAGCGCTTTTTACAATGCAGATTGTTTCAAAGCAGCTTCACAGTGTTAACAGGAAAATAAATCAACAGAATTTGATTCAGCTGTACAGCCGTTCTGGCTGAAAACAGTGATGTCATCCAGCTCAGTTCAATTATCATATAATGTCAATGCGGGCGGATCAGTTATATAGTTGAATATTTAGTGTCCCCAACTAAGCAAGCCAAAAGCCAAAGCAAAAGAGGCGACGGTGGCAAGGAACCAAAACTCCACCAGGTGACATAATGGAGTAAAAAACCTTGGGAGAAAATGTATATATATGATAAACAATATGAAAATCTTTTAAAAGGGAGAATATTACTTTCAATGGTTTTAAAAAGCTCATATGGTACTTGAAATTGGCATAAAAGGCTGATGATGACTCAAGATGACCTATTTGATGTAAACATCAAATAAAAAGTAATATAAAAAAAAAAAAATATATATATATATATATATATATATATATATATATATATATATATATATATATATATATATATTTACACATTAAATATATGTGAGTTTACATATCTCAACCCTTATTTCCATAAAAGTTTTAAAATGTATATTTTCACCCCCCCCCACAAATATTCATAATTAATTTATTATTAGTAATTTTTATGATTGTTTTGAAAAAGTTGAACATGTGATATTTTACAACATTGCCTTTTATAAATAATCAAATTATTTGATATATTCTATCGTTTTTAATGCTTTTCAAAGAAACCAATGCTGCATTTATTTGATCAGAAATACAGTAAAACACTAATATTGTCTAAAATAGTAGACTGTTACAATTAATCAGAAAGGGCACATTCAATTGATCAAAAATATATCCACAAAAATATTAAGCAGCAAAAACAGATTTCAACATTTATAATGATAAGAAATGTTTCCTGAGCAGCAAATCACCAAAACAGAATCTTAAAGATTCCAAAAAATTGAACTGGAAGTGTATATTTATAGAAAACATATTTGAACAGAGAGGTTGTTAACAAATATCTTGTTTCTATGCATTGCCTTAACACAAAAGGCTGATCGTTCTGCTGAAAAAGGACTAAACAGAGCCAAAGAATAGCCGGGATGTTTTCCTCCTACAGAATGGATTAGGCAGGCAGTTCTATACAGGTTTCCAGCAGGCATTAGAACCAGAGCCTGCTCTCCAATAAAGAGAACAAAACATAGCGTGTGTCAGCGTGCTGTCACAGCAGACAAACAGACAGAGACACAGAGAAAGTTCTTTGTCATTCATCAGAATAGAGAGTCAGCATTGGTGAAAAAAAGTGGGATACTGGTATAGGTACCTGCGAGTTGAAAACTGTCGTGCCAAAGAAGCTTTGTTACGTTTTATAGATTCTTCTAATCCAACAAAACATGTCATGGACATTACGCTAACATTGCCAAGGATGTCTTATTTATTTATTTATTTATTTATTTTGTGGTGCCAAATTGTTAAACTGCTGCGAAAAGTTCAATTAAAATTCTCACAAAACACATTCAACTGTCAAAAATGTGTTTGTATTGTCCAACAGAATCCCATATCTGGTGACTACCACAAATATTGTCTGAGCCGGTATTGAATTTCTAGGATTCTCAGCGTCTCGTGCCTCGTCTACGACAAAACAATTTCAGCTCATTTTTATTTTATTTTTTAAATCGGGTCAGAATAATGCTGTTTCATCCTGTGATTTTTAAGCACTGCTTAATTAGTCCTCCCTCCCTGCTGCTCCTTGCTCGCAGTTAATTAACTTGAAGGCGCGAGTAATTAGCTGGAGACGCTGAGTGATTCACGCGTTGTCCCTCCTATTAAACACTTCGCGAGAGCAGCACGAGTCTTGCATGTGACATACCCATAGCATCAGACCCATCTAATAGAGGAGAATTTGCGACAATACACTGACAATAATGTTGCACGATCATCAACTTCTTGCAGAGATTAACTCTAACTTTGCCCAACACACCAGTCTGGACAACACACTCATGTCAATTCGTAACTATTTTACATTACCTTCTTTTTAAATAAAAATCATGTTTCCAACTTGGAAGTTTTAGCTCAAAATACCCCACAGATAATGTTTTATATAATTTTAAAATCGCTCTTTGGGGGTGAACAAAAACACAACAGTTTTTGTGCGTGTCCGTTTAAATGCAAATGAGCTGGTGCTCCCGGCCTCTTTCAAGAAGAGGGCTGAGCTTCAAAAGCTCATGCAACAACAAAACAGGACAATCTCACGCACTGAAACTGTTCACTTCGAACCGGAGTCGGACAATGATGCCTACAGAGCCTGAATACTGTATGGAGATAAAACAGGTATAGTTTAAAGGGGTGATGAATTGAGAAATCAACTTTCCTTTGAGCCTTTGATATATAATAGTTCATCGTGAGAATATCCTGTAAGTTTCAGAGCTGAAAACGTCCTTGTTAGTCAAAGAAAAGCTTTTATGGACACCAGGCCCAGAAAACGAGAGCTCTCACAATATGTCGACCATTGACGTAATAGAATGCAGAAGCACCGCCTCAAGCCCGCCCACCCGACCGACTCGTGGAGCTAAACGATGCCGGTTCCAGCTCACGTGCGTAAGACATTGCACATTTGTTTGCTTCATTTCACCGCAGAATCGATTGTAAACAAGATAGAGGTCGAGACTGGATTTGCAGACAGATTGAGATTAAAACACAATGCTGTGCCTTCTATAATGGATCCGACAGGAACGGTGCAACACACTTATGTGAGTAAAACATGTTTTTTTTATATGTGTTAGTATTGCATTGTTACAGATCGTTTGATATCTATTGATTACATACCGTAGCACACCATCACAGGCTGGAGAAGGTGTTATTGGTTCATTCGTGATCAGACTCGGACTTGTAACGCCAGTGCTCGCAAAGCCCAAAGTCCCGGGGCTATGTGTTTTTCAGACGGGCTATCACTGGCCTGCTGACGGGCTATAGTGAAATAGCATTCCTTTCTAGCGTGCGTGTGTGTGTGTGTGTGTGTACGGTTCGCGGTTATATTCACTGATGATCGGGGTGACCAAGTAATACAGAAATAACATTCCAGTCAATCGTGGGTGGATGAGAGATGAATCATTGTGTTTGTTTGATAAAGATATTTTTCGAGCCCTGTGAGCGTTTCTCCAGATGCTTTCAAAACAATTTCCACATGTACTGAGGGGAGCTGAAGCTCATTAAATATGCAAATCTTATCCAATCCTAGCCGTGGGCGTTTACTTCCAAGTCTTCAGTGCAGCATGCCCATCAAAACCGACCGTTTTTCAGAGAGCCTCAAAACCAAGGCAGAAAATAGCCTATTACTTATTTATTATGATGTTTCTGAATGTTTAATTTACATTTATGCATTTAGCAGACGCTTAAAACCAAAGCAACTTACAACTTGGGAGTACAGGAAGCGATTGGTCATGAAGAGTCGAGTAAGCGACTAAATCTTTATGAGATCGGGTTGGTCTGGAAGTTTCTAGGGCTGCATCCGAATAGACACACTTCACCAACGAAAAAGCAGTATGTGAAGTATGACTGAATTCATAAAATAGAGATTCTGAAGTGCACATCCGATGGACACTTTTCTATCCCATAACGCCACGGAAGAGGAGTTGTGAATGACAGTGGAAGGACGCAACTTGCACTTTAGGTCACATTACAATGACATGACAAATGGAGTCAATAAAATAATTACTTACTTAAGTACTTATTCAGAAGAAGTACCTACTTAAGAGTGTAATTTCGGATGCAACCTAGTAATCCTTGATTAGCTGGTTCAGGTGTGTTTAACAGCTCAAATCTGCTGGACAGTGGGCTGTATTGAAACCTTTTTGGACCACCATTTTTCTGTCTAATAAATTGCAAGTAGTTGCATTAGATGATATGCATGTTCTTACACAACATGCCGAGCAGGGCTATAGAGTATGTGTGAGACAGAGACTGTGTGTAAGAGAGATAATGTTGAGAGAACAGGGTCGTAATGGGGTCTCTATTCTCAGTCTTTGAAAGTAACGCTATGCTGTTACAGCATCAGAAGGTGAAGAGGAAGCAAAGGCTATAATCACTACAATTACCAACCGCTCTCACCTAGACCAGCACTCCTCAGCTCTCACTCAAATACAGTCACTCACTCTCTCTCTCTCTCTCTCTCTGTCTGTCTTGTCATTCTGAAACACTCTTTACACACAAATTGAAACTAAAGGTGCCAGTTTCAAGAGTTCAATCTTAAAAATAGAGGTTGAAAAAAAAGAGGTTGTCTTACTTAAAACGACCTGCAGAAATTGATAATGGGGAATTGATATAAGAAACAAAGACTCTAAAAAAATAGAGTTGTCGCACAATAATATCTCTCTAATCACCTAAAAAAATATAATATGTGCATACATAGTGTTAGATGTTAGATATTTAACTCCAAAATAACAGCATGACCAAAACTAAATTATCACCAAAAAGGCCTTTTAGTATAAAAATGTGTACGATACATCAGGCTTTTGAGGAATGCTTATTTGTACATCTCTCAATCATCAATTTCAATTTTATGCCAAGTAAATATCTGCCACTTTTCATTCATTCTCTTCATTTATATACATGGCAAAGAATGGGATCGGGATGGAAGCTCTCTATAATTTGCACAGTTGAATTATTGTTACAAAACACACAGACAGTGGTGACTTGAGCAGACCGTTGCATCGATCTTCAGTCTGTTGGTATTTCTGGAAGATTTCATCGCATCTGAAGGGAAAGCACCGTTTGATGGGTGAATGACAGATGTTTGAATTGGATTGAGTTTTATAGGCTTTCATGTAGATTGCATGAGCTCTGCTGAAGGTGTTCCATGAATTCAAACCAAGTAAACAAAGTAATAAAGTAAGCAAATCCAGTATAAAAAAATCCAGAATACAGTATCATATGATATCATATATCATATTCTTCTAACCACTTGGATCCAGGTTCAGACATATTTTTTTCCATCTACAGTACTGTCAAGGAAAACCTGCAACACAGGAAAAGGCATAGTATCCCTCACAATATAATATTTCACAAACCCATTATCATCTTTTGAAGGGAAGAGAGAACACTGGAAACAAAGCATTCTTTCCAGGACATTGGAAGGAGATGTATTCTATTGTCCAGTGCTTCGTCACGTACACTGTTCTGAACTCAGAAGTTCTGCACAAAGAACGAGTGCTTTATGTCTGTTTTTTAATTCAGGAAAAATCTGATCTATAATGGTCTTGATGTTTCTTAAAAGAATAGTTCCCACAACAATAAAAAAAAATCACTCACCTTTGTGTTGTTTTATATTGGTTACATTTTCCATGAAACATAAAAGTATAACTTTTGGAAGAATTGATATGCAACTCATCTTTTAATGGCAGTTCATACTGACCAGGGGCTGTCAAGCTCAAAAGGGAGGATAACATCCAACAACACCAGAAACATGGTCCAAATATTTTGTGTGCCATAGGATGCAATTTAATTTAATTTACAATTATTTACAATTATTTATTTTATATATATATATATATGTATGAGTGTGTGTGTTTGGAGTATATTGGAGTTTGCAAGACATGGTCGCTTCAAACAATCTTCTTGGAACAGCTATATCTCATCCCATCACACTCAACACTGGTGTACCACAGGGCTGTGTGCTAAGTCCGTTTCTCTACTCCCTCTTCACCTCCGACTGCAAGCCTGTGTATGGAACTAATTCCATCGTCAAGTTTGCGGACGACACTACGGTGATTGGTCTCATCAGCAACAACGATGAGACTGCCTACAGGGAGGAGATCCAGCACCTGGCCACATGGTGCACTGATAATAACCTGCTCCTCAACACCACCAAAACGAAGGAGCTCATCGTGGACTTCAGGAAGGAGTCAAGAGGCACACACGACACCATCCACATCAATGGAATGGCTGTTGAGCGTGTCTCCAGTTTCAAGTTCCTGGGGATCCACATCTCGGCGGACATGTCGTGGACGACCAACACCTCCAGCCTGGTCAAGAAGGCTCACCAGCGCCTCTTCTTCCTGAGGACACTGAGGAAGAATCAGCTCTCCTCGGCTATCCTGGTGAACTTCTACCGCTGCGCAATAGAAAGCATCCTGACCAACTGTGTGGCAGTATGGTATGGGAGCTGCTCTGTTGCGGAGCGCAAGGCACTGCAGCGGGTGGTGAAAACTGCCCAGCGCATCACAGGGACTCCACTGCCTGCCATCGAGCACATCCAGAGGAAACGCTGTCTGCACCGAGCTCGCAGCATCCTCAAGGACTCCTCTCACCCAGCCCACAGACTGTTTTCTCTCCTGCCCTCCGGCAGGCGTTTCAGGATCCTCCGGACCAGGACCAGCAGACTAAAGAACAGTTTTTTCCCCAGAGCTGTCTCTTTACTGAACTCAAACCCCCGTTGATCCACTTCCCTCATAAACTGCAAACTCTCCTACCTCACACCTACATTCACTTTATTTGCACTACCGACTGTTTATTACAGTAACAACTGTTTACTTATGCATTTTGCACCACCATATCTTAACTGGAATATGCTCATTTGCACTGCCGACTGTATTTATAGTAACCATGTTTACATTTGCATTTTGCACCGTACTTCTAACTGTAATATGCAACCACTTTCCACTGCACTTTTACACTTTCTTTCGGATAGCTCTGTCCATAATTTATTGCACTACCTTAATCCACTGCTATATTCCTCATATTAGCCTAACATATTATTGTATACCTCTATCTGTAAAATTCTGTTCAAAGTAATAGCCATCTGTATATTATATTCATAGTACATATTCACCTGTATATTCTGTTTACATTCTGTTTATAGTAATAGCCATCTGTATATTTATATTTATTCACTGTATATATTCATCTGTAAATTCAGTTCTGTTTATAGTAATAACCATCTCTCTACTTATACATATTTATATATATTCAGTACATTTTTATGCCCAGCACTTACGCAACCATTGTATATATCCTGCACTTGCTGCTATTGCACTTCTGGTTAGACCTAAACTGCATTTCGTTGCCTTGTACTTGTACTTGTGTAATGACAATAAAGTTGAATCTAATCTAATCTAATCTAATATGGAACAGGAACATAAACCTAAATTTGTCATTATTCAATGATAATCATCTAAATTCAAAAAATGTTGCGTCAGTGTGACCGTTTTTGAATTCAGGATGTGAACATAGGCCACATATAAGATTATGCGTGAATAATTCAAATCTGTTCAGTAACACAAAGTCATCGTTCAGCTTCAGGAGACTTGAAATATAGAGCGCAGTTTGTATGTACATACTTTTAAAGTCTTTTTTTCTTTTTCTTTTGGAGCTTGACAGGTGGGGTCACCAAAAAACCTTGTTGAGAGCGGTGTGACAATTTCTTGACGAAAAAACACCTTTTGTATTCCAAAATATGATTAATAATAACAGCGCGCAGGTGAGTAAATAAAGACAGAATTTCCATTTTCCTTGGAATGTTCCTTCCAGTGAGCTCCATCGAGCTTTCCTGGAAATTTTTCCTTGACATTTAATTCTCTGTATTCTTTTGTTATCCTAAACTTCACCATCTCTTCTCTCAATCCTCCCTTTAATCGACCACGCTCACCTTCTCTTCCGCTGCGTCTTGCTCAGTTCACGCTTTGTCTCTCCATTATTCTTTCTCCCTTAGCTCCTCTGCCTCTCCAGGTTCACTCTCATATCTTCCAAGGTCTGCAAGCACAATAGCCAAACAACAGATTAGCATTTTCTCCATGATGTGCGTGTGACATTGTACGAGAGAAAGAGCGCCATTTCTCTAGGCCACTAACCTTGCTATACAAGGCTAATTACAGTCTTCACAATTAGCACGCTAATGCTAGTCGCAGCATGAATGTCATTCACCTTTAATAAAGTCCCGGCCTTGCGGCAAACTGCCTGTGAGCCAGTGTATTATCCCATATAATCCATTCAATCCATTTTGAAACTAATAAGCTTTGGTTTGTGTGAGATTCGATGTAAAAGGGATTTGGTAACCTGGTCAAGCAGGCTTGCCAAGTGTACCAGCATAAACCCCCATTACTGGAGGCCCACCAGTCAGTCTCGAAATTCTGAAAAAGCTATGAAAAAGCACTCCACATATCAAAATTACAATCAAATGAAATTTCTGGGACCATCAGATAAGCAACACAGAAGGAAAAATTGGACTTCCTTTTGTGAGGAGAGATACCGCACGGCACATCACACTCCTAAATGGGACCCGCTTTGACAATGGCATTACAAACTGGATGACAGTTGTGACCTAAACTATGACAGATGGAGGATTGATGGGCAAACCAAGTTATGTCTTGGTCCCTCTGTGTCTTAAACTGATTCAGTTAACCCTCCGTCAGCTGGACACTAGCTCCAAATCAACACATCAGGCAACAAACTAGTGTTTCTCCCATACATCACACTTGTTGGGTGCTTCGTATTTGTAGCAATGTATTTGGATTAAGGCACTTTCAAATTATTTATTTTGGGATATCTGACTTAATGGCTCTTCGTCAGAGTTTTGGTTCAAGCAATGTTTTTCTTTTCGGAATAAATATAATAATGATTTTTCAGTTTCAGTTTTTTAAAAGGCTGTTAACAATATTTTCTTTAGCTGTTGTGGCAACAAAGCCTTTTTATACCAAGAGCTCTCAGCATGATCAATAACATAAACCAATTAACATTCACACAAATTCTACAGAGCTGTTCCAATAACAGCTGCTCCTTAGAATTCAGCTGGACACTTTTTTTAGATCAATTCTATGACATGTTCAAGTCATGATAGACAAGAGGCAACAATGAACTAACGTTGCCAGTGTATAATAATTGTAATTTGTCTTTGAATATTTTATATTACTTTAATAATGCTGTTTTGCATACTTTATTTTATACTTTCATTTAGCAAGCGTGCATTAAATTGACAGTAAAGATAATTGTTACAAAAGATCATTTCAAAATAATGCTGTTCTTGTGAACTTGCTATTTCTATTCTATCAAACAATCCTGAAAAATAAATGCTTCTTGAGCAGCAAATAAGCATTTTAGAATGGTTTCTAATTTCATGTGACTGGGGTAATGATGTTGAAAATTCAAATTACATTATGAAATATATTTAAACAGTTATTTTAAATTGTAATAATATTTCACAATATTACAGTTTTACTGTATTTTTGATCAGCCTTTCTGAGCATAAGAGACTTTTTTCAAAAACATAAAATTAAAAATGTTCCTTTGTCCTTAGTTTCTTGCCATCGTTAGTTTCCATGATTATTTATTAATTAGTTCGCCTGTTTGTATTTGGATTGTTATCATGTTTTATCAATGTTTTAGTACTCACTATTATGTTGCTTTATCGTGCCGGGATATCTGCTTTGTTTATTTTGATAACAAAAAAAGTATTACTTATATTTACTTTCACCGTCTCCTCATCTTCCTCTTTGGACTTTACACGTTATACCACTAGTGTACATTTGTAGTTATGCAGCTTTTTTTTTTACAAATAATATAATTGTATATATGGCCGTCTAGCGGTCAACAACGAACATTGTTTTGTGTGTGACTGTGCCGATGAATATGGTTCTTTCTCATAACTAAAAAAAGATTTTCCTACTGCTCATAAAACATTCACTGCTAGACTTAAAGAGATATAACCAGTTTAGATGGAAAGGATCTCAAACGGACCAACTGAAGACGTAACTGTAGCTCTACCCATAAATAGACACGGTACTTCCTTGAAAATTAATTCCAGCACAACGCTACCACAACCATAATGAAATGACCCTTCACAATAGATAATGCTTTACAAAGAACGGTGTTAGAGAGCTACATATGGCAATTTATCTGTTCAATAAAATACCTTACTCACCCGTTGAGTAATAAAAACTCTCTGACACATCTCTGTGTCGCTTTTACAACAATTCAAATCCCTCAGTCCTAGCCATCTCTGAAAAGCCAAGCCGATGTTGATTCTTGTTTTATTACGAGCTCTGTTGGGTTCTCTTTTTGCCTGCAGATTCTCCTCTGTTCGATATTTGTTAAAAATAGTTGATTCTCTGGAGGTTCGAGATTTAGATGCTCCATGTCAACCTTTCTTTCAACTAACCTATGCCACTCCCACACGTCAAAGTAGCCAGAGCAACTTATCTCTATTTACACATATGACCAGACATGCATGGGCGAGTGATGCATGTGCGCAAATTCCTGCGAAAACCATCCTGTCAGGTCTAAAATATAAGCACTCATTTTGAACAAAAAAAAAGTTACAAAGTGTACCGTTAAGTTATTTTATATTTAAAAGTTTTTAGCTACAACATACAACTGCATGCATTTCACTTTTGAATTGTATGTGGGCTTTTAAATGCTGTAGGCTATATAAGCTTGCACCTAACCCAGGTTTCTCACTTTGACCAACAGTTCTAAAGACAAGCTCACCCCATAAAATGCTGGTACATTAGATGCTGGAAAAAACATAGGGAAACAAATATTTTGACTGCCCGAGAAACATCACAAATTTGCCTCCCCAGAGTGCAAACTGCTGACAAACAACTCTCTCATTTTACAGAACATTTTAATTAGACAAGGGCTCTCTGGATGTAAAGAGAAAGTTATGTAAATCTAGCACGACTACAATGCTGTTAATTCAATTTAATTTAGTCAAACAGTGGCACAGCAGCCGTTCCTCTGAGGTCTTGCATGATCTACCACTGTGTAGGACTCAAAAAACAGCGAGGCCTCTGAGGGACAAATGCAATCACATGCAATCCTAAAGCATCTGAACTTCAATTGCAAAAATTAATTGCTCTCCTCACAGTTTGTATATGAGTGTAACTTTATAATATTAAATGCATAAGTATATTTTACTTGGAATTGTTTATGTTAACAATTATTCTTTGAGTAAATTGTTCAAAGTTTAACCTAACCTAAAAATAAAAAATTAAACCTACTCAACTATCTGGTACTGGTGTTCCCATCATACACTGGGGTATGAGTAATTAATAAGGTTGCATTTTTCACTGTTAGGTTTAGTAACTTGCTGTTTTGTGACATCTGGAGTTAATTTTCAACTCGAAATGAATCATTCATAATCAAAAACTATCCATTGTTTGTTACCGTTATTGTGTACCGAGTATTGAGGTCTCTGTTTGGTTGAGCACCTCATTATACTCTTTGTGTAGATATAAGTTGTCTCACAAAATTTAACAAGAAATCTATACTGTTGTTTACTTAAATGTTTCGGTCACTTTATATATGGTGTCTTTAACTAGTATGTATTTACATAAAAAAATGTACATTGTACTTATTGTGTTCATGTTGTACTGCAAAACACTTTTGCTGCTATGAGATGGGATAGGGGTATAGTTAGGGAAGGGTTTGTTTAGGTTTAAGGGTGGATTAAGAGGTAGGTGAAGGGTCAACAATGTAATTAGAGATGTAGCTACTGAAAATAATTACAGATTTAATTAAATGTAATTGTTTTTTAAATATAAGTACAATGTAAAAACATGCATGTACACAATACGTGTTACACAATAAGCATTGTATTACATTTTTCATTTAAATGTTAGTACATAGTAGTTAAAGACACCTTATATAAAGTGAAACCAATGTTTCTAACTAAACTATATACTTTAAAAGCATGTCTTATTTATGTTTGAGTAAAATTTACAAACAAAGAATGAGTAAAATGTACTTGAAAAAGAGTATTCGAAGTAAACTTTATTGAGTAGTGAGTACAATGTAAAATATTGTTGGTTTAACTTAAAAAGTTACCTGGTTGCCTACAATTTTGTAAGTTATTACAATGAAGGAGATCGGTTTAATCAACAGAAACTTAAAATAATGTGATCTGAACCACATTAATTATATCTAAGTTGATTTGACAAAAGATTATGAAAATATTTTTTACAGTGTATGCAGGAATTACTCAACAAACTCTAATTAGCCATTTTAAAATGACCTATTCTCTTTGTTCATTTTACATAATTTAGTTAAATAGATTTGACTTAATTCCATTCATGTGAAAACAAAAGAAAAATTAAGTACATTTTAAGGTTCTTCAGATTAATAAAAAAGTTAATTTAAGGACTGTTCACTGAAAGGTTCTTTGAGAACCAAAAATGGTTCTTCTGGTATCACTGCGAAAACCCCCTTTTGAAAGTGTGTAGCATGAAGAACATTTTAGTAATTCTTCCACTATAACCTTTTGTGCAACGGAAAGTTCCATGATTGTTAAAGGTTCTTCGTGAAATTATAGAACCTTTGTTTTTAAGAGTGTAGGTCATGCTAACCTTCCAATGCAAATAAACTGAACTCTTTATTGCCGGTTTCTTTGTTTCAGAAGAGACGGGCCAGTCAAAACTCTTTTGCTGCCAGCTCTAACACACCGAGGGTTAATCAATGAGACAGTCGCCTCATGTTTGATGTAAAAAACCTAATTACAAATGACTCGTATTAGTGTCTGACAGGGTCAGCAGGTCTCTCCTCACTTTCCCCCTGTTGCTCACTCTCCAGCTCCACAGATGTTTTCAGACATATTAAAACAGCATCAGTAAATCTGCCGAATGGCCACCCTCGATCCTGCCGACACCAAGAGTCGTTTCATCACCTCGCCTGTAATGAAACGACGGGCCGGCGGAATCCGCTCAGCACGGCATTAATCAGAGCTTTCCTACTCCATGTGAAATATCAGACCTCTCCTGACAAAGGCCCCCCTCTGCATGAACAAGCCGATCATTATCTGCTCCTGTAGGAAATTAAATACGGGGCCCTCCGTCTGTAATATGCGGATATGCAGATTGGCAGACAGAATGGAGGGACGAAACTGGCCAGCGCCAGGGCGACTTGATTAATATGCGCGGTATGAATACGAAATCAGACAGCATGTCTCATGTTGTTGGGGGGTGGTGAGGGTGGTAAGACGACGACACCCACATTAAAATGTCACCACTGTGGCCGCACTCACATGCTGATTCGGATGGAGAAGCTAAAAGATTGCCTTTTAAAAGGGCACACAGGGGGTGATTAAAAGAGCCTTGTTTGCTTGTTTTAAGATGACGGACAGTATTTGGGGTCATGGTGAGATTATTTAACCCTTTATTGTCTTCAGGTCAGTTTTGACCTGTCCTCAAGTACCACTTTTTTAGTGTTTGGAACCAGGCTTTGTGACATTGTAAAAATCGAAGGAACACATTACAATAAGATCCGATTAGTTGATGTAAGTAAATGCATTTACTAACTAAATTAAAAATACATTTGTAATCTTTGTTAACATTAGTTAACACAAGTAGTTTTTTTTTTTTTTTTTGTAATCAAATGCATTAAATAATATTAATAGCCACAGTTTATGGTTTTTAACTAGAGGTCGACCGATAGTGGATTTTACCGATACCGATAACTCGGTTGGACCGCACTTGCCGATAACCGATTAATCGACCGATAGTTTTTAAAATGGATCCCGGATAAAAAAACATAAAGTAAAACAGTGTTGAACTTTATTACAAGAAATAAAAAACAGTACTGATCCATGACAATGTGCCAAATTAAAAACATATAAATATGACTATTAAAATAAGAAGTTTTAACAGAAATTCTTCAGAAAATAATTTAAACATTAAAATATTACAGGTCAAATTTTCTTTATCTATAACCTAGAAAAATGCATATACATATCATAGGTAACACTATGCAAGTCCCTATGCAACAAGGATGTATTAGCTTACATGAACTATATGCATTATGCATACATTTTTACAGAATTTAATATGAGCAATATTGTACTATGATCATTCATGTTAGTTCATAGTGCATAACCAAGATTAACAGATAAAAATTCAAACTCAATTTAATGTTGAAATTAACATACTAACGATGAACAATACTTCCACAGCATTTATTAACCTTAGTTAATGTTACAAATGGAATCTTATTGTAGTGTTACCATTTCATATACCGTAAGTATAAACAGTCTGCTTTTTTAGAAGGAGATTATCTAATAAAAAAACGAATGCTCTGCTTTGTTTATGTTTCTGTCGGCAGAATGACGATACAGTTTGCTTTCTCACATCACTCATTTTATATATGCAACATTTGGGTCGGACTTGCGTGTGCCGCAACTATCTGTGCCGATTAATCTGCAAAAACGATGAATCGGTCGACCTCTAGTTTTAACAACATATTAGTAAATGTTAAAATTAACTAAGATTAATAAATGCTTTAGAAGTATTTTGTCGTTGTTAGTTTTAAAGCTGCAATATGTAACTTTTTGCGCTCTAGCGGTTAATAAACAGAACTGCATGCGTCTTGCGGAAGAACATTGTAGCCAGTGCTACTACTCTCTGTTTATGTCTATGGCGAGTTACACAGGGACTGTGCTCCTCCGCAGCGCTTCCTACCACACCGGTCTGAAATAGTTCCAATATAAACACTTATTATAAGTGTACCATAATGATTCGGGGTAAGACAAAAACGTGGTTTGGTAAATGGATTCATGTTGTAGATTCTCATTATATAATTTTTGTAAATCTTGAACACAAAAAAAGTTACGGACAGCAGCTTTAACCAATGTTAACAAATGAAACCTCACTGTAAACTGTTACCAAAATGTTTAATAAAAAATAACATTTAAGAAAAAAAGGTTCCATTTTTGGTCTCAAACCATGTTTGAGGAACCAGTAATGGTCTTTCACCTTTGACCTTTCAGCATGTTAAAGCACTTTCCTAAACACCATAACAAATAGTTTTGCATAAGTATGGAGGAAAATATTTATTTTGATGTGCAAAGTGGGTCCATATTAACTGCTGCAGCCACAACAGGGAAATGCACATGAATTAAAATTGCAGCTCTAACGTGTCGACCATTACTTACTATTAGAATAATACATAATAATAAGTAAAATATGTGAGCTATTACGAAATGCCAAAAGTGAAAAATGCCAAACTTATCAAAACGGCACACCTTCTTTATTTGTTACACAACACAATTTGTGCACTAGTGTTCAATTCAAGTAATATTAAAGTAAAATTAAATTGGAAAATGTAATATATAATAATTTTCTAAACCATTTCCAACCCACTAAAAAAAAGGGAAAATTGTACCCTAACCATGAATTTATTTGGTTTTCCATGTGGGTTGAATTTGACACAAGCATCACACTATAAAATCCAACAGTGATTCTAACTAACACTTTTGAGTTAACTTTACTTAATATCTTAACTCAATTGTAAAAATCTAGTAATCTGTATTATTTACATACTATGTCTTGTCATGGGACACTTGGAACATTCATATTATTGTAATTCTCTTCCTATTGATGCAGCGATGCAACAAGAAATCACAGTTATTTGGTTTCAAAGGAAGAGAAGTAATAGGTTGCTTTAAAGTTGACCTAGCGTCTAGAATGATTTAGTCAGAAATGAGGTCACCTTTTAAAAGCAACCTATGTAATACTTCCCTTAATATTGTATAATGATCGTTTACAATTTTGTTGCTAACACTTTAGTCATAAACACCTTGTGAAACATTTAATTGGGTTGATAATCCCTCTATATTTGTAGCAATATCTTGCAGTTGATCATGCTTGAGTCACACAGACTTCAACATTCAGCATCAAAACACAACAATGGTAACAACAATAGTAGCTATACTAAGTCAATAGTGAATCAATGATCAAGTACTCTCTTCATTCTTTTTAGTTACTAGAACTCTTGTGTACATGAACTATACTAACTAAGCATTTGTTAGCACAGCATACTATGCCTATTTCATTTTACTTGTTTTTTTAAGTAAGTCTAACTAATTAGATTTTACACTGTAGGTGCCATTAAACAATATGCAAGAGCTTGACAAGTGAACAGGGTCCATCAGGAAAAGACAGGCAGGAACAAACCAGAAAATATTTTGGCATAGCAAATTAATCATCATATAGTGATGTGCAAATCTGAAAGAAAAAAAAAAAACATTGCTTGTAGAAAAAAAAGATACATTCATGAGACACTGTGAGACACTCTCTTGTTTTTCTCTTCTGCACTCTCACATTGGTAGAGGGGGAGCCACAGTGGTTTTGTATGAGAGGCTATTTCTCTTGTATTGTTATTAATAAGGACCTGCACTGACACCTTCGCCAGACCTGATTGTGGGGCTCATCTGCATTGTATAGAGAAATAAGGGGGATTCTGCAATATTACCAAAGCTGTAATTTCCTGCAATATCATTTTGCATTCGTCCTCTTTTCTAGTCTTTTTCCACCGCTTCTCTTCTGGCCATTTCTACCCTGTTGGAGTGTAATTAAGAGGCCTGACCCCGTGACCTCCTGGTTTTAACAAGCCATTTGGAAAATGCTCTGAAAAAGCAGATCTTTAACTAAATATCTCCCCCCCTCATCTCTCCCGCTCTCTCGGGGGGTTCAGCAATAGAATAACATGATTAATCCAGTAATTGTATGGCAGGCAGTAGTGTATTTCTCTTTCTGAGTGCTGGTTTTTCTCTTTCTGAGAGGGTGATTACCTGAGGAAGGGATGTCCCATGTTATGAGCTCTTCTGAACAAACTATCCGCAGGGGGCACGATTATATTATGCCAGCTCATAGTCAAGTCACAAAACTCACAAATGGAGAAAAGCATAGAGGAAAGTAAATACAGTATCACTTTATTTTACAGTCCTGTTTCGCATGTATATACTATATACTTATTGTAGTAATAACAATAACTGGGTAATAAAGGTCCTAGTCCTAACCCTACCCCTAAGCCAAATCTTAACCCACGTAATTACCTTATATTATTCAGTACTTTCTTGGTAAGTACACTGAAAGTACATTGAAGTACAACCGTAAATACATATGGAGAACGATAAACAATAAAAACAGTGACAGCCAATCAGAATCCTGTCCTGCTTTAAAGCGCTCAAGCATTTAAAGTGACGGACGACAAAACTGCAGCGCACACTAAGAATAAACAGAACAATATCGTCCGCTGGTGTGGACGCAAGTATAGTTGTCATTATAGTTCCCTTTCAATACGGTTCACTCACATTGCGTCAGTGTTTTCTGATGCTTATGGTGAAAATATTTTCTCAGAATACTGAAGCCTGATTGGTTCACGTCTGTGCACCTGCACAGACAAATGGCTTTTCTGCCTATTTAAGTTGCGCTAAAAGCCATTTTAGTCAAAAAATTCTCTCTGAATGTTTGGCTCCAAAGAGAAGAAAGAAGCCTTCTGCTTGCTGTAGAACAAGCCTCTAGCAGTGGATTAATGCTGCTCCACAGCTGCAACTGATTCAGCACTTCTCTCCTGCAGCCACCCGGCAAACTCTCAAAAGAGCAAATTTTCTCATCTAAAAGAGCAAATTCAAGCTGCGTTTGTTGCAAAATGCTCCCCTGCACCCCTCGGATGAGCACACAGAGTGCATCGCTTTTCTGGGATGTCCATGTCGAGGCTGCACTCACAGAGACCGTGCTGCTCAGAGCTGTTCTCACTGCAAGAGCGTGAGTCTTTCTTTAAAGAGAGCGATTTCGCCACCACGCATGCTCTCCCGTTTTCCCGTTATTCTTGCCACCAAGTCGTCGTCGACTCAGCAGCACACCAAGCCAGCTCCCGCACCTGCTTAGCCCCAGGCCAAGCTCTTCCACCCAGCTAAGCGTTACCCATTTCCCAGGCATCAGGGATCCACTGTTCAGCCCCAGGAGTTGGAGGTGCTGTGTTTATTGTCGGTACTGGGTCCCGCCCCACCAGTAGTATGCGCACGCAGACCGCCTTCCTCTGTTATAGCAAACCAAATAAAAAACATACACACTCACAAAAAGAGCATCCTCTTCATTCTCTCATCTCAGACGTCATCCCCCCGTCACAGTGTGCCGTACTGCCGCCTGCAGTTCTTCAACCCCTTGCCGCCTGGAGCCAGGCTTGGGAAGCTATTCCCGGCGTGTCGGATTGGGTTTTAGAAATAATCAAACGGGGCTACTCGCTCCAGTTCACTCGCACACCCCCCACTTCAGGGGTGTGGTTCACACGTCGGTCTCGTGCGACAATGCTCACGCCCTGAAACGGTACATCTGTATCAGTTGGGGGTAGAATAAGGCTTGGTTTCCAGAAGAATAGTAGTTGTGACAGAGCCAATAATGAACTGACACATCAACTGCCTAGAGATGATGGCAGTGCTTCTGGCCTTCAGAGAGTTCCGGTCAGAGCTCAGGGGACACCATGTCCTAGTACGATCAGACAACATGACAGTGGTAGCCCATATAAATTACCATGGGGGTCTCAGGTCTCATCCACTAAACAAGCTGGCACACCACCTCCTTCTATGAGCGCAGTGCAACCTCCGCTCAGTGAGAGTGGTCCATGTGCCAGGCTCCATAACATGGGAGAAGATATGCTGTCCTGGAACGACCGCCTCTGGGGGAGTGGAGACTCTGCCCCTAGACGGTTCTCATGATCTGGAGCATTTTCTAGCAAGCGGATGTGGACCTCTTTGCACCAAAACAGAACGCACTCTGCCAAATGTTCTTTTGAAAAGGAGGACCCACAGGTGACCTTTCCATCTATGACCTTTCGACAAGAGCCTTCACATCTTTTCTAAGAGGTCATGAAGACGATCTCTGAGGCTAGGGCACCGACTACCAGGTGCCTTTACACCTAAAAATGGTCTCTTTTCTTCAGCCTTTGTTCAGCCCGGGTTGTAGACCCCTTCTCTTGTGAGATCGCTCATGTTCTCGCATTCCCAGGAACTGTAGGACGGCGGATGTACCCCTTCTATGCTTAAGGTATACATGGCGGCTATCACAGCGTACCACGCTCCTATTGCTGGCCAGTCAGTTGGGAAATACGAACTGGTGGTCAGATTTCTCAGCGGGGCCAGGGTTGAACCCACTTTGCCCCAACACGGTCCCATCCATTGTCCTGAGGCCATTTCTTGGCCCTCTGTTGAACCGCTCACGATAGTCAACCTTCGGCCTCTCTCACTAAAGGCCGCCCTTCAGCTGGCTCTAACATCGGTTAAGCGAGTTGGTGATCTGCAGGATCTTTCAGTGGACGCTTCCTGCCTTGAGTTTGGACCAAACAATAGCAATGTTGTCCTTATGTTACAGAGGCTATGTGCCTAAGGTGCTTTCCACACCCTTTAGGGCACAAGTCATTTTACTTCCGGCTCTCCCCTCTACTTACAGTGAACAGATGCCACACCCATGTTGCCCAGTTTGGGCCCTTAGGGTGTACGTTGAGTTCTCCAGCCAGTTCAGGCAGCCAGAGCAGCTGTTTGTATGCTTTGGTTTGTACACTTTAAGGGGCTGCCATATGAAGCAGAGACTATCCCGCTGGATAGTGGATGCAATAGTGCTAGTTTACAACTCCTTGGACTTGCAGTGCCCTATTGGAGTGAGGGCCCACTCTTCTAGAGGTATGGCCTCCTTGTGGGCCTGGACTAGCCATTGTGTCTCAGTTTCCTGAGATAGGATGAATGAGCATTGCGTCGCTTGACATGCTACTGCTCCTCAGTTGAAAAATTTGGACTAAAATGGCTTTTAGAATTACTTAAATAGGCAGTCGGCCCTGCCCTATTTTGGCAGGCTGAAAAGGTGCATAGACATGAACCAATCAGGCTTCAGTATTCGGAAAAAAAAAACTGTTTTCCCCATAAGCATCAGAAACACTGACGCAATGCTCGTTCCCGTTATCTCAGGGAACCGAGGTTAAGTTAGTAACCGGAGCGTTATCTTTATAGTTTTCATTCTTGATGTGAATGGGACTTAAATGGGAATAGTTAACTAATGTTAACAAATGAAACCTTATGATAAAGTGATACCAGGAACATATACTTCTGAAACCACTTGGTAGTTTTATATGAATCGTGAGTAAATGATGACTGAATTTTCATTTTTGGGTGAACTAAACGTTTACTTCTAATTTTGTAATTCATCTAAACTAAAAACATATTCTAATAAATATGGAATTTGTTTTTAAAAAACAACCTTTTACATTTCAACATTTAATACATAAGTGCAAATAAATATTTCTTGAATTAAATCTTCCTACACTATCAACAAATTTTGCATGAAATCCACACTTTTAAAGAATAACGAGTGCCGCCCGTCCTTCTGACAGTGCTGTGTTAGGACACCGGAGGCTGGCGTCAGGCAGAGTAAGCTGAGCAAGCAGCAGTGCGGAAGAAAGCCTCGCTGGCATTCTGTGTTTTTTAAAAAGGGATTGAGGCAGAGACAACACGCTGACACCTCACACGTCAATGCCAAGAACACGCAAAAACTCTCTGTTCCT
Organism: Romanogobio albipinnatus; assembly: GCA_023566225.1. Classification (NCBI taxonomy): domain Eukaryota; kingdom Metazoa; phylum Chordata; class Actinopteri; order Cypriniformes; family Gobionidae; genus Romanogobio; species Romanogobio albipinnatus. Next base: position 56,560,056 of record CM042241.1, on the reverse strand, counting down.
TTGCCCGTCTCTTGCAAAACTAGCTATTGTTTAGATGAAGCACAGTAGCGTCACTGATGTTACCCACATTTTTGACTAAAGAATCAGACTTGTGAAAAACCCTTGAGAATATCACTTTTTTTTTTTTACATTTCTAAAACTCTTATTATCTACACTACTGCTTAAAACTTTTTGAAAGAAGTTAATACTTTGATTCAACAAGGGTGCATGAAATTGATCAAAAGAGACATTAAAGACATTTATAATGTTACAAAATAATTTTATTTCAAATAAATGCTTTGTTTGAACTTACTATTAATCAAAGAATCCTAAAAAAGTGTATCATGATTCCCATAACAATATTAAGCAGCACAACTATTTTCAACAATGTTAATAATAATAAATGTTTCTTGAGCAGTAAATCAATATATTAGAATGATTTCTGAAGGATCACGTGACACTGAAGACTGGAGTAATGATGCTGAAAATACAGCTTTTCATACATTTTTTTCAGTATATTTGCATAAGAGACTTTCAAAAACAACAATAATAATAATTAAATAACTTTTAAATAGTGAAAAAAGTGAATAAATGAGTGCTGACTCCAGGTATTTTTAAGACCCTAATTCCAGGCCTTCAGGTGTTCTGGGTAAATATAGATTGTAACTAAACTGTACAGTCAAAAGATCTTAATTAAAAAATCTTGCATTACCACTTACAGAATATTTTGTTGTTCATTACAACACAATTTAGCAGTTAACAGCCAAATTCATAAATTAAGATTATGAATTATAGGAATATTAATTTTGTCTCTCAAGATGTAGACCATTTAAAGGTCCTGTTCTTCGTGATTACATTTTTCAAACTTTAGTTAGTGTGTAATGTTGCTGTTAGAGCATAAATAATACCTGTAAAATTATAACGCTCAAAGTTCAATGCCAAGCGAGATATTTTATTTAACAGACGTCCCCTTTCAAAGCCTACAGCGAACGGCCGATTAGGACTACATCCCTCTACTTCCTTCTTTAATAACGTCACTCGAACACTGAGCGCATGCATCTCTGGTAAGAGGCGTGACCTTACCGGGCAACGTGCGCTAAGCTGCTGTCTAATCACAACCTATGATCACAACACAGGAACCGCTGGCACAATCAGAACTTGTTACATTTTCTGAAGGAGGGACTTCATAGAATAAAGGAAGTCATCAGCCCGTTTTTAGGACAGTGAAAACAGCGGTATACAGATAAGTAAATTGTGTGAAAAATACAGTGTTTTTTTACACGCGAAACTTGAACACATGTTATATTGCACACTGTAAACACAATCAAAGCTTCAAAAAACAGGAAAAACGGGACCTTTAAAATAACCAGTTCTTGAGAAGATTTCGCCATCACACCAGTCACCAATCCATCTTCATCTAGATTTATAGCAGAGTCATCGTTATGGCAACAGTCAACAGCATTTAACTCATCCGTTATCTCGTAACTCTTTGATGTGTGAATTCTGCTTTGTGTTTCACAGTGCTCGAGTGATCAGCCTTCCTCCCATCCAACACAATGTGCTATAGACGCTTACAGTCAGGACTCCCTATAATGAGCATGCTTGTTTGCCTGTGATAAGGGCCAGGCAGTGATCTAGTGGGAACAGTTGTGGATGTGTGTGTGGGTTAGGGGTAGCACTGTCACTTCACAGCAAGAAGGTCCCCGGTTTGAGTGTGTGTGTTCATGTTTTTCTATCCCGGTGGGGACTTCAACCTGAATGCACACTGACTGGGGACACTGACATGGGGACTCGTGTCACCGTGGGGACCTAAATTGAGAGAGAGAGAGAGAGAGAGAGAGAGAGAGAGAGAGAGAGAGAGAGAGAGAGAGAGAGAGAGAGAGAGAGAGAGAGAGAGAGAGAGAGAGAGAGAGAGAGAGAGAGAGAGAGAGAGAGAGAGAGAGAGAGAGAGAGAGAGAGAGAGAGAGAGAGAGAGAGAGAGAGTCCTGTGCCATGTATGGGGGATGGTTGGGGAAAGACCTACCCCAGAAAAATCATCACCAAGAAAATTGATGGACAGTCTCTCGCATATGGCAACAAATGGCCATAGAATCGCCCTTTCATTGAAACGGTATTCCCTGGTTACTGTGGCTCTTTCGGCAGGATAATGCACCTGCCACAAAGCAAAACTGCTTCAGGAAGGGTTTGAGGAGCACAACAACGAGTTTGAGGTGTTGACTTGGCCTCCAAATTCCCCAGATCTCAATCTAACCAAGCATCTGTGGGATGTGCTGAACAAATAAGTCTGATCCATGGAGGCCCCACCTCGCAACTTACAGGACTTAAAGGATCTGCTGCTAACATATTGGTGCCAGATACCACAGCACACCTTCAGGGGTCTAGTGGAGTCCATGCTTTGACGGGTCTGGGCTGTTATGGCAGCAAAAGGGGGCCTAACACAATATTAGGAATGGTCATAATGTTATGCCTGATCGGTGTATATATAATCACCTGTACCTGTAGATCCTAACAAAAAAACGTATGGAAAACATGTTGCCTGTTATTCCCATACAGATACAGATGTATTTACAGACAAAAATAGTGAATACATGAATGATGAATTCAAGCATCCATCCATCCATCCATCGTAAAAAGTAATATTTTATCATTTTGCAAACAAAATATCAACCAATATAAACATTTTTTTTTCTGTATAGGAATAACAGGCAACATATTTTCCATAAGTTGTCTGTTTTGAGCTACAGGTACAGGTGGTTAATGTGCAATTACTGAGAAAATATTAATTCATCTTAAGCAAATTATGACAGTCCTCTCAACTCCCTAGTGCTCCAGAAAATAAAATAAAATCTTTTTTAAAATGCATTTGCCATTATTCCTTTTCTGTGATATGAGGTATTCTTTCTCTCTCCTTCAGCATCAGACACAACGGCCCTCTTTTCTGAAGGCTACTTGAGTCTGAATGCACTGTTATTATAGGCATTATATGAAATTGGGTGTTTTATGTGAAGGCGGATTATGGATCAATAACGGTGTTGGATGTGGTTGGGATAACTGGCCACTGTCACTTCTGCTCTATTGCTGCTGTCAGGGCTGATTTATAAAGTATGTGTGTTTGTGTGTGTCCTGCTTCTTTCATTTATTCCACATCACTTACTTGAATAGTTGTTGCAGTGTGTCTCAATTTGCTCTGGAAAAAAAACCTGATTTGCGCAACGTAAATGCACCTACATGAGAGGGGACAATCTACATGTGCTTATAGAGGTAAGGAGAATGATTGCCCGCGCGCGCGCGTGTGTGTGTGATGAGGAAACATGAAAGTGAGTTTATACCCAGAATTTCTACAGTCCTACAGGAGACCTCTCATATTACAAAACACATTTGGAAACTTCAAATAAATGATGTCATGGAAATTCAGTTTTATGATTGAATGCCATAGAATTTCAGCATAATTAAAATCCTTCAATGCATACATCATTTTTTTCATCTGACATTCCTGAAATGCTTAAATGAAGGTGTCTCTGATAATGTGAATTATTCACATTTAGTTTTATACTTAAAGAGAGTAGCGTTCCATCAGGATCATAACACACACTGGACAGAATATCACTCAGCACAAACCACTGGAGATACACACACATTATATACACATTTATTTATCATACAGCATCTATTGTACATCGGATTTCGATTTGTGAACATATTGTATACTGTACATTGTATATTATTACTATAGCTTAATGTATACTGTTATTGTTTAATGTATGTTTAGTGTATATTGTTTAAAGTATATGTATATTGTAAGTATGTGTATATTGTTTAAAGCTGTGAGAACTACACTCACATTGTGTAAATTATTTATTGTTTATTGTAGAGTATACTGTGCTGTGAGTAATTGTGTGCGCATCAGATGTGTAATCTGTTGTTGCTTAAATGTTGTACATGTCATGTCATGACTACTATGTTTGCTCGGGCTGCACCTAAGAATTTCACCTACTGTTGCACTTGTGCATATGGTAGAGTGACAATAAAGTGATTTGATTTGTTCATGTTTTCATATATTTCCAGTGGAATTACATTGGTGTTTGTCATTAGTTATCTATAACTATTATCTATATGAAATATGTTTAGATTTATATTCAGCAAGTGAGCAACTTGTAGATTCTTCTATCCAAAGCAATTTACAGTATATGATAGATACTTATATTGCATCACAGGGTTAAAAGGATATTATTGTCATTGGTTTCTTAATAATATTATTATGATTTGATCATATTTTTACAACAAAATGTCATGGTTCTGTGGTATAACATTAGTACGGTCATCATATGTTCAAATTAGTGGAGTTCATTGAAAATGTTCAGTAAAATTTGAATTTACAAAACCAGTAGTTTTATATTATCCTATATTTAATAGATGTAAATTAGAATTCATTTCTGCAGTATTTCTTTTGACCGAAAAACCTGCTAAAAAGTCACGATGACCTGTGTATTTAGTCAAGGGGTTTCTGTGAACGTGGATCTGTGTCTATGAATGAGTTACAGGCCGACTGTGTAAGAGAGATGGTGCTAAACTACTATTCAAAAGTGTCAATACATTAAATGCATTTAAATAAGACTTGAAATAGTGTGAAATGAAAGCCCTCCTTCCAGGAGGAGCTCTGCCCCCCAGTGGCACAAACAGACAAAGCTAAGCTCCGGGTCTATGAGGAGTTCAGCCTACCAGTGAAAATGCTTGTTTATAGGGGGGGGATGCTTTTCATAAGCATCTAAAACTTTGTCTGTTTGGAATATTCCTTGACATTAAGGATTTAAACAATTATGTTAGAAGATGTCTTGTTTTGGTTAGAGACCAAAACACAAGCTTTATTCACTATATAAATAGGGAAGATATTTGCAGCAGCTTTACACCGTTACAGACCATTAACAGATTCAGTAAACAGGTTTATGTTCTATTATTATCCCTACAGAAAATCAATGAACGCTTCTGTTTTCAGAGGTTTTTTAAATATAAAGGTTGTGTTACAATTAGACATTAGGAAATCATGGATCATTCATTCATTTAAATGTATTACTAACAACAGCAACCATGACGCCACTTAAAAAGCATGATTGCTTAAATGTTGAGATTTTTGTATTTATCTTGTTTTTTCAGCATTTATATATAAAAAAAAAAAATCCCCCTAAATACAGCCTGAATTTATCAATTAAAATAAAAGAATGAACGAAAAGCAAAGTTGTTGTGGCTTCTGGAAAGAGCAGCGCATAAATTGCAGCTGAAATAAAGGGGAAGGCTCCTCTCTCTGGCTATGTCACTTTTACATAAGACCAAAATATAGGGGAACAATAGCAGCAATTCTCCTCTGAGTATATCGAGCCTGGATGCCGCTTCCCTTTCGTTTCAGTCAAACAAGTAGGAAACAACTAAATTATATGGCACACAAGGACAGTAGCGCCCATAATTTCAGGATCGACAAACCCTGCAATAGAATTACCCAAATTACCAGCACATGAACAGTGTAAAGTGGCATAATCCTTTGATGTTACTGACACTGCTGACTGCACAAACGTCCAACTGCCCTGCTCTCTCTCGCTCCCCTTCCTCTCTCTGTGCTGAACTGGTATCATCACTTCACGCTCTCATTTTACATCCCTCTGTGTCCATATCTTAATAACAGAGAGCGAATACCAAATGATGCTGCTATTTTATGATGACATTAAGAAGTCATTTATATTATTAGAAGTCAGTCAAGATGGGTTAGATTCAAGTAAGATTAGACCTTGGCAGTGCTGGGCAGATTACTTGCAAATTGTAGTCTGTAACTGATTACAAATTAAATGACGGAAATTGTAGTTAGTAATGTAATCTAGATTACTAATTTTAGGTAATGTATTCTGACTACTTTTTGAATACTTTTAGATTACATTTGACCTAACTCGTTGGTTTATCACTTAGATTTTATTGGGTACCATATTGATAGTGTATATATATATATATATATATATATATATATATATATATATATATATATATATATATATATATATAAAATCACAAAAGTGTAAAATTAAAATAAATAAACATTTGATTTTATTTGTTTACCTGCATGTCAATGTGACTACACCAGAGAACTGCGAACATGCAAGTGTGTTGCTAAATTATTGAAAAATGAACTTAAAGTCTCAGGGCGCCAAAGCAGTTTGTCTGACAAAAAAGTTTGGGAATCCCTGCATTACATGAACAAACAATAATAAACACGAAAACAGCGATGTCATTGCAGGTTTCCAGATTTGAAATATTAATGTCCAGATCAATAATTAGTGAAGTTCACTGGATATGATGAAGACGCATCAGCAGTGTTTAGTAACTTGCATATGTATTCATCTCATTCATTGAAAGGTGCTTTTGTCCCCAAACTATCACAGATTTATTTACATGGCCATTCTATGTATTGTGATTATATAATCAAAACTATGCGGTATGACACACAAGATAATTTTTTAGAGAGTAAAAAGAAGAATTAGGGAGAGTCAATAAATTATGAATAATTTACTGCCATTGTTTGAATAATGTGTAATAATCATCTAATTAATTGAGAGTACAACATTTTTTAAATCTGAATACGTAATTCAGATTACATGTATTCAGTTTTTTTTTTTTGCTTAATTAAAATAGAAATTAAGATTTAAATTAAACTAAATGCTCATTCAAATGTCCCATAGAAAGTGATTAAACAGACAAATTAAAAATATATGTTTATATTTATATATATATATATATATATATATTTTTTTTTTTTTTTTTACTTTAATTTCTCTTAAATCAGAGTAATTATGGTGATGAATACTCTAATAAAATAAGATAGATTTAGCATTATATAAATACAAAAACATCATAAATTACAAATGGAACAGGTAACGCCAGCTGACCTAATGCATTTTGTGCATTTTCTGTATAATAATTAGCCAAATCTTGTTATAGTACATTCACAAACATGAATACAGTTATATCACAAATATTTTCTCTTCTATCCCCTGCATTGCATCATATCATATCTTTGCCATTGTCTCACATGGTGTTCAATCCAGATCTGGCCACTGGCTTTTAAGTAGTTTTGAGACTAATGCACCAGCAATTTTATATGTATTCCATATTGAAGTAATTTCGGAGTGTATATGATTTAAATAAAGTAAGCCTAACCAAGCTGAAAGTAGCAGACATGTGATAATGTATTTATAAATGCATCATAGATCATAATGGGCCTTATAAGAAAAACACTTTCCCACTCAAATTACCTTGTAGACTAAATGTAATAGACTATTTTAGAATTTAGAGAGACACAGAGGCATAAATGCATTTTCATTACATTGGTTCAGGAACATTTTAATTTGGGACAACACACTGTAAAAAAAAAAAAAAATCATGATTTGTTATCACAACTTTTTATCATTTGTCGGAAATAAACTTAATTAATTAATGGGGTTTAGATAACATAATATTTTGAGTTTATATTTATTAAACCAATCTCCTTTGTTGTATTAACTCAAATTTTAAATTTCAACAAACTCAAAATTAAGGCAACCAGGTAACTTACTTTTTTAAGTTAAACCAACAATAATTGTTTTACAGTGCAGAATCCCCCCCAAAAATATTGGCCAATACCTGAAAACTACCACCGTATACACAAATCAAGCTCAACAGATAATTATGAGAGCACAGATCTTTTTAAGAGACGGAGTATCTCCTACAGCAGCGACGCCTGCTTTCTTTTGAGGAAACGCCGCTGTGTAAACAATAACAGCTTGAAACCGTGAGGATTTCTGTTTAGCGCTTGGGGCTACTGCAGATATGCTCTTGCATCCTCCTACGGCAAGAGGGAGGGAAGTTTTAAATGACAAACATAGACAAAAGAGGAGCATGAGAAAACAAATTAACCTGTCAGCCCCTAAACAACACGTCAGCACACCACACTTGACGTGATACTAATCTATTCTGTTTTATATTTCTGTTATACTGGGGTTTTTTGTGTGAAAACACTGTCATATATATAAAAGAGGATTGTGCGTTTCTGATGAGGATGTTCAGTTCTGTGGATGCTGCTAAGGACAGCTGAACATTCATTTCAAGAGAGTCTACTGATCAACTTTATAAAACCTTAAATATGTTCTAATGTGCAGGTAAGATAATCACATAATTATTTTCTTGTCATTTATAAACACTGCTTTTTATGCTTCAGGTTTAGAAAACAAACCACAGCAAATTGCTTCAACAACAAAATGCACATCTCAGCCAAAAATGCTATACACATGCTGTTACACTGCTGTGTTTTATTTAGGATGTTGGTGTTGAGTCAGAACCTAAATTCCATTTCTCGTGTTTTCAAAGGCTTAAGCGAATCTTCCCATTACACTCATCCGTCTCAAGACAAATGAAACATTTAAAGACGTCCCTTCTTAGAAAAGCAGGCGCTGTACGATTCTGATCAGAGGAAGCGAGAGTGCATAATGAATGATAACACTGCTATTTTTTAGTCATATCCTACATATGAAGCAGAAATTCACTTTAGTTTAGCTTTTTATAGGGGAGACCGGGGCTAGTTTGTCACAAGAAAGTTGTCAACAAGGGCTATATCTCAATCACTGAAAGGTTTTGCCTCAAAAGTCAGATTACTTATTCTCTGACAGTGGGTTTTAATGTTCAAGAATTTAGTTGTTTAAATTATTAAATTACAAATACAAAAAAAATGCTGAATAGGAATCCTTTTCAATAATTATATCCTTCAACCTAAAATATAATTTTTTTTAGTTATAGCTGTTAGATATAAAACCACCCAGGCATAAATTCAGTCATGAGACAGTGTATAGTATAAAGGTAGACAGACAATCGTATTTTTCATAAACATCATGTTCGGGAAAGTTTTATTATCTATTTTATCTATCATTTTGCGAGCGAACACAAAGTTTGTCAGGGGAACGCAAAATGTTTTGCGAGCAAACAAAGTTTCTCGGGGGAATGCAAAACGTTTTGCGAGCGAACGCAAAGTTTCTCGGGGGAACGCAAAATGTTTTGCGAGCAAACAGTTTTTTGGGGGAATGCAAAACATTTTGCAAGCGAACACAAAGTTTCTCAGAGGAACGCAAAGCATTTTGTGAGCGAACACAACGTGTCTCAGAGGAACGCAAAACGTTTTGCAAGCGAACACAAAGTTTCTCGGGGGAACGCAAAATGTTTTGCGAGCGAACACAGTTTCTTGGGGGAATGCAAAAAGTTTTGTGAGTGAACGCAAAGTTTCTCGGAGGAACGCAAAACGGTTTGCGAGCGAACACACAGTTCCCTTTCGAGGGAACTCTCACTGCGTCGGAACGACACTTTGGGGATACTCCCTAAGCACTAGCGAATCTGAAGTCCGTATAGAAACTAGCCCAATCTGATTGGCGTGCGTGATGACGTCATCGTGACGGCGTACCCGGAAGTATAAAGCGGGAGCCGGCGCATAGAAACGGCAGTTATTGCACTTCAGCATGGCGCTCTCTGTTGAAATTGTCTGTCTATTTGCTGTTGTTTGTCACAGTTGCAAAAGTGTGTGAATGATGGAAAAGAATGTGAGAGAGTTTAAGCAGTGTGTGCATCTGTGTCCCCGCTTCATTTCGGGCTCAGATGCACACCTGCTTTGTGTGCAGTGTCTGGGTGTTGAGCATGCTCGGGCAGTTCTCGAGGGAACTGCCTGTCAGCATTGTGAGCTGCTCACACTCAGACTGCTCCGCTCTCGGCTGGCCGTGTTCGATGAGGCCGGCCAGCTTTGTGAGCCCCAGGGTTCTGGACCCGCGATCGCTGAGGCGTCTCGGTGTCACAGACCATGGGGTTCATAGAAGGACTTGTCAGCGGGATCTGGGACTGCTGCGGCACTTTCCCAATCCTTGTCTGACAGTTCTAAAGATCTTCCTCCCCGTGTGGAAGCCCGCGCTGCGGCTTCTTCCCCCGGGGTTGTGGGGTTGGATCTGATGCTTATTCTCTCCGGTTCCGAGGAGCCGGATGAGTGTTGCATCAGGGCAGGTGGAGAAGCAGGAAGTGTTTCATCGCTTCATCCACTCACCCAAGAGGAGCTAATTGAGGTTTTGACTCGTGCGGTGACCAAATTGAAGATCAATTGGCCACAGGAAGTGCCGGAAATTCAGCCACCTGGTAGGCTGGACGACCGGTTTCTTTCTCGCCGGGGTTTACCTTTCTTCCCGGACCTACACACCGAGGTGTGTAGGTCGTGGAGGAAGCCCTATTCCTCGCGTATTCCTCCAGTATTGGATTATTCCAATGTTCTGGGGGCGCGCGAGGTGGGCTATGGGACGATGCCTCGGGTGGAAGAGGCTCTCACGAGTTATCTTTTCCCCGATTCTGTGTCGTCCCTTAAAACCCCAGAGCTGCCCACCAAACCCTGTCGGGACACCTCATCGTTGGTGGGCGAAGCTTATATGGCGGCTGGGCGGGCTGGTAGTTCCCTGCACACATTATCTGTCTTGCAGGCCTACCAGGCTGACCTCCTGAAAGAGCTCAATGGAGGATGTGCTGGAACTACGGAGGGCTGCAGATTTGTCTCTCCGCATCGCCAGGGAGATGGCCCGTGCTATCGGCCGGGCCATGGCTTCTATGGTGATGGTGGAGAGGCATCTCTGGCTGAATCTGTCGGGGATCAGGGAGAAGGATAAGTCCTTCCTCCTAGACTCCCCGATTTCGCCTTCTGGTCTATTTGGTGACGCGGTTGAGACCGTTGTCGCCGGGTACCAGGAGGCGAAGATGCAGTCAGCAGCCTTCCGCCAGTACCTCCCTCGCCACTCAGAGCCTGGGAAGGCGGCCCCTAGGGGGCAGCCTCAGCCGTCTGCCAGCTCCTCGCACCGGCAGGTGCAGAAAGAGAGCGTCGGCTCTAGAGCCCCTCCTCCAGGAGCCTGGCAACAGAGGCGGCGTTCTCACCAACAGTCCCAGCAGCGGTCTTTCGCTCCTGGAGGCAATCTGAGGAACGTACTCCAGGGCGGAAGGCTGCTGGGAAGAAGTCCTAGCTTCGGCTGGACTTCAAAGAGCGGTCCCCCCCGCAGAGGAGCAACCGAGGTTGCTTCCTCTGCGGCACTCCGGGGAAATCGAGGTAATCCCGCCGTCTATGATGCTTCGGGCCCCATCAATTTCCCGTGAACGCATGCTGCTCCAGCCGCCTCCGGAGGGACTTGCGGCTGGGCAGCTAACGCGTCCGCACATAGAGAATTGTTCCCAACCACTTCCTGCCGGTCATCTGCTTCAGGGGGTTGGGGACGAGGCTTGTGTAACACCCGAAGCCAGCCTCGAGAGCCGGTACTTTATACTTTATAGAGGCTGTACAGCCCCAAGTGGTGAGTCACTTGGTGCAGGGGGTGTGAGGTGGACCCAGTTAACTGGCCGGTGGCTTCAGTGCTGGAGTTCCTCCAAGATCGCTTCTCTGCGGGTCTAACCCCGTCCACACTCAAGGTGTCCATGGCTGCCATGGGGCTTTCCACACTCCTTTGGGTGAGGGTCTGGGGTAGGCACCAGCTGGATGTACAGTTCCTCCGTGGGGTTTGGAGGATAAGACCTGTGGCTCGTTCCAGACTCCCAACCTGGGATCTGGCAGTGGTTCTCGAAGGCTGGCTGAGGCCCCCCTTCGAGCCATTGGAGTCGGTTGAACCGAAGAGCTTGACCCTAAGGTGGCCTTTTCTCCTAGCGATTACATCGCTAAAAGAAAAAAGAGTGGGGGACCTTTAGGCCTCGGCTACAAGGCCGACTTGCCTGGAGTTCCTCCGTGGGAGTTAAGGCTATCCTTCACCCTAGGCAGGGCTAGGTGCCCGTAGTGTCACCAGGGGTGGTCAGGTCTTTTGGTTCTACAGGTTTGTCATCCTTCGCCTCACGTGACGGCGGATGAACCTTCACTGGAAGCACTTTGAGGAGTGCTGAGGGACATGGCATCATGGCAAGGTGATACCTTTTGACCTGCTGCACGTGAGACCTCTACAGTGGTGGTTGTAAACCAAGGGGTTTTCCCCTAGAGGGAATCCTTTCCGTATGATCAGGGTAACGCGCAGAGGCTTTCGTTCCCTAGTTATATGGAAGAAACCTTGGTTCCTGTCCCAGGGGCCGGTGTTGGGAGCGTCCTGTTGCCGGGAAACCGTTTCAGCAGACGTCTCCCTCACCGGTTGGGGCACGGAAAGGAAAGGGTGGAGAATTTCTCCCTACGGCGCCTGGCGCGATGGTACTTAGGTCCTAGTTGTGCCCGATCTCTGGCTTCACACTAGGGCAGGCGCTACCCTCGGAGTGGGCTAGTGGGTACTCATTCCCCAAAGTGTCGTTCCGACGCAGTGAGAGTTCCCTCGAAAGGAAACGGCTCGGGTTACATCTGTAACCCTTGTTCCCTGAGAAGGGAACGAGCACTGCGTCGCGTCACCACACCTCGGCACGCCTGGAGCGCATGCTTCAGAGCAATAGCTGCCGTTTCTATGCACCGGCTCCCGCTTTATACTTCCGGGTACGCCGTCACGATGACGTCATCACGCACGCCAATCAGATTGGGCTAGTTTCTATACAGACTTCAGATTCGCTAGTGCTTAGGGAGTATCCCCAAAGTGTCGTTCCGACGCAGTGCTCGTTCCCTTCTCAGGGAACAAGGGTTACAGACGTAACCCGAGCCGTTTCGCGGGGGAACGCAAAATTGGTTTGCGAATGAACACAAAGTTTCTCGGAGGAACTCAAAACGTTTTGCGAACGAACGCAAAGTTTCTCAGGGGAGCAAAGTTTCTCGAAGGAATGCAAAACGTTTTGCGAGCGAACACAAAGTTTCGCGGGGGAACGCAAAATGGTTTGCGAATGAACACAAAGTTTCTCGGAGGAACTCAAAACGTTTTGCGAACGAACGCAAAGTTTCTCAGGGGAGCAAAGTTTCTCGGAGGAATGCAAAACGTTTTGCGAGCGAACGCAAAGTTTCTCAGGGGAACACAAAACGTTTTGCGAACGAACGCAAAGTTTCTCAGGGGAACACAAAACGTTTTGCGAACGAACGCAAAGTTTCTCAGGGGAGCAATGTTTCTCGGAGGAATGCAAAACATTTTGCGAGCAAACACAAAGTTTCTCGGGGGGAACGCAAAGCATTTTGTGAGCAAACGCAAAGTTTCTGTTATATTTTGAATTAATTGTTTTGTATTTCATAATTGTTTTACTGTTTAAATTTAGCTGAAAAGCCATAACAGGCTGTTTAATGGCAGGTTCTCTTGCATGAGAAATTTAACGGGGTGTCTTTGTAGATCAATGAACTATATATTCAAAAGGGTTTTTTTGTAACCATGAATGCTGTTTTTCTATAAAGAAATTAACTAAATAACATGAGAAATTCACTCGAATAAAAAGTGTGGCAACTAGCCCTGGTCTCCCCTATTACTTTCTTTTCTATATTTCTATTAGTGATTTTTCCATTATTTCTTTCCATCTTTGCACTCAAGAAGCATTTTTTGCCACCTAATTAACCCAGATGCTCTGGTGGCCTACCTTCTTTAAAAGGAGAAGCCTTGCCTATGATCTCCACAGGGCCAAACCATCAGGACATTGTCAGGGCAAACAATAGCCTTATCTGGCTCCTATTCAAGACACCTGATTAGCTGAGAAAAAGGGAAAGAGAAAGAAAAGGCCATGTCCTTGCCCAGTAGCTGTAAATGTCAGCAAAAGGCCAGGGGACCCATCGCTTCTTTATATGCGTTAGCATATTTTACAGACGGCCAGTGGCAGGATGGCTTCACTTCAAACCCAGATTTTACATGGGACATCAAGTGGCCAGACGTAAACTGTTTATCATGCAAAAGAAAATATTTTAAATCAAACATTATAATTATTAATATTACAATAAACAGCAAAGGCCCACAAATATGCATTACAATTGGGAAGTCAATTCATTTCGGTGAATCAATTCTTTCAAAACGATTCTGTGCCTGGAACAGACACGCATTGCATATTAAGTTTTTGAGTTCCAATTCAGTTTGTAGCATTGGTAATTCAACTCATAAAAACACAAAGTAATATAGAACCTAAACATACCTTACACTGAACAATACTAAAAATTAATTTAATAAAATCTTATTTATTAAAACCAAATGTTTTGACCCAATTCAGACTGGTTTAACAATCAGACATTGCTAATATGCATAATTATTAACATGACAAGCGGAAAAGGAAAATTTACCTTTTTAGTTTTTAAATGTCGGGAAAATTGATTTTTTTATGGTTTCATGCTATTGTCAGAGAATAATTACTTCACTTAGACTGCTTCACTCACTCACTCACTCACTCGCTCAAAAAATGGACACACTTTATTTTTATGGTCCGCTTAAGACATTCTGCTATATAAAGTAACTATAAGTAACTTTGCAACTACAGGGAGTGCAGAATTATTAGGCAAGTTGTATTTTTGAGGATTAATTTTACAACATTAATAATTAAACAACAACCATGTTGTCAATGAACACAAAAAACTCATTAATATCAAAGCTGAATATTTTTGGAAGTGGTTTTCAGTTTTAGCTATTTTAGGGGGATATCTGTGTGTGCAGGTGACTATTACTGTGCATAATTATTAGGCAACTTAACAAAAAACAAATTTATACCCATTTCAATTATTTATTTTTACCAGTGAAACCAATATAACATCTCAACATTCACAAATATACATTTCTGACATTCAAAAACCAAACAAAAACAAATCAGTGACCAATATAGCCACCTTTCTTTGCAAGGACACTCAAAAGCCTGCCATCCATGGATTCTGTCAGTGTTTTGATCTGTTCACCATCAACATTGCGTGCAGCAGCAACCACAGCCTCCCAGACACTGTTCAGAGAGGTGTACTGTTTTCCCTCCTTGTAAATCGCACATTTGATGATGGACCACAGGTTCTCAATGGGGTTCAGATCAGGTGAACAAGGAGGCCATATCATTAGATTTTCTTCTTTTATACCCTTTCTTGCCAGCCACGCTGTGGAGTACTTGGACGCGTGTGATGGAGCATTGTCCTGCATGAAAATCATGTTTTTCTTGAAGGATGCAGACTTCTTCCTGTACCACTGCTTGAAGAAGGTTTCTTCCAGAAACTGGCAGTAGGACTGGGAGTTGAGCTTGACTCCATCCTCAACCCGAAAAGGCCCCACAAGCTCATCTTTGATGATACCAGCCCAAACCAGTACTCCACCTCCACCTTGCTAAGTCGGACTGGAGCTCTCTGCCCTTTACCAATCCAGCCACGGGCCCATCCATCTGGCCCATCAAGACTCACTCTCATTTCATCAGTCCATAAAACCTTAGAAAAATCAGTCTTGAGATATTTCTTGGCCCAGTCTTGACGTTTCAGCTTGTGTGTCTTGTTCAGTGGTGGTCGACTTTCTGCCTTTCTTACCATGGCCATGTCTCTGAGTATTGCACACCTTGTGCTTTTGGGCACTCCAGTGATGTTGCAGCTCTGAAATATGGCCAAACTGGTGGCAAGTGGCATCTTGGCAGCTGCACGCTTGACTTTTCTCAGTTCACGGGCAGTTATTTTGCGCCTTGGTTTTTCCACACGCTTCTTGCGACCCTGTTGACTATTTTGAATGAAACGCTTGATTGTTCGATGATCACGCTTCAGAAGCTTGGCTATTTTAAGACTGCTGCATCCCTCTGCAATATATCTCACTATTTTTGACTTTTCTGAGCCTGTCAAGTCCTTCTTTTGACCCATTTTGCCAAAGGAAAGGAAGTTGCCTAATAATTATGCACACCTGATATAGGGTGTTGATGTCATTAGACCACACCCCTTCTCATTACAGAGATGCACATCACCTAATATGCTTAATTGGTAGTAGGCTTTCCAGCCTATACAGCTTGGAGTAAGACAACATGCATAACGAGGATGATGTGGTCAAAATACTCATTTGCCTAATAATTCTGCACTCCCTGTACATGCCAACTAACTCTCATTAGAGTATTAGTAGATTTATGTTGATGCTCCCCAACAGACTTTCTACTGACTACAAGAGTCTACTAATACTCTAATGAGTTAGTTGACATGTTGCAAAGTAACTTACTTATAGCATCTGAAATGGACCATTTGAATAAAGTGTAACCAAAAATGTGGGTTTTTATTTAGCAGTTTTGCTCATAGCTTTAAATCATAAGACATTACAAGAAACCTGTCCATGTTGGCGCCTGTCTATTTTAGCTAACTACTAACAATTAATATTTGAATTTGCATCAAAATACCATAGATTTTAATTGGAATCTGAGCCTTAGATATCAACTACAAAAAGATCTCCTTCCTTTCAAAAGTTGCACAATTATATGGATTTTTATTATTTGCATTTAGCACTGTTTGCATTAGCAGACCTGTTAAAAACCACTGCCACATTATTGCACAGTATACCAAACTTGGAAAAGCCTGACTTGCATACAGAAATCAGTGATTGAGAGGGAAGAACCAACTGAATGCAGACCAATTAGAACACATTACATTGAAAATGAATTTCAAATTAATGTACATTAATGTATTATCTTGATAATAAGTGGTTTAACAATCTGAAATTTGTTTTAAAAGGTTTTATGTGATTTCCGACCATTAACAGGTTACAAAAAAGTGTACACTGGTAAGTACTTTATCAGAGAGAGTAGGTGTAACAGCTGAAGACAATTGAAATGGTATACTTTATTAACAGAATTAACAGTAGGAGAAAAAAAGAGTGAGAGAGAGACCTGCATTAACCCATGACAGAGTGATCATCCGTTCCTATGATGGAACCTCAATTAACATAACAATTTAGGATAACAGGCCATTAGTAGGACACGAATTAGGGGATTATTAGCAGCTAATTTTCCACCAATTTAGCACATTAGAGTGTAATTAGAGGGCACTGGAGTTGTTCTGACTCGTCTGGAGGGAATTTCTGTACTTCAGTTATGGGAGCGATAGGTCAGCACTCAAAGTCTCCAAGAGTGAAGTAGGTCAGTGCAGGTATGACCCTACTGAAGTGGACTTAGACAGCAGCTTACTATTCCTACTTCCTGAGAATAATGAGCAAAAAATGCTGGAAATCCATCCCAAACTCCTTACAATCAAACCAGGCTCCTAAACTTTCACAGCTACACATTTAGACTCAGAACGTGTTGGTTGCGTTTAGTTACAGCTGCGTTAACTCCAGGTTTCCACTGCCAAGCTCAAAGCATCAATTCTCTGCACACTACATCCATTCACCGCCTAGTTAGCAGCTCAATTACTAGCGCTAGACCAAATTCCCAGGCTAAAGATGAGGCCACCCACAAACCACCATCTAACAAAGACATCTCTGTCTGCCCCGTCCTCACGGCATGAACCCCCTTGAGTGGACAGTCAACATTGGACGCCCCGCAGAGATCATTCAAGCGCGGAGGATTCGCTACACGCTATACCACTAATTATTCCACCAGATTAGCGAGACAATTATTATTGCACTTGTGGTAATTAGAAATTATTTGAAGCATTTGTAAATTAGTCCTTACAACCTCTGACGGATAGGAGAAACTCATTAAAAAGACTAGTGTAAAACAGGAGCCCAGGAGGAGGGCTACCGGTTAACCACTGCTGGGAAAGCTGTTCACAGCTGTACAGCAAATAGATATTCTGTAGAAAATAATTAAAATGTGATGAATGTTATTATAGCGAATATACTTACTTGGACACAGTCACCTCTGATAACAGATCACTCTAAATTGTAATGCAGACACATGCTTTTTCTGTAAAGCTGCTTTGAAACGATATGTAGTCTATTGAGAAAATGGCTATACAAATAAATGTGAATTGAATTGTGTATATACAGTACCTACCTGAGGAAGGATTTGAAGTTTGCGAACAAGTTACTTATCATTTACATTTATGCATTTGGCAGACGCTTTTATCCAAAGCGATTTACATAGCATTCAAGGTACACATTTTTGTCAGTTCTTGCTTTCCCAGGGAATCAAACCAATGACCTTGGCGTTGCTAGCGCCATGCTCTACTGTTTGAGCTACAGGAAAGTTTACTCATTTAAAGCAGTAAACTTTCATAATGCAGTAATTGCTAGTGAGAAAAATGCCTTCAAGATATTCCAAATTCATTTTGATTGATTTTTTTTTCTCACTGGTTTTCTGAGCTTAGTCCATCCGTTCTGTCACAGGAATCAATTTCAGTTACTCAACTTGACAATGCATAACTAGCATTTTGCATTGCAAAGCAGTACAGTCTTCAAAATAACGGTTATTTATTGTCATTCATTGTTCCATGAAGAACCTTCAACATCAATGGAACATTTCTATTGCACAAAAGTTTCTTTTAGTGGAAAAAAGTTCTTTGGATTATTAAAATGTTCTTCACAATGAACAATTTACATAAAAGGCTCATTTGGGAACTCAAAATATTCTATGGCATCACTTTATACGGTTGCCACGTCTGCACAACAAAACCCACCCAATTGCTAATCAAAATTAGCTCGATCACAGCCAAAACTGTTGGTGCTTCAACTCGGCAACCAAAGTAGCCCAATTCCACGGGAAAACCACAGACTAAAATAGGTAAGTAATACGGTAATAAGGTAATACATTAAATACGTAAGTGTGCAATGATATAATTTATTAGAGCTGTATTTTGTGGTTCAAAAACAATCGGATTAAATTTATACAAAATACAACAAGAAATGCTAGAAATAAACTCAAATTTACATAAATGAGTTACAAACAATGATAAAAATAGCAACAATTAACTATGCATTTCACTATAAAGGGTCTTCTGCAAGAGTCTTGAATTGATAAATCATATTTTTAATCAGTTCATTTGAAACATCGGAACAGATTCAATTGAATAAATGATACTTTTCTGAAAACTTAATCAAAATAATTGTTTATTGGAAAAAGTAGCTTATTATTAGAAAAGACCAGTTAAAGAATAGTTCACCCAAAAATGAAAATTCGGTTTACATTTACTCACACTCATGTAATTTCAAACCTCTATGACTGGTCACCAAAACTGATCGGTTACCAACATTCTTAAAAAATCTCTCTTTTTTTTTGTGTTCCATAAAAGAAAGTCAAACAGGTTTGTAACATGAATGTGCATAAATAATGGCAGAAATTTCAATTTCAAGTTGGTAGCAACGCTACTTTTTGTTATTCGCTCCCCGACACTGCTGATGTTTGTAAAGTATACATGCACAGGTGAAATTAATGTCTGTAGAGATTTTAAAACACTAGACATCTGACATCAAAGACATGCTGACTTTGTAAATGGTTAAAGAGTAAAACTGAGGATCACACACTACCAGATCTTTAAGTAATTTCAAATACAATGAAAACATTAAAGCCCCGGGTATACTTCAGTTTCCATGTCCGAACATGTCTTACGCTAAGTTGTGTCCACACAATTTTCAAATTATACTCAACTGTGAATGAGCGCGGATGGCTTAGTTCTACACATGTGCAGTACAATTTTTGTGACTTTCTGTTGTACATGCACCATCTGCGCAGTCTTAAAAATTGGGCTGCACGGATGGCCGAAGTATACTTTCGAAGTATATTGCAAGCAGCGATGAAAGGGCCCTCGTACCCGTGCCACCACCTCCCGGAGGCTTTAGGAAAACAGAGCACAGTGGGCAATATGCATTCAAGTATATAAAAATAGGAGAACTACACCAGTCATTTGTATTTGCTACACTTCCTGCTACCAGTTGGGGGCACTATGACTATAACTCAATTTTGCCATGTAGATGTCCTAAGGCCAGGCCACTTATCAAACATGTGACGTTTGAGGCAGATTGGACACTGTATGCTTGAACAACTTTCCATTTCATGATGATAATAGCATGCTTTAGCACTCAGCTAAGTGTTGCTAGCATGTTTTAGAATGTTTCTAGCATGTTAAGGACTCAATTGCATATTTTATGTTGCTAGTAGTGCATCACAGTGTTAAATATGTAACTTCCTGTTGCCAGTGGGTGGGGCTATAACTATAACTGAATATTGTCATGTAGATGTGTTCAGGGTAGGACTCTTCTCAAACATGTGAAGTCTGGAACAGATCGGTTATTGTATGCCGGAGTTACAGCAACTTCCTGTTTCATGGCGTTAATCGCATGGATTAGCATTAGTGTTGCATGATTTAACGTGTTTCTATCATGTTTGGTACTTCATGGCATATTGAAATGTGTTTCAGGGAGTGAATTACAGTGTAAAGCATGCCATTTCCTGTTGTCCGCAGGTGGCTCTATGACTGAATACAGGCATGTAGAGGCCAGGCCAGGACTCTTATCAAACATGTGAAGTTTGGGGCAGGTCGGACATTGTATGCCTGAGTTACAACAACTTCCTGTTTCATGGCGAAACATCAAACTTTGTCAGGCCGCCACGGACACGCCTTTCAGCGAAAACTCAAGATCTCAGCAATTTAACATCGCAAAGGCCTTAAGATACCAAATATTATGTTTATCTGATAAAATCTCTAGGAAGTGTTTATTTTGTAAGTGATGCTATCGAGCCATTTTGCCACACCTAATTCTGAAACCCTTATAAGATGTACATTTTTACCACTTCTGATGCGTGTGCAAAGTTTCATGAGTTTTAGAGCATGTTTAGGCTCTTAAAAATGCAATTAATTTTGGAGAAGAATAATAATAGGCAGAGCAAATCCAATAGGGTCCCGACACCATCTGTGCTCGGGCCCTAAATATTCTAAAAGAGACACAAAATGTCATATTTGATACAGTTAGGGCTGTAATCTCCCAGTGGATTAGTCGATTATTAGTCGATACGTTCTGGCTCGACCAAAATTTTGATTGGTCGATTTTTTGCCGCGTTCATTTAATTAGTTTTGCCGCGCCGCGTTCATTTCATCAGGTGGAGAGCACTAATTGCTAATGGGGGTGTTTTTAGAGCACCCCTGTTTCACAGGTAACAGTCTGTCATCAGAACACCCCTCTTGTTTTCACTTTTTTGGGATTAGCCCAACCCACTGGTGAAGAGAAGTCTCTCGCTGGTCCTTTGTTTTTCATTCCCCGCTGGCTCAAACGCACACCCATAGCGGTAAACTTGAGGAACGCCCATCAACATACACATGAGGGGAAGCGTCACAACACCACGCTTCTGTCATGCCGCAAAAGTGGATCTGTACTGTCGGTTTTGCTGCGTTCATTTCATCAGGTGGAAAGCACTAATTGCTAAAGAGGTTGTTTTCAGAGCACCCCTGTTTCACAGGTAACAGTCTGTCTTCAGAACACCCCCCTTGTTTCCACTTCTTTTGGAAGTCCAACCCACTGGAGAAGAGCGACAGATTGAAGAAGGCTAGTTTTCTTTATATTATTTATTTAATTGTGAGAGCGTTTTTTCTGCTCTTGATCTGGCTTGTTTAATAAATATTCCTTTTTTATTAAAGTGGACGTGCCTTTTGTGTTTAAGAGTAAAAGCTTTAAGTTAATAGTCTATTAGTGTCTCAGCCGCTAAGCTGAGCTGATCCTATGTTCGAGCTGCACAGAGCGGCTGAAATGATAGTGTCTGTCAGTTATCATAATACATATGACAAAAACAATTGTCTAAATTATGTTGCATATTCCTCAAAAGTTATTGTGATGATATCACTAGTTGACAACATAGCCTATGATTTCCAAAAATATAGTACTATGATATTGCACAGATGCACGTGATGCAACGCTGTCAGAGCCGACAGACTCGTGTGTCAGACTCATTTCAGTGCAAAATAATCAGGTCAAAAACGATTCAATATACTGCAAATAACCTACTAGTTTTTTTATGTTTATTTATAATTCATTTAGGCAGACAACAAGGCTACCAAGTACTGCGCACAGTGTGCAGCTAATTAATTTAACTTTTTTTTCCCTAACGTCATTTTTAGTCGAAAATTTCAGGACTTCAGTCGACCAAGATTTTCTTTGGTTGATTACAGCCCTAGATACAGTATCCTCTGGCTGGATGGATTCATAGAAGCTAAAAACCAACCGATTTTCTGTGAAATTTGTCAACTATGACAGGCCAAAATCTGGAGACGGGCTCTCATTTTCTCCACCTCCAGAATCAAATCGGAGGAAAAAATCTGGGCAAAATTTGTGTAGTGTATTCCAGCCTCAAAACTATTTTCGCACTTAGTTCGATTATTTGGTCTAAAGTTTGATTCCACCGCCTTCCCTCTGTATAGTAAGAGATGAGCAAAGGCAATTTATTAGGAGACAAGGAGCTTTAAGAAATGCATTATACTATAATGAGTGTGTCAAAGAGAATGCAAAGATGCATATTTTGCTTCAGCAATAGATTCACTTCTGCGATTTAGAAATGGATTGATTTCATACTAACTGCAAAACTGCCCTGGAGTTTACATGAACAAACTTGAATGCACACCAGCAAACTTTACCAAACTTTAGGCAAACGCTTTCAATCAAACTTAATGAATCACTACAAAAACGAACGGCACCAAACGCTCTAGTGTGAAAGCAGCACAAGACACTGTCTTTGTTTTGCATGTTTTTGGCCCGGGCACTTTAGCTGTTCTCTGAATGAGGTAAGATTTCTTCTTTCAAAGCAAAATGTGAAGCAGGTGGCATGATCCCAAACGGTTTCTAACATACGGAAGGACTCTTAAACCTTTTCCACTGTATTCAGAGTGCAGCTGTCAATCACGGGCATAGATTCTGGGTGCACGGTGGCTGCTGAAGGGGCTTGAAGAAAAATGGGAGGGGGAGGGGGGCATAGAGGAAAACCCTAGCAAGGCTGGAGATTTCTTTAGTAGCGTCCTTTATTACTACAAAAGGGCTATGATTAGCGTGGCTACAATAAGGGCGGTCAGGAGAAGCATACCAATTAGGTTACTGTGAGCACTTTGGGTCGCATTGCTATGGAAACCAGCCCCACTATCTCACAAACACACACGCACACACCGCCCAAACACATCTCACATACACTCTTTGTGTAATTATTCAAGAGGAGGGTAGAGTGGTAAAATCAGAGGCCCGCAGTGTTGCCAAGCTCATAAACATAAGGGATATCAGATAGGGAATATCCAGTCAGCTGCATTTGTAGTAAAACACAACCATGGAAACATTTACAAGGGTCAAATGTGAGAGAAGACATCTGACCCTCAATCAATTACTACATCGTTAACTTTAGAATGTACGGTTACCTGATTTTGGAAAACAGTCACTTTGAATTTAAAAATGACCCCATTTACTTTCTTAATATCTGCTCCTGAATGAATGCATAATTCATATTGGTTAATGTTAACCAATAGCCAACGATATCTAGGTGGTTATCATATTGGTATATGTTAACGATATCTAGCTCGCGTTCAATATGTCACCATGCTGTTATGTAACGCCCACTTCCAATAATATCTCACAGGATAAATTTAAAGAGATAGTTCATCCAAAAATTTACCTGATAAATACTGAGTTTCTATTATCTGTTGAACACAAAAGAAGATATTTTAAAAATGTTAGTAACGAGACATTTGACGGTAGCCATTGACTTCCATAGTATTTTTGAATGGAAGTCAATGGCTACCGTCAAATGTTTGATTACCAATATTCTTCAAAGATATTTTCTATTGTGTTCTACAGATAAAAGAAACTCATACAGGTTTGGAACAACTTGAGGGTGAGTAGATGATGACAAAATTCTAATTTTTGAGTGAACTATCCCTTTAAGCCCCATCCAACATCTTTTCACGGAGTAAAATGGGTTGGGATTAGCAAATTTACATTGACCTTAAATGTCCCACATAAACTACTGAAAAGGTACACCACTGAACAATGTTTCAGCACAACCTCAGTTGATTGGTGTCAAGCCTTATAAGTATTGGTAAAGACTCTACTATTAGGAATATTTAAATCTCATGATTAGCATACAGGCAGGGCTTGACTGATTGATGCCGAGAATGTCATTTTGTGTGCTTCTCTTGCTCTTTCTCTACCTCTCTTTTTCCTTTGCTCCGTCACCCCTTTGTGTTCTCAAAAAGGTGAAAAACTGAGGCAACATTGGTACTCCGTCACCACACCATTAGTATCCCGTTTAATCACTTTAATTAATTTTCAGCCTCATAGTGGTAAACTAATCAAGTAGATGCCAAAAACAATGACAAGCCTTTGAAGGATCACACTGAAGGAGCGGTATTCCATTATATCCACGCTGCAGACATCATGTGGAGGGCAGACGGGAAATATGGGGAATACAACAACATCAAAGTGAATATTAGAGCTCATTTTTTTGGGTGAAGAATATCAAAGAGTCAAAATGTTTCATAATCTATAGAGATGCACCGATCGACCGGCCATGGACTGTAATCGGCAAATTTTTCTCAGTCTCACGTCTTTCCGATTCCGAGCCGTTCCATTTTATTGCCAGCGGCACAGGCAATAACATCAGCTGTGATGGCAAAGTGACACACACCCGCCTCCTCTCACTCACTCGTCTCATTCGCTCTGGTTTAATAGTGCTTGTATTGCACATCATTTTAGTCATTCCCGCAGGTTTCGCACTCACACCAACAGCGTGCGCACCTCTGATCTATACAAGCGGAGCGCACAAACCGCCACTCAAACAGCTTGTGAGTCGCATGTACCAAAAAGAGTGGCTTACTGCGCCTAAACAGTTAAATACATACAAAAGTATGTCAAAATGCCAGTCTTGGTGAGTATTCCGTTAAACCCAGTCAGTTTTGGAAAAATAACGCATGTTGTGTAACAGTATATTGGATCCGTGCATAAACTCTTAAAGTGATAGCAGCCTAATATTCCTGCTGCTGTCTGTCATGTTCATCAAAGAACAAAAGACAAATAAAATCACTCTGCTCTTGACTTAATGAGTTTTAGAAACTTTAACTAAGCATTAATCTGTATTTAATTTTTACAGTGAAGATTATCTAGTGTTATTTTACATTTGATTACTTTAATTTCTGTAGTATTCCTTACCTGAATGATAACCTACTGTTAGACCCACCTGAAAAACTTAAAGGCATGTTTATTTGATATCTCTCTTTATTCTATTGGATTTATTTGTGCTGTTGTTTGCAATTAGTTTATTTGTTCTTATGTATTGCTTACTTTTTACTTTGTTTATGAAAATAAAATGTTGCATTGACGAAAAATTTATTTTTGTTTGTATATGCTGTTGATTAGTCTTAGAAAGAAAATCGGAATTGGGAAAAAATCTGTATCGGCAGGTCACACTTACAAAAAAAATAAATAAATCATAATCGGCCAAGAAAATTGCATTCAGTGCATCTCTAATAATCTAATATGTTCCTAATAAATTCTGTAATTAATTCATGCAATTATTATTATCAGGTTTAATCATTAATCGCATTAGTTGTTTGTTGTGCACTCACGAAAGAGATTTTGCTTTATAGTTTGAGAAGTTGTTCAAATTGAGTAACTTGAAAGTACATTTTGGACTAAATATCCTTAGTAAAATTACCAGTCACACTTTATATTAGGTGTCTTAAACTATGTACTTACATTAAACACTTACATGTAAAGCGCTTTGGATGGCCATAGGTCTGTTGAAAGCGCTAAATAAATGCAGTCCATTTACCATTACCATTTACATTCAAATTAATTGTTAGGTCAAGTTTTTTTACTTATTATTTTACTGTGATTAACATACATTTTTATTTGAAATATACTCTTTTGGATAGCAACCTTTGGGTTAACTGCATTTTGGGTTAATGTAAAACCACTTTTTTCCTTAACAGTGAAAATACAAAAGACAAACATCACGATCACTTCAAAACACTGAATTCTAACTCCAGGATGCAGCTGGATTAAGGATTTTCGTCCATAATCTCTGGGCACTCTGGCTGTTAAACGGATGCCTGCCTGGCTTTGTGTGGCGAATAAATTTAGCTCCCCTGAATTTCATTCATTCACTGGTGCTCAAAAGCATCGATTCCGCCCTCTTCACCACCCTCAGCTGGATGCATTAGTGCCAGCACGAATAATACACAGTTTTAGAGCTCTGAGACCCTCCTCAGGGCAAAAGATTAAACCCTTCCACTCCTCAGAGGATCAGAACCATACACACTTCACAACACACACACACACACATAACAAATGAAAGACAAACACACATATTGCATCAGCAACATACTACACCCAAATATACATTGCCAGATACATATGCACATCACAAACAATTACACTTGATTCAGAAACAATCAAATTCACAGGGAGAATTTTGTACAAACACTCAGAAAGCACTCCAGATTACTGTTAGAAACAGCAATTTACTCAAACTCATTAATCAGTTGTTTAACCAAGCAATGGTGAGTTCAAGCTCTGGAAAAGTTTGGATTTGACCAAGATTTCACATGTTGTCTTCAGTAATGGGTTTACTTGAGCTATGCGATTGATGATCCTTGTTAAATATTTTTTTTTAGTTTGATTCTAGGTCGCATAAAATTGCGTGCCTAGAAGAGCAAAACTGTTGCCAACAAACCAGAGATTAAATTCCAAAACTGTTGTATTTTGCAATATAAAGGCCCGATCACACCAAGGATGATAACTATAAAGATAACGGTAAAGATTCTAAAAATGAATAGAATTCACACCACAGCTATAACAATAATGTTATAGAAACGATATCGTTGGAATCAGAAGAATTATTTCCAGGTGATGAATGATAAAAATATTGACAGCCAATCAGAATCCATCCTGCTGTAACAAACTCGAGCAAAAGACAAGCATTTAAAGCAACAGACAAGCACGCACTTAGAAGGAACAGGACCATATTGTCCACTAATTTGGACACTAATATAGTTATCTTTATAGTTATCGTTCTTGGTGTGAACGGGCCTTAAGTCATCAAGATATAAGAGTTTGACATCATTGGAGCCTCTAGATCTCCTTTCTGGTTTCCCAACTGATAAATACTGAATTTCTATACACTGAAAAAAATGACTTGTAGGATTTACTTGATAAAATCCATGTAACAATTCTAATAAATTTTAAGTAAAAAAAAAAAAAATCTAACTTATTAATTATTCATGCTCCAGTGCATGATGGGAACATCAGTATCAGAAAAGTTGAGTAGGTTTAACTTAATTTTAAATTGTTGATATTTACACTTTAATTTCTACATGCTTGAACAGAGAATCAAATATAAATGACATTTGTTTTTCTGTAGTATTTACTTCATAGAATCATAGAATCATACTATATACCAAAAGGTTCATTTTTTTCAGTGTAATTAAGCACTTATTATTTGATTTCTCACAATGGCTTCATTTAGAAGACAGTTGTGAAGTCTATTGACTGGTCAGCTGGCTTGTTCTGATGGAGAGGGTTTAGCTTTGGAAATGGTGAACACTTGTACATATTTGCTTATAGTAAAATTCCTTAAAGTAAAATTCCTCCAACATTCCTTAAAGGAGATGTACTGAAGATATATTTATTTACATTATTTTACAGTCATTTTAAAGCAAGTTCATTACCCATATGACTTTCTGCCTTTTGCAGCACAGTATAGAATATGTGCCAGACTTTTCCATACCGTGAAATTTAATGATGGCCACAAATGTACAGCAAGAAATTTCAGTCTAGCTGCGTTCACACTGCAGGCTGAAACGACCCAATTCCGATTTTTTTGCCCTTAAGCGACCTGTATCTGATCTTTTCATGACAGTCTGAACGACACAGATCCGATCTTTTCAAATGCGACCCAGGCCACTTGGGTATGTGGTCCAAATCCGATACATATCCAATCTTTTGAAATGCGTCTTCAGTCTGAACTGCCAGGTCACATGTATCCGACCCGCACGTCGTTGATACGCGACAAACGTCATCATTGTACGTTGAAGTAGGCGGGAAATTAAAAAAAAAAAACAACTATGGCGGACGATGCTGAGACCAGTCAGTGGAAGGGAATTAACATGAGAAGGTTGTAATGGTGCTGGCTCCGTTGTGAAAATAACTTTAATAAAGCTAAACGAACTCCAATGCTGACACCCATATTTGCCTACTTCCGTAAACAACAAGTGACGTCGTTGACCGTTGAGTACTCTTCTGCGCATGCGGGTCACTTCTGGGTCATTTCACGTTCACACAGGAGATCACAAAAGGTCGCATTTAATTGGAAATGTGAACGGCCTTGCAAAAAAATCGCATTTTTTCAAATAATCGGAATTGAGCATTAAGCCCTGCAGTGTGAACGCAGCCTCTGTTCCTCACACAAAGCTTTTGATGGATTCAGAAACCTTGGAATGTAATGCATGAGATGACTTTAAGGTGGTTTTATGGTGCTTTTGGAGCTTGACAGACTTTGTCCCCATTCATTTTCCTTGTATGAAGAAGAGTAACTCTGGCATTCTGCTAAACCTCTTCGTTTGTGTATCACGGAAGAATTTAGACTTGATTCAATTCAATTCAATTCAATTCACTTTATTGTCACACAGCTATATACACAAGTGCAACAGCAGGTGAAATTCTTGGTGCAGTTCCGAGCAACATAGCAGTCACGACATGACATGTACAACATTTAAGCAACAACAGATTACACATCTGATGCGCCCACAATTACTCACAGCACAGTAAACTCTACAATAAACAATAAATAATTTACACAATGTGAGTGTAGTTCTCACAGCTTTAGCCAATATACACATACTTACAATATACATATACTTTAAACAATATACACTAAACATACATTAAACAGTATACATTAAGCTATAATAATAATAATAATATACAATGTACAGTATACATTATTATTCACAGTAGAGATCCAATTATGTACAATAGGTGCTATATGATAAATGATAATAATAAATGATACATAAATGTGTATATAATGTGTGTGTATCTACAGTGGGTTGTGCTGAGTGATATTCTGTCCAGTGTGTGTTATGATCCTGATGGATCAGGAGTTAAGTAGTCTGATTGCTTGTGGGAAGAAGCTGTTCTGAAGTCGGCTGGTGCGTGTTCTAATGCTGCGGTACCGTCTGCCTGATGGCAGCAGTGAGAGCAGCCCATGGTTCGGGTGGCTAGAGTCTCTGATGATCCTCTGAGCTCTCGTCACACACCGCCTGGCGTAAATGTCCTGGAGGGAGGGAAGCTCACCTCCGATGATGCAGCTGGCCGTGCGCACTACCCTTTGCAGGGCTTTGCGGCTGCGGGCGGTACTGTTGCCGTACCAGGTGGTGATGCAGCCAGTCAGCAGGCTCTCGATGGTGCTGCTGTAGAAGCGTGTGAGGATGTGGCGGTTCATTCCAAACCTCCTCAGCCGTCGCAGGAAGAAAAGGCGCTGATGAGCCTTCTTCACAACGGCCTCAGAGTGGACGGACCATGAGAGTTCCTCTGTGATGTGGACACCGAGGAACTTGAAGCTGCTGACTCTCTCCACCGGTGCTCCATCGATGGTGATGGGGCGGTGTTCTCTCTCATTCCTCCTGAAGTCGACCACCAGCTCCTTGGTCTTGCTGACGTTGAGGGAGAGGTTGTGCTCCTGACACCACCGTGTCAGAGTGTGCACCTCCTCTCTGTAGGCCGTTTCATCATTGTCGGTGATAAGACCTACCACCGTCGTATCGTCAGCAAACTTGATGATGGTGTTGGAGCTGTGGGTAGCCACACAGTCATGTGTGTACAGGGAGTACAGGAGTGGGCTGAGAACACAACCCTGAGGGGCTCCAGTGTTGAGAGTCAGTGATGAGGAGATGTTACTGCCCATTCTGACCACCTGGCGTCTGTTTGACAGGAAGTCCAGGATCCAGCTGCATAACAGGCTGTTTAAGCCTAGAGCCCGGAGTTTAATGTCAAGTATGGAGGGCACAATGGTGTTGAATGCTGAGCTGTAGTCCACAAACAGCATTCTCACATACGTGTTCCTCTTTTCCAGGTGGGAGAGAGCAGTGTGTATTGTTGATGAAATGGCATCGTCAGTGGAGCGGTTTGTGCGGTATGCAAACTGCAGTGGGTCCAGTGAGGGGGGGAGAACAGAGCAGATGTGGTTTCTGACTATTCTTTCAAAGCATTTGCTGATGATGGGGGTCAGAGCAACAGGACGCCAGTCGTTTAAGCAGGTGGTTTTTGACTGCTTAGGTACAGGCACAATGGTGGACGTTTTGAAGCATGTGGGGACCACAGATAGGGAGAGGGACAGGTTAAAAATGTCCGTGAAAACTCCAGCCAGTTGGTGCGCGCACGCTCTGATCACACGGCCGGGAATGCCGTCTGGACCCGCTGCTTTACGGACATTCACCCGCCGGAAGGATCGGGTTACATCCGCTAAAGATACGGAGAGTGCACCAACCTCTGTATCTTCAGCCGCGAGCTCTCTCTCCGCGAGGGCGGTGTTAGTTCCCTCAAAGCGAGCATAGAAGGTGTTGAGCTCGTCCGGGAGAGAGGCAGCGGTGTTCACGGTGGAGTTTGTGTTCCCTTTATAGTCCGTGATGGTGTTAATTCCCCTCCACATGCTTCTGGAGTCGGTGGTGTTGAACTGTCCTTCAATCTTGTCCCTGTACTGCCGTTTTGCTGCTCTGATGGTTTTCCGGAGGGCATAACTTGCTTGTTTATGCTCCTCCGCATTACCGGAGTTAAAGGTGAAGGTTCGCGCATTGAGTGCCGCGCGAACATCCCCGTTTAGCCACGGCTTCTGGTTAGGGTACAGCCGAATTGTTTTGGTCGGAACAACGTCATCTACGCACTTCCTGATGAAACACGTTACGCTATCAGCGTAGACCTCGATGTCGTCATCAGAGGCCGACCGGAACATCTCCCAGTCCGCGTGATCAAAACAGTCCTGTAGCATAGAATCTGATTGGTCCGACCAGCACTGGATGGTTCTGAGGGCGGGTGCTTCCTGTTTGAGTCTTTGCCTATAAGCGGGCAAAAGGAGGATTGACGCGTGATCTGATTTGCCGAATGGTGGGCGTGGGAGTGATTTGTATCCATCCTTGAAGGGGGAGTAACAGTGGTCTAAAACACGGTTCCCTCGCGTGTTGAAGCTAACATGTTGGTGGTATTTGGGTGCGATGCGCTTGAAGTTGGCTTTGTTAAAGTCTCCGGTCACAATAAACGCGGCCTCAGGATGCGCGGTTTCCTGCTCACTTACTGTCCTATACAGTTCCTTTAGTGCCCGGTCTGTGTCGGCTTGTGGGGGAATATACACAGCTGTGATGATGACCGCGGTGAATTCCCTCGGTAGCCAGAATGGTCGGCACAGAACCATGAGAAATTCCAGATCAGGAGAACAGAAAGACTTGATAGAATGTACGTTCCTCTGATCACACCAGGATCGGTTGATCATAAAACATACACCCCCGCGTTGCTTTTCCCGGAGAGATCTTTTTCTCTGTCCATTCGATGCACGGAGAACCCCGTGGTTTCGATGGCCGAATCTGGAATCTCAGCGGACATCCAGGTTTCTGTAAGGCAGATAATGCAGCAGTCCCTCGTGTCTCGCTGGAAAGAGATCCGCGCTCTCAGCTCGCAGAGTTTATTGTCCAGAGACTGAACATTAGCCAGTAAAATACTGGGAAGCGGGGGTCGGTTTGCGCGGCGTCTAACTCTGATAAGTACGCCGGCTCTCTTCCCTCTTCTCCGGCGTTTGCGTGGTCGGGCCGTCCAGACAAAGGGTTCCGCTGCTGTGTTTGTAAGCAGCGTGTCGTCACTGAAGAATTTAAAGTCCGGTTTTCGGTGTGCGATTGCCGAACCAATGTCCAAAAGTGTCTGTCTGTCGTACTTAGTAAGGCAGACAACATCCAAGACGAAAAACATAAGAACTATAAACAGAACAAACAAAAAACTACAATGTTCCAGCGGAGCTCGCAACGTAGCAGCCATCCTCGGCGCCATTCCTCAACGCTTTTCTCCTGAACCTAAGCGGAAGAGAACTGTGAAAGTTGAGCGGGTGACAAAACTCTACCAAGTGCCTCAGAATCACACACAATTTCTTCTCCATCATTTCTGAGAGTAAAACTCTGTTCATTATTTAATAGCTTTGTGAATTTGGCCCTAATTGTGCTGATGAGGCAGGGAGGAGAGACATCTCTCAATTGATTGCTGGGGATCAAAACAATGCTAATTGGGTTTCTGTAGAGTCTTTGATCATAATTCAATTGAGTGGTCGTAATTAATTTAATGAGAATAAGTCTGGCTGTGACTGGAATTACAGCTGACAGTTTTATGAAGACGAGGATGAAGAAGGGAGCGACAAAAGATGAAGACGAGGTGTGCTGCAAGAGTGTCTGAATTTCGATGTTTTTCTCCTGCCTTTTCTCCTGTGCTTGTTGCTTTGCACAGTGAGCCCCATTTATACAGATAGATGCTTTTAAGGATTTACGTTATCTGTTCGGGGGTTTTTCTTACTTAAAAGTGAAGTGCGCAAGTCGCCACTTAAACAAAAAAATCGTAAAGTTAATATAATAAACATAAGAAATAATGTCACACTGTGAGAAACAAAGTTGCATAGTGAGATATAATGTCAAAATTATGAGAACTAAAGTTGCCATTAGAAGCTATAAAGTACAATAAAATCAAATTCGCATTAGGAGATACAGGCCTGGTTTCACAGACAGGG
Source organism: Romanogobio albipinnatus (assembly GCA_023566225.1). Classification (NCBI taxonomy): domain Eukaryota; kingdom Metazoa; phylum Chordata; class Actinopteri; order Cypriniformes; family Gobionidae; genus Romanogobio; species Romanogobio albipinnatus. The sequence goes on along the minus strand of CM042241.1, from coordinate 56,527,500 downwards.
TTTAGATTAGGCCTTAGTTCAATTAGGACATTCAAGTAGCTTTTATTACAAGTGCTTTAAAAAATAACATTACTGGTGTGTATCAAACTATGGCACTGACATATTTTAAAGGGGTGGTTGATCAGCTTTTTTCGAAGGCTTGATTGTTTATGGGGTGCACTGTAACATGGGTTCATGCTTCGTTTAAAAAAAACAAAACAAAACATTATTTTTCACATATTTTTCCCTTTATTCTACACCGCCGTGTCCCTTCTCGTAAAAACGGTCTGTTGAGTTCCTGGTTCTATGAAGCCCCTCCCTCAGAAATACGCTGTTTGATTTCAAATGGTTTGATTGATTCGCTGGCCCAGTGAGTTGTGATTCGCTAACCGCCTAGTGCACGTTGTCCGGAAACGTCATGCCCCTTACGATTTCGGGTAGTTGCATATGCTCGGGTGTACTGTAATAAACAATGGCGTCAATATTGCCTTATCAATTTGAGCCCGAATTAGACCCAGAGAATATTAGTGAAGAGGATCGATCAATCAGAACCTGTGCAAGAACAGCTGTTACAGGACATTTCAGAATGGTATGCTTTTTATTTAAAGTTGTCTCATACTTTGTAGATACGCTGTTATTTGTAAATGCTACCACTGTTTATGTTAGCTTTTGATATACGGTTTTAGCCTTATTGAAGCTATAGTACAGCAGAAAACATGATTGCCTTTTAGCCTTTTTTTCATATAATCGTTCTAGCAAATGATACTACAGTTCTCAAAGGTATTATTTGATTACAGACTGTAAATCTATAGTGATCGCTACTGACTATATAGCACCGTTAGTTTTGACTTCATAGACCGAGTGTAGCGAAATATCTTTCAAAAAGGGCCACTCAACAGAGACTGCACTACTGTCGGTCACTGAAGCCCTGCGGATAGCTAAAGCTGATTCCAAATCATCAGTCCTCGTCCTCCTCGATCTATCTGCTGCCTTTGACACAGTCAGTCATCAGATTCTTCTGTCCACCCTCTCATCACTGGGCATCACAGGGATTCCACTCCACTGGTTTGAGTCCTATCTCACAGGTAGATCTTTCAAGGTTGCCTGGAGAGGGGAGGTATCCAAAGCACATCAACTGACCATGGGGGTTCCTCAGGGCTCAGTGCTTGGACCTCTCCTCTTCTCCATTTATACTACATCACTGGGACCCATCATACAGGCACATGGCTTCTCATACCATTGCTATGATGATGACACAAAGCTCTATCTTTCATTTAAACCAGATGATCCCACAGTAGCTGCACGAATCTCAAGCTGTCTGTCGGATATCTCGGCATGGATGAAAGAACATCACCTGCAGCTCAACCTGGTAAAGATTGAGCTTCTCGTCCTCCCTGCTAATCCGACTCTACAACACGACTTAACCATCCAGCTAGGTTCATCTTTGGTTACCCCTTCAGGGTCGGTCAGAAATCTTGGAGTAATCTTTGATGACCAGCTGTCCTTCAAAGACCACATTTCAAAAACAGCTCAGTCATGCAGGTTTGCGCTGCACAACATCAGGAAGATCAGACCGTTCCTAACCGAGCATGCAACACAGCTTCTTGTCCAGGCCCTGGTCATTTCTAGGCTTGAATACTGCAATGCACTTCTGGCTGGACTTCCATTGTGTGCAAAACGCTTCAAATGATTCAGAAGGCAGCGGCACGTCTTGTCTTCAACGAGCCCAAAAAGGCCCATGTCACACCTCTCTTCATCTTTCTGCACTGGCTACCACTCGCTGCTCGCATCAAGTTCAAGGGTTTGACGCTTGCTTATGGATCCACCACAAGCTCATCACCCGCATACTTTGACTCGCTCCTACGAGTCTACACCCCCACCAGAAGCCTTTGCTCAGCTAAGGAGTGGTGGCTTGTAGTACCATCACAGAGAGGCATGAAATCCCTCTCCAGAACATTTTCAATCACCGTTCCCGGCTGGTGGAACGATCTTCCCACCTCCATTCGAAATGCAGAATCATTGACAACATTCAAAAGACAGCTGAAAACTCATCTCTTCCGTGAGCACTTAATCGTATCTTTTTCCTCTATTTTCCTCTATTCCCTCCTTATTCTAGCTTAGGCTACTCTGAGTAAAGTCCAAAACATAGTATTTCAGGCACTTTTTGCGTTTCTTCGCCTCTTCATGACGGATCGCTTCCTGTACTCCTCAGTTGTAAGCCGCGATAAAAGCGTCTGCTAAATGCATAAATGTAAATATCTGTCGCCAGAACGATGAGACCATTACAAAGACTAATCATGGATTTATTACAGTGGCCATTTCAAACACAGAACCATGTTTAGCGTGCCTGTATTTACACTGATCACTTAAACGCCAACAAACTCCAACATTTGAAGTTCGCAAATGGGATTAAAAATAACTTTGTAGGTGTTTGTCAGATAAATTTGAATTAGCAATTAGGTAACTGGCTAGTGGAGCCAAACAGCATTTCCCTTTGTTTATGTCCTTGCTACAGCATAAAAATAACGATAGAAACTATTCATGGAAAACACATAAAAAAAAGAATAAAACATACTTGCAGGTTGTGGCACATAAACAACAGCTTCTGCTTTTAAAGAGGGAACTGCTGTAAAATATGCAGCACAGAGAGCTACATTTGGATTATAATGTTCAGGAAGGTTCAGCGTTTCGACAGCATGGCAACAACACTACATAACTCTTCCTCTTCTCAACATGGCCTTTGTTGCGTGTTCCAGTGGGCGGGGTTTATGTAAATGTTTATGTAAACAAGAAGCTTGTTGTAGTCCCTACTGGCTGTTTGTTGTAGTCCTTAAAAAGCAATTTCTTTAAAAGAAAATATATCCCTTTTCTTTGAGCGTCGTAACTTTGCAGATGTTGTTTATGCTCAAACAGCAACATTACACACTAACTAAAGTTAATAAAGTCAAATTTTAATCAATCACCCCTTTAAGATATGCCAGTGCAAGTTGCTTTCAGTTAAAACAGCTCAAACATGCATTTTAGCTTAAGCTTTGTCTGTGAAACCAGGGGACAGAGATGCGATAGAGATCACTTGTGAGATACAAATTTGCAACCTTGATTACGACATAAGTCGCAATTATGAGATTTGTCACATTGTAAGATTTATTTAATGCATTTGGCAGACACTTTTATCCAAATCACACTTACAGTGCACTTATGGGACAATCCCCCTGGAGCAACATGGAGTCTTGCTCAAGGACACACTGGTGGTGGCGACTGCTGGGATCAAATCAGCAACCTTTCGCATATCAGTTCACTGGTTTAACCCACTTGACCCACCATCTCACCAGTATATAGTCGCATAGTGAGAATAATAAAAAAATAGATACAGTCAAAATTAAGAGTAATAAAGTCATATTGAAAGAGGTGTCACATTGTGAGACACAAAGTTGCAACTGTGAGATTTTAAGTCATAATTACGAGGTATAAAAGTCACAATTGCAAGAAATAAACTCAGATGTTAAGAGTAAAGTGACAATTAATTTTTTTAACTCAAATGTCTTAAATGTTTTAGTCTGAGGAGGAAACAGGCAGCTATACAGCACTATGTTTAATTAAATTATCTGACCTTTTAATTGAATGTTTAAATCTAGAGCCACAGTAAAGAACAAAACAACAAGAAAGTAAGTGGTCTTGCTGTACAGGAAATCTGCAAATGACAAATCCCCAGACAGCACTACATCGAAACAACCCTGAATCCAAGAGACAGTGATCCACACTGTGTTTACCTCCGATACTGTCTGTTTATCTTCCTCTCTTCCCTAATCTGGATATAAACAAGAGTCATGCAAAGTACTTAATAAAGAGTTGGCTTGCTCCAATATGACAGGCCAAGCTAATAGGATTTAATGACAGTCCATTTACATGTCAGTTTGTGATGTTGTGAAAGAATGAGAGGGATTGGGTTGGGGGGGGGGAAGGGAGGAGCGAACGGGGATATTCTGGGCCGCTTTTGACGCTGACAAACGTAATTACATTAGACGGGTTGCGTCTTGGCGGAGTGTTGCAGCATGTATCTGTTTTTAAAAGGAGGGAGCCTCTTTACTCTGGATCTTGTCAGGTCTCATCTCTTGCATCTATCCTCTTAGGTAGAGAGAGCTCATCCGCTTTTGTGCGCGTCTCACTCGCCCGCCCGCTTGCGCACACACTGCTAAGGCCGAACGCCAATTGGCTTCCATTTCTCGATTAGCTTTGATGTCGAAGACGCAGCTCATCTCCAAATGCTTCCATTACTGGTATCACATTAAAGAGGGAGTTCAGCGACGGATCTGAGTGTGGTGCACTTTCATGTGCATTCTCTTCATGTGGAATACTTCACCTCACTCACCACCATGTGTAATTTCACATCTCTTAGCATACGCCGTCCCTGCTGCTCTGGAAACTCGGTTCAAATGGAGTATACTGTGCTTGAGAGGAGTGTGGAAGATTGTAAAAGCTGAGCTTCAAAGTCTAGTTGGAGAGCAGAGAGCGAGAAAGAAATGTGATGATGAAAAAATCCCCAGAGCTTTAAAAAGTCTAGAACCATCCCAACAGGGTTTCCAATTATTTAAAAATGCTGATTCCCAGGAAACTCTCATTTTAATCAATCTTGTTGTTCAGCTCATTGTTTCAAGAAGTTTATTCACTCAAAAAAAAAAGTGGTTGGCTCATAATCATAGGGCAACCAATTTTGGTGCTATATAGCACACGTTCTGTATATGGTAGCGGTGCTATATTTTCATCTGTTCCGGAAAAAAACTACGCTTTTAGCGCCACCCAGTGGACATTTCACTTTGAAACTGTCGCGATATGTACGTATTGGTACGTATTTTGGGGTTTGCAAAAAACATTGCCACAGGCAAGTTTTTCCAATGAGACCAGGCTGGTAATGTCCTTCCAATCGGCCCAAAGATGGTTTCCAACAGAGCGGGTGAGTTAAATTACTTAAAGTAATTTAATTCCAACTAAACTTTTATCTGACTTCTCTATCTAACTTTTATTTTATCCCAACCTCAAATTTAGGTTAGAATGCCAATTAATTATTTATTATTGACAATTTTTATAATAATTATCTAGACACACTAGTCTGACGTCGTCATACTCAATTCTAGTCAGAACATGAGTCTGATACTGCTCCGTTAGGCTGTGATTATGTGGTGTGTTTGAACCGAACCAGGAAAGACCTCAATTGGATAGACCTACAACCAATCCGAGCAATGGAGCGACGCATAACGTCAGTTGTCAAATGTCAACAGAACTCAACTGCACTGTGTTGCCAAGTCCGCAGGTTTTTCCATGTCCGCGGGTTGAAGTGACCACAATTATGTGATATACAGACCCAGGAATGCGAATTTTAGCAGGCAGCCCAGCCAAAATAACACACATTTCCCCCCCAAATGCCATTTTTTTCCAGAGAAATACCCCCCCCCCCCCCCCCCCATACACTGTGATACACAGAGTATCCTTAACCAACACGATCATCACTTCTGAGAGAAACAGTAAAGGTGAATGCATATACGAACAAGTTCTCCGTTTAGAATTAGAACGAATTCAACCCAAGCGCCTTTGATGACGTGGATGATTACGTTACTGTTTATCATCTGTCCATCGTCGTCTAAAGCCCGCCCTGACAATTTCATTGGTCCGAACAGTTTCTGTTCGGGCATAATTACTCCTCTACGGATTAAGTCCAGACCCGAATGTTGTGGGCGGGGCTAAGTTCGGCTGGCATCCAGGCTACACGCAAGACCACACCGAATGCTGTGAGTTTTAGAAATCAGGAAGTGAGAGAACATTGAGCTTGGTACATTTTTCATCTTCAAACCAAACTTGTCTCGAGCTGACAAAATTCACTCTAAAAAATGGTGTTATGGCACTAAAAGTGGTTCTTGGTCGTAATCATAGGGGAACCACTTTTGGTGCTAAATAGCACCATAACTTAACATGTTCTGTATATGGTAGTGGTGCTATATAGCACCTCAGTCAAAGAGCCGGTGAAAAACCGGTGAAGAATCGCTGAAGAACCACTGAAGCACCAAGATTGGTGCTATACAGCAGGTTCCCCTATATGATTATGAGCCAAGAACCAATTTTACTGCCATATAGCAACATTTTTTAGAGTGTTTAAATCCTTTCCAGTGACCTTCCCATAATTTTTATGTGTTAGGTCAGTAGGCGGAGACTGAGAGTAGGCAGTCTTTTTCAGCTGTTCTAAATGCGTTTTGGACTACCTCTGGAAGTGGTTTAAAGAGCACAAGCTCAAAACGTTTTAGACCCCATTTACATCTGAATTTAGCATCGTCCACATGTGAACCAATCAACTAAAACACATCTTTATATCAGGTGTAAACGGTCTCAAAGAATCTTTTTGAATAGGCATTCAAAAATTAGCAGGATATTCTGACTCTTTTTTTGCAAGTAAAGGAATGCTACTATTTCCTGACTTTTTAGTAGATGTTTGACAAAAATGTTTTACTTAAACTCTAAATTCATGAAAAACAACATATTCATGCTATAGATGTCCTTAAGATACTGTGAGCCAGAGAGTGAGGATGTTTTCTGTACTTTTATCAGTTCAGAAGCAGTGCAGAATAATACGTTTATTTCTCATTTCAAACCCATATGAATTTTTAAATCATTCACTGGTTAAACAATAGGAATAATTTGATCTTTACTTTAATTAAATCTTCAGATTCAATTTACAGAATAGGGCAAGAAATAATAATATTCATTCGGCAGGACACCGTTGCAGATTATCTTTGCCACTAAAATCATAATTAACGCATTAAATACATTATTTCAGAATCCAATTTCCATAACAAATGCTGAAATGTGTTGCTCTTCAGCACTTTAATTGACTTTTTAAACAGTAGTTGAATCAGCGAATTGCAAGATTGCAAAGGTTTATCAACAAGACGAGTGAGAACAAGTCGATACAACAAATACAACACAGTTTAACATGTAAGAAAAAGTGTCCATGTTACATGTAATAACATAGTAATAACAGTAAATTATGCATAATTACATGCAACTAACCCTCAACCAAACCATAATCCTACCCTAACCCTATAGTAGCCTAAGTACATGTTGTTAGTTAATATTACTCAGTACTTAAATATATAATTACACTGTAACAATGACACCTTAAAATAAAGTGTAAGCAAAAGTAGGCGGTCTTATAATATAGGCAGTGTATAATAAAGACAGATGACAGCATATTTTGATTTGGAATATAAAGCCACATTCTCCAAACCTCATTAATGCTTCCAGACATCTGACATTGTCCAGAGAGTATGAGCAAATACTGTCTGAGATACTGCCATTAAATACACTATTTTGAGCCCCCATACGTTTAGATATGGGCATGAATAATGAACGCAAGCATTCAGTTAAAAAAAGAAAAGAAATTCATACTTTTATTCAACAAGGATGCATTGAAATAATCAGTAAAGAAGAGTAAAGACAAGTAAAGACTTCTACTTCATTACAAAAAAATTATATTTCAAATAAATGCAGTTCCTCTGAACTTTCTATTTACCAAAGAATACAGCAAAAAAAAGTATCACAAACATATTAAGCAGAACGATTGTTTTCAACAACAATAAGAAATGTTTCTTGAGCACCGAATCTGCATATAAGAATGACTTCTGAAGAATCATGTGCTACATAAGACTAGAGTAAATTACATTTTAAGAATATTAGCAAAACAAAATGTTATAATAATTCACAATATTTAAGTTTTTACAGTCTTTATGCGCATAAGAAACTTCTTTCATAAATTTTGAAATGGTATATGCATATGTGTGTGCAGACCTACGTCCCAGAAATATTCCCCTCTCAGCATTAACATAAAATTTGTTGTTTTCCCCTCTTCCCTTCCCCCTTTTTAATTCCCATCACATGTTCTGTAATATAACTTTGATGAGTATACGTTAAAGGCCTTAAACTAATCGCGCTCCTCACTGGGAAAAGGAATTAGACTTGATCGCTCTAATATCATGACGAAGATTCCTGCCTCCACCGTCTGTCAATTTTCCTCTGTCCGCTGTGATCGCTAAATTGTCGTTTAGAAGACAAGAAGGGGCCCTAGGGACGGCACAAAAGGAGCGTGGAGCTGACCAGCGCTCAGGTGGAATTGAATTGGAAATCTTCCACAGGGTTGTTAGCATAACAAAAGGCCTTGTTGCTTTAGACAAAAGCAGGCGGCTTAATGTAAAAGAAAAAAAAATCAATCTCTCAGAGGAGGGAGGTATTGTGCAGGCAGACGTACAGGTGTTCTTCTACCGCTCCTTAATCAAAAGTGTCAAAACAAAGTTGGAAAGTTATCTTTTCTCATGCCAGCAGAAGTGGCACGTGTTTGCATGCGCAAAAAGTGTCTGTCTATTGTTAGAAAGCGTAGAAAGGAATTGGGTATACAGTAGGTAACAATCTTCGCACCCACGGGAATGTATGAATATACATTATGAATGTATGAATAGGAACTAAAAAGGAGCTTCAGCAAGGGCACAAACCTTATGGTGTTTAACCCTCCATAAAAATTTAACCCTCCACAATTTATCAAATAAATTCTTAACACAGCTAAGTGCTTATAGCTGTAGTACATGAGCAAGAGTGGCCTTGGGATAGGCGTCACAGTTTATCAATGCATTTTAAAAAACATTAAAATCAAAGAGTTGGATGAAGACCTTCAACAAAACCAAAGAGCTCTAAGATAAACCACATTACAACATTTGCTTCAAAACAAAAAGTATTTCAAAAAGGTACAAACATAATATTGAGTGAATCCCGTAAAGCATTCATTTCTGAAAATGAATCAATAACTATAATAATCATACAACTATTAAAATGTAATTTACATTATGATATTATATTTTGACAGTAAAGACATTTATAATGTTACAAAAGATTTCTATTTCAAAAAATGCTGTTCTTTTGAACGTTTTATTCATCAAGGAATCCTAAAAAAATATATATTCAGGTTTCCACAAAAATATTAAGCATCACGACTGTTTTCAATACTGATAATAATAAGAAATGTTTTTTGAGCAGCAGATCATCATATTAGGATGATTTCTGAAGGATCATGTGACACTGAAGACTGGAGTAATGATGCTGGAAATTCAGCTTTACATCACAGGAATAAATAACATTTTAAAATATATACAGATAGAAAATGTTGTTGAAACAAGCTTGTTAAATAAATAAAAGTTAGCCTTGAATCTCCAGCTAACAATACAAATTTGAGGAAATTTAAGATTAAAAAAAAAATCATGTCAAGTGGAAATTCCAGCGAGAGATCTGCACTTAAAGGTGTCTGTGAAGATAAGGTGAGTCTTCATTTATCAGCTCACCCCCAGCCACGTATTATCATAAAAATGATTTAAAGGCTCGGTAATCCCCTCAAGTTAATGAACATCTTCATTTTTTCCAAGCCAGAGAGAGAGGAAGTTGCGGGTGTTAATGCGTGTGTCTATCCACCAGGTCTGGCAAGCCGTCCCGGTAGGATTGTGTTGTGTGTGATACCCAGAGAGTATGATGGGTAATTTTCCAAATACGCCCCTATCGTTCATCCCCATTCACGTTCCCACATTCAGTGCATCACCCTTTGCTTTTGTCCCCACAGCCACACATGGATAATTTACCAGTGTTTATGGGCATTAACCTGCACACAAAAAGCTGACTATTCACGGTTGCCAGCATCCATAATGCTTAACTGCACCATAAATAGTTTTCTGGAAATCATTGTTGCTCCCAACTTCTTGTAAAGTGTCTGAATGCATTAAATGCTAATGCCTTTGTGTTGAATCAAGCTAGAAGGTGAGGTAAACCACCCTAGGTTCCCTCCTCCCATTTTGGCCACCCAGTCAGCTGTGTAGGAACCATTGCCCCCTTATTCTCTGGGGAAGTGACCCATGGGGACTCCATATGCAAACCAGTTGATTAAAAAACAGTTAGCGAGACACTCAGCCAGAACGGTATGCAGAAGGATGAAGAGGGGTTGACGTGGAAACGGGTGTCAGATGACTCCACACCGCAAATGTTTCATATCTCCTTACAGCTTTAAAGAATTTCAACTGACTGATTAATGGGCCTGATGAAAATTTAATGATTTGGCATGATGACACTTTCTGAACAAGTTGCAGCTTCACTCAAGGCCTCCATAAAGTTTAGGTAGGTCTAAATCTGAGTTAAGGGGATCCTTCACTCGAAAAGGAAATTCTGTCATTACTTACTCGCGCTAATGTCATTTAAAACCTGTATGACTTTATTCTTTTTCACAGAACAACTGTTTTTGGAAGTCAAAACAACATTGGACCCCATTGACTTTCACTGTATCGACAAAAAATAAAAATGTGTGTACTTTTGTGTTAAATGTGTAAAGTTCTTTTAAAATGTCTTTTAAAACACAAAATTACAAACATTTATAATATTCAGCCATCAGCACTTCAGTTAACTTACTCTAACTAACTGACCCATCAAAATAATTGATTTATTTTCTTTAAGTAGGTGCATAATACATTTATCAGAAATATATAGCATAATAATTCCCCACTTGAAATTCCGGAGCCACAGTGTTTGGATGACCATACTGGTGTAGGGATTTGTAATTGGGTTGACTGGAACATTCAGTGGATTTTCTGGGTTTTAGCTTGGAATGCTGAATGGCATTCCAGAATTTGTTGGCAAGGGCCCTTGTGGCGTGTAAAAATAAACTTGGCTTGGGTGATGCAGGCTGGATTAAGGATTAGGTTTAATTGTTCATTTATGCCATGTAAAGTTGGAGAACCTTGAGCTTCGTTCAAACAGACGCGACAAACACTTCACACACCCAGGTTTATGGTTTCAGAGATGCTGATGTGAAAGATTCATATACAAACCGAGATTATCTTGTCACTTTGATTTGGTAAACCAAGTGAGGTTTCAAGATAGCCCCGCCAATTTGGATCCACGGATTACGATTTGATTTAATTAGAAGTACAGCGAAAACTGTGATTTAAACATTTAGAAAATGATTTAAAGTGTTTGCGTGCGGTATTAGCGAAATCTGTCCTTCAAATCCAGCAAAGTCTGCTCTGCGTGGTAGGTTATCGTTTGCCAATGTGTAACTAGCGTCCTTGTCCAACTCAGACAAAGAGACGGACTGGCAGTACAGCCCTCCTTTGACATGATTCTTATGGAATCCATACTTCAAGGTCCGTCCTTCATCATTGTAAACATACACAAAAGAATCACATCATACACTAGAGCTGCAAAATATAGCAGGCTTTCAACCTCAATTACCTCCTCAGGGTTTTTGACAGGGCCAGAGAACGAGAATCAATCTCTAATAAATTAACCGTGTTGTCTCACAAAGACAGACCATTTTTGACATGACAGAGGCCTCATTGGCCCGGCAACAGCTGTGGATGACAAGGGTGACTTTGCATTGGTCCCCTTGCCTATCAAGAGCAGATGGCGATCAGTTTCATCTAAACTCTTATGCTGTGCAAGTGTGCATATAAATAAGGTTAATCCCATCATAATTTACTTAAAATCAATTAAAGATCAAGCTCATGTCATTCCTAGCCATATGACGTTCTTTTTTTCCAAAGAACCAAAAACATTCTGTATCATTACATTGTAAACTCAATAATAAAATAAGTTGGCAAAAAAAAAAAAAACTGAGGTAATTAGGTACATCAAATGTAAGTAATAAAATTCAAAGTTTAAGTAAGCAGAACTTGCAGATTTGTATAACTTGAAATATTTGAGTAAGCTCATTCATACATTTAACATAAAATGATCATGTAATCTCAACCATTTTTAATATTGGAAACTTGGCTAGCTTTAAGTATCTTAATAAATGCTAAATTGCTAAAACAATGCTTTGATAGCATCAGCATTGCATAACAATTGTAATCCCCCCCCCCCCCCCAAAAAAAAACACACAACAGAAACTCTTCTAAATTAGCATAGCAAAACATGAAACATGTTTTTTTTTTTTACATTATATAACACCTAATTTTAGCATTCACTCTCCCTTTTGAGTGTCATGGCAAAGCATGCGGGGAAATAGAAATCCCAGCCCAGTTTCACTTAAAGTTAAGTTTGTCTAAATTAAAAGAAACAAGTTCATAAAACTCAATTCAGATTCTTAAAATGTTCCAGTTTTGTGAACTCAAAAGAAAAATTTTGTTATAAATAATTTGTTTGATTTAAGTTGGATCCACCCAAACCAATGAATTATTTTGAGCGTTAGGGTTTACACTTCACTCATGGATGGATTTTAAGTGAATGATTACTTAAATCTCAGTTGGTTCCTCACACGAATGACTTTAGAAGATTTAGGCCCTGTTTCACAGACAGGGTTTAGATTAAGCCAGGTTTAGGCCTTAGTTCAATAAAAGCATTTAAGTAGCTTTTATTGAAGTGATATGACGTATTTTAAGATATGTCACTGCAAGTTGCTTTCAGTTAAAACAGCTCAAACATGCATTTTAGTCTGGGATTATTTTAAACCTTGTCTGTAAAGGGGTTAGTGTATATGAGTCATTTTTTATAGGGCGTCTTTTAAGAAAGCTTCATTGTAATGGAAGAAAGAATCTAATAATGATTTGAAAATACATGAGCAAATAAATGTCAATTTTAATTTCTGGGTGAACTAAACCTCTACTGTAATCTCAATATCACCTGTTGAGAGAGGCCTCTTGTAATATCACAGACAGATTTACAAACAGAGGACAAATTACTTAATACGCAATGTTTCCCAGAAGACTACGCATTCATTGAGGGACAAGTAAATATTGACAAAGGGTAGAGTGGTCACGCCATCTCTCTTCCCTCATTTCTCTCGCTCTGCTTTCTACTCTGTCTGTTTCTCTCTGCATTGGATAATTGGATGCCGACTCCATTCACATATTAACATGGCAGGTGTGTGTATTAAAGACAAATAGTGGTCTTTCGAAATGAGCTTAGAGCAAATACTAAACAAACAGATCTCCGCTCCAGAGTGCAGCACGGACACAATCTGAACTGTTCTTGCATGGTCATATACAAGAGAATCAGGATGCGAAGCTCTTTTTTCAAAATATACCTCATCATATAATATCTTTCAATTCATACAAATAAAATTGTATCCTTAATATGAGAGAAACTCTGGAAAGTCTAGTTAAAATTAACATTTTCATGCCTGTCAATGTTTGCATACAGCAAAAACAAAATGAGAAAAAATTGAAGGCAACAGTTGGCATGGCTCATTTTTAGTTGAATTCATTCATCTTAGTGAATTTTATTTAATTAGTGAAGTTGCGATGATTTAATATCTGCCATCCACATATGTAAATTTTAAGAAGCTTAAGAACATTTGCCAAGTTTTAACAAAACTATTTTCAGTTTAGGCCTAATTTAAACGAACAAATGAATCAAAATCCCCTGATACAATTGTAGGTTTTCTTGTAAAATAATAAAAAATAAATAAGTAATAATAATAATTATAAAAATACAATTATATGCATTACTTGTGTTGCTGAAAGTAGAAGTACATTAATTAAAAAAATTAAATTTAAAATTAAATTTAAAATTAAAATAATCAAGTAAATTACTGTTTTTTTCAGCATTATTTATGTCCTGAGTCTTGTGAGGACTTTTGTTATTTCCTGTCATGTTTTGTAGTTCTTTGTAGTTTTTCATGTTGATTAGTTTCCCCAGGTGTTTTCCCATTTAGCCACTCCCTTATCTTGTTAACCTTGTTTCCCTGTGTGTATATACCCCAGTGCTTCAGTTGTTGTTTGTTGGCCGTTGCTCCTGTACAGGGAGTGCAGAATTATTAGGCAAATGAGTATTTTGACCACATCATCCTCGTTATGCATGTTGTCTTACTCCAAGCTGTATAGGCTGGAAAGCCTACTACCAATTAAGCATATTAGGTGATGTGCATCTCTGTAATGAGAAGGGGTGTGGTCTAATGACATCAACACCCTATATCAGGTGTGCATAATTATTAGGCAACTTCCTTTCCTTTGGCAAAATGGGTCAAAAGAAGGACTTGACAGGCTCAGAAAAGTCAAAAATAGTGAGATATATTGCAGAGGGATGCAGCAGTCTTAAAATAGCCAAGCTTCTGAAGCGTGATCATCGAACAATCAAGCGTTTCATTCAAAATAGTCAACAGGGTCGCAAGAAGCGTGTGGAAAAACCAAGGTGCAAAATAACTGCCCGTGAACTGAGAAAAGTCAGGCGTGCAGCTGCCAAGATGCCACTTGCCACCAGTTTGGCCATATTTCAGAGCTGCAACATCACTGGAGTGCCCAAAAGCACAAAGTGTGCAATACTCAGAGACATGGCCAAGGTAAGAAAGGCAGAAAGTCGACCACCACTGAACAAGACACACAAGCTGAAACGTCAAGACTGGGCCAAGAAATATCTCAAGACTGATTTTTCTAAGGTTTTATGGACTGATGAAATGAGAGTGAGTCTTGATGGGCCAGATGGATGGGCCCGTGGCTGGATTGGTAAAGGGCAGAGAGCTCCAGTCCGACTCAGACGCCAGCAAGGTGGAGGTGGAGTACTGGTTTGGGCTGGTATCATCAAAGATGAGCTTGTGGGGCCTTTTCGGGTTGAGGATGGAGTCAAGCTCAACTCCCAGTCCTACTGCCAGTTTCTGGAAGACACCTTCTTCAAGCAGTGGTACAGGAAGAAGTCTGCATCCTTCAAGAAAAACATGATTTTCATGCAGGACAATGCTCCATCACACGCGTCCAAGTACTCCACAGTGTGGCTGACAAGAAAGGGTATAAAAGAAGAAAATCTAATGATATGGCCTCCTTGTTCACCTGATCTGAACCCCATTGAGAACCTGTGGTCCATCATCAAATGTGCGATTTACAAGGAGGGAAAACAGTACACCTCTCTGAACAGTGTCTGGGAGGCTGTGGTTGCTGCTGCACGCAATGTTGATGGTGAACAGATCAAAACACTGACAGAATCCATGGATGGCAGGCTTTTGAGTGTCCTTGCAAAGAAAGGTGGCTATATTGGTCACTGATTTGTTTTTGTTTGGTTTTTGAATGTCAGAAATGTATATTTGTGAATGTTGAGATGTTATATTGGTTTCACTGGTAAAAATAAATAATTGAAATGGGTATAAATTTGTTTTTTGTTAAGTTGCCTAATAATTATGCACAGTAATAGTCACCTGCACACACAGATATCCCACTAAAATAGCTAAAACTAAAAACCACTTCCAAAAATATTCAGCTTTGATATTAATGAGTTTTTTGTGTTCATTGACAACATGGTTGTTGTTTAATTATTAATGTTGTAAAATTAATCCTCAAAAATACAACTTGCCTAATAATTCTGCACTCCCTGTATGTGTGCCTGTCTGTTTGCATTCTTGGATTTTCTCTGTCTATGTATTTAATAAATGTTCAAGCTGCATTTGGATTCTCATCTCTCGTCATACCTGCTCACACGTGACAATTTACCTGATCTAAGAATGTTTTATTACAATGAGCTGGTGATGTTGGTTGACAGTTAAGTCTTGATGATTAAAGGGTTTACCACAGCGTAGGAGATGGACACAAACGTGAAGAAATTGTTGAATAAAGTAGTTTATTTATTTATTTTTGCGCACAAAAAGTCTTCTCATCGCTTTATAAAATTAAGGTTGAACCCCTGTAGTCATATGGGCTATTTTAACGGTGTCTTACTAACTTTCTGGGCCTTGAAAGTGTTAATTAAATTGCTGTCTATGGAGGGATCAGAGAGCTCTCGGATTTAATAAAAAATATCTTCATTTGTGTTCCGAAGAGGAACGAAGCTCTTACATGAGGGTGAGTAATTATTAACAGAATTTTCATTTTTGGGTGAACTAACCCTTTCAGTTAGTGGAAAAGCATCAACACATGAGCATCACAGCATGATGATGATGATGATCTATGAGATGTTTCTGAGTGCAGTTTAACTGTTCTTGCAACTAAGGAAGATAACTTTTAAAAAGACATATCCACACCTGAAGATAAAGCCATGTTGGAAAATAAATGGAGACCAAGCGAGTAAGGTAGAAAGACAGCAATAAGGCCTGCTGCTGAGAGGAGAGATGCAGAGAAAGATAGAGGGCATTCCTCTTCATCACCTTTGATCTGTTAGTTCTCAAAGATCAGAGGGTAAAAGGTGTCAAATCAATCCCTCCTGTTGGAATGGAGCACAGCAGAATCATGTTATTTTAGAGAGGGTTGACCACAAACCCAGAAAAAAAAGTAATTTACTGTGGAGAAGAAAGATCAAAAAAATGGTTGTGCAGGGCTGTACAGTTACAAAAAAATCTGTCTGTGCGATGAATATATTTACCCCAGTAGCATGCGTGCGATACAGTTTAGCATGTGAGACAGAGCTAGTTTGAGTGAAGGGAGAATTTGTTTTGTGCTCGTGTGAGGTTAATCTAGGGCTGCACGATTGACTGAAATTAAACCAAAATCGAGATTTGTCTTTGTGAAATTATGAATCGCTTCAATTTTTAAATAAATAAATATATGTGCAGATGAAGCGCAGCGTTCTGGGCGGATCGATCGGTTTGCAATAAATGCTGCTCTATCTCTGCATGCACTGTGAGATGGAGTCATTGGCATTTTAGGTCGAAAAGGGGCACGGTTTGCATGAAAAATTGCTCATGTAAAAGCTGTCAATGGCTCTGTGTGCACCGGGGTACCGAACCCGAGACTCTGAAGGTGGTGGCACTCGAACTGTCCCGCGATTCACGTGAATGTGAAAGCAACACGGACTCAGGAGCGCATTTGTTCAGGAAGAAACGTAACCTGCATATATGTTTTAGCATATTACAATGTATTTAGATCAATAAAACACATGATGATGGTGTTGATGATTTACCTTGGATACTAGTGTATTCGCGCATATGCGTGCAATCAGGACAACAAATGAACTTCATGCGATGAGAAGCATTTACAAACCTGTTGTCCAACAAAAGAGAACATTTAATCGAGTGTTTGAAATAACCTACTTTTGTAATCTGACAGGCTTCACATCACAGAATGAGGCAGAAATTATATTATTTTATAATATTCTGTAGTACAGTGATAGATTCGCGGTGTAGAGACGTGTACAGTACTTTTTTCTCAGTGAATACATAAGATAAAATAAAACAAAAATTAAGACATTAGTCACACATTTTTTGATCATAATTTAATATTTTATTATAAAACCTTAGACCTTTCTAATGATTTATGTTTTCTGTAAAATATAATAATAATAATTATTATTATTATTATTTTGTATTTTTTTTATTCTTAAATATTTGTATTGTATAGCACTTTTTTGCATTTTTCAGACATGGTAAAAGACGTTTTATACATGTGCTACAATTTTGTGGGCTGTGCTACAAAACTTTCAACCTCTGTAGCACCAGTGCTATGTGCAAAAAAAGTACAGTAAAAGGGTAAACGTACAGCCCTGTTGTGAACAGGTCCATGTCACAGAACAGTATTGTTTGCACAAGTATATGTCTCGAAAGAAAAACCAACATGCATGAAGCAACATCAAGAGTGTACGGTGAGTAAAAACACAGAAAGCAAAAGCATGCAGAGAATCTGTGATTGAACCACTCTGTAATAATAGGTTCCCCTCTGACTAAATGCCAAAGCAGATTTTGTGTCCTTCTCTCATCGCAGAATGTGTGTATCTGTGGTCTTGATGCCTGGCATTTCCCAACATTCTGTTTGTTATAATCAGTGCAATGGCACCGGCCAAAAAGACCACAAACATACACGGAGAGCCAAGTAGAGAAATTACATATCAGTCTGGAATAGTTCAGCCACAGCATGACTGCCAGCAAATATAGGGTATTGGTGCGAACATGTGCACGTACTATGGATGTGTGAGCAAACATAGACAAGAAATGAAACATGCTTTCACATTATGGGTCCTATCATACACCTGGCGCAATGCGACGCCAGTGTTTTTTGCTAGTTTCAGCCCAACGCAGTTATTATTTTCATGTCCTGCGCCGCAAATGAACTCGTGCCCATCTGTTCGCCCATGGGCGTGCTGGTCTGAAAACGAGGCGTGTTTAGGCGCATTGTTGGCGAGTTGCTATTTTGAGGCAACTGAAAACGACTGCGCCATTGACCAACAAAAACTTGGTCTAAAGTCAATAGCGCAGTATTTTTGTTATTTTTGTTAAAGAGCGCGTTAGTAATATGCGCCTATAGGTGGATGCACAATACGTGTACACTCTGCTTATCACACACAAAGGGCAGTAGCACACAAACATTTTTAAATATTAAAAATAAAATGATTCCTCTCTGGAGAAGCATTCCGTCTTTCAGCTCGCACATTCTGCCATGGTGAAAGCACAACTGGCTTTTAAAGGGAATGGGAGATGAGACTCTGATTGGTTTATTGCACGTTACGCATCCCAAAACACACCCATGACTCATAAAGAGACTAGGTACAACCCTTTTGGATTATGAGCCTGGCACTGACCATTTTTTCCGTAGTTAAACTAGCAAAAGTGGATTCGGACCATAAGTGCACCTGCGCCATGTGCTTCAGACCATGCGCTAAAATAGGGCCCTATTTCTATTTATGAATAAATGGTTAATCTGATGAAGACAAAAATGATTGTACAAAACTGGCCAAATGCTCTGGAGAAAGAAATTTACTTTTCAAATGCACTGCACTTTTTAATATTACTACGATTTAATAGTTTTGGTTCATAAGATTTTATTTTGAAACAAATATATACTTGTAATAAGCAAGAATGCATCAATTTGTGGCAGTAAAGATTTCTATTTAAAATAAATGCTGTTATTTTGAAGTTATTACATCAAAGACTCCTGAAAAACAATGTGTCACAATTTTAATCAGCAGCACAACTGTTTTCAACTGATTTCTGAAGGATCATGTGACACTGAAGACTGGAGTAATGATGCTTTGCTTCACAAGAATAAATTACATTTTAAAATATATTAATAAATAAATATTTTATTGTAATATTTCTGAATATGCTTTTACTGTATTTTGATCAACTTTTGAACATTATAAATAAGTTTGGACAGTCTGGGAGAAGAGATTAAACTAACTAAAACCAGTTTATGGATAGATTCACAATATAGCAAGGCCTTTTTATACTTTCACAGTATTGTTTTTGTGAATTGTAATTCATGACCATGCTGTTTTCAAAAACGATGCACTTAAGTGTGTAAAGATACATATTAGCGACTATGTAAAACACAAGATCAGCCTTTAACTCCTTTAACTTTAAGCATTGTGTTCTTATGTGTTCAGAAGACATGAACTGCTCCGCCTCCAGCGGTTCCTAAATAGGTGCTTGTACATTAATTGGCCTGATGAAACACACTTTCAAATGGATTCTGACACACAAGAACACCATTGACCCATCTGAATATTGCCTTAGGCCTCAAACAGCCATCTTTCTGAGAGACACGCACGCGCCAAATACCCCACCTCCGCCCTGGCATCATGCCACCCGTATGCCCCAGGGGCTGCTGGGATCTCCGCAGATACTAAACACAGACAGAGCAAACAAAAACACTGGCACCAGGTGGCGAGACCCTTGCTGATCCAGGATCAGCTCACATTCTCTATCTAGCCTTTAAACATAAAAGCACAAACTGACTTCAGAACAGCATTCAAAATGTTAGTCTTCTCTTTCTCACCCAGCTGCAACGGCTATTAAACTCCATATTGAGTCATCAGCGTATTGCCGCCATGCTCTGGAAAGACAGAGAGGGCTCTGGGGAGGCTCTGAAAGAGAGAGAGGCCTTCAAATGCTGATTATTTACCTCCTAATTGAAACGCTGATGGAGGGATGCCGATCTTCTCCTTCCCTGGAGCGTCTGCCCTAGTGATAGCTGGATAATTGATTTCAGCGAACGCAGGTTAAATGTGACACACGGGGGGTTTTAATGAAAATCTGGAGACCGCAAGTCATTTATCATCTGCTTGTGAGGGGAAAAAAGAGTGGGGAAAAGGAGGTGGTGGCTTTTGACAGTTGATGAACGAAACGGTTTTAGGGAAGGAAAAGAGGGAAGTAAAATGCAAACAATTTTAAGAATATGTACAAACAATGTACTTTCTTAAAGTTACACACAGATATACTGTAGTCCATGACGTGACCATATTTTGTTTATAAAACTTGCTAAAAAAAAATTCTGAATTAAAATTCATTTAGATTTTTTTTCTGTGGGGCTTAACAGTAACAATATATTAATGAACAATATATTAAAATTATTCCAAAAATCAATTAATACATTAATTTAATACAATTTGACTTTGGAATAAGTAGTTTGGCATAATGTTTAAATTTGATTGTTTTAGACAGATACAGAGAATAAAACATTTTATTAAAAATAATAATGATGATGAAGATAGTAATAATAGTAAATATATCAAAAGTCCCCAAGAAAACAATATTCTTTTGTGTGTGTTATATTCATTAAATAATATTTTTACTGTACTGTCTGATTGAAAACTTTTTTTGTTACTTGATGGTCTAACCACATGATAATTTTATAAGCATTAAATCAATATATTTAAAAAATGTATGAAACTAGCAAGAATACAGAGATTACATTTCTAGGAACTTGGCATATTTCTAACTATGCAATCATCATTAACATGTCAACATCTTGTGTTTATTAGAGGTTTAGAGCCAGTCACAGAAACTGGCTTTTAAAACTCCTTTTAAAAACATGCAATTACTATGCATACATTTACACTCATTGAAACTACATTGACAGAGACAACAATGGTGATAACCAATAAATGCATCTCTGTCCAGTCAATGTGCTATGGCATCACATATTTACACCAAACATGCACTGGCTCAGCTATCATGCCTTGCATGTGAACACAACAGCACACAAATAATTATTGCCTTTATCTAGTGAATGTATGTATTTCTCTGTTCAATCTAATGTGAAAAAACAAGGTATTTAACAGTGTCCTTGTTACACGGTACATGTATGCATAATAACAGGCAACCAAAACCCTAATCCTAACCCAAAGTAAGTAGCTACTCAGTACTTAAATTATAACAGTAAAAAAATAAAATGTAACCAAAATCCAAAATGTAACCAAAATAGACACAAAATCCTGAAGACCTTGAATAAATGAAAAGGTCCTTTATCTTTCTCTTTACTACTCTTTCACACTTTGTTTTGCAATATATAATGGTGCTTAAGAGTCTATTAATGCACCAACAGATTTGAATTCAGATTTGACCAGAGGAATTAATGTCTTTCACGTTAAATTATTTTTAATTCCTCTACCCTCAATGTTGGAGGAAGAGAAATGGCAGTCCTTAAAAATGCATTCAAGGGCAGTTAAAACATTTTTTCATTTTTATCAGGAAAATATGTAACTACTGTTTTTTTTTCTTTCTTCTACTGGTCTTTTTATCTCATCTGCTATGAATACCTAATCTGTTTTTTGAACTGTAAATTAATATAACTCTTAAGTAGTAAAGTCATATGAATCCAAATATTTCTAAATTAGTAAACTGGATGTTAGTGCATTTTAAGCAATGCAGCAGGCTCCATGAAGACTGTAATTCATGAACCATGCATTTTACAATCCTAATAAAGAGATAAACAGAGAGAGAGAGAGAGAGCAAGAGAGAGCCGAGCCTCACAGATGGACACGTATTACACTGGATTGCCTGTGAATCCATCAGGACACCTTAATTGGTGTGCAGCTTGCAGAGTTGCACTTGAAGTCTTTAAATTGTCCATTTTTTTTCTATTGGGGTCATGTTAAAGTGCACCCCAGGCAAATGGGTAGGATGTCAATGGTTCCCCCGGCACAAGCCTGCTGTCTCGTTGCCTCTTGATAGACTTGCAATTACACACTGCATCGCTCACTGTCATTTTCTGCCCTTTTACTCATTACTACTCCATCTTTCACCATATCATCATTAGTTAGTATATGACTACTGAGTGTATTTCACCTCAGTTCTCCAGTGCGGCTGCTGTAACACTGCTACGAGAAACCCAAAAAATTTTGAAATCTTTAAGGTGGAATAAATTATATGAACACAACACTCTGTGTGTTCTAGTCATTACGTGGTCTTGTATGCATGTTCTTCTGAACTATGACCAATGAATGACCAATGAATTCAGTTGCCTGCTGCCCCTGTAAAATCTGCATAATGTCTGGTCATAGTATGTCAAAGGAAGTGTTGACCCCTCTCCATGGTTCCCACCCCTTTTGACCAAAGAATTTCCATGGCTTTTATTGAGTTATAAAAAATATAGTGAATAATGTGAATATAGTGAATTGTCACTTTTTCAGTTGTTTATTTAATAAGTATGTAAATATATTAAGTATATTTTAGAGCTGAAAAGAATGTGTGAATTCCTCTATAGAAATGTCCATGATTTTTAAGATTTTAATTTCCTTTAATTTAATTTAAATTACTTATTAAATAAATATTTAGTTTCTAGCTGAGAAAAAAGTCAGAGCAAAAAATGTGTGAACTACAGCTTTTTAAAGATTGTATTAATTTCCATGACTTTTCTGAAGTCCTGAAAATCACAATTAAAAAATATATAAATATATATATAATATTAAATAGAAATACATTTCTAGGCTTTCCACCTCTTTCTCTCTCAAGCTATCACAAGGACATATATGCCATCATTTGTATGTATATTTCCACCAGCCTACATTTTCTGATACATTTTATCAAATGTTTAAAAGGATAGTTCACCCAAAAATGGAAGTTTTGTCATCATTTACTCACCCTCAAGTTGAGTAAACCTGTCAACCTGTATGAGTTTCTTTTTTCTGTTGAACACAAAAGAAGATATTTCGAAGAATGTGGGTAAGTAAACAGTTTCTGGTCCCAATTAACTTCAATACTAGGAAATAAAATACTATGGAAGTTAATATCTACTGTCTGGTTTCCGACATTCAGGTTTGGAAAAAGTAAATCATGACAGAATTTTCATTTTTTTTGGGTGAACTATCCCTTTAACTTGTTATAAATGATCATCATTGATTAACAAACCAATAAATTATTTATAATTCGAATGAGTCGAAATGTGTGAAATATTCAAATTATAATGAGTCGAAACGTGCTGCTATCAAACATCAGCAGGTGATAAACGCCGCCTTGCCGTATCCATCTCCGTGGTGCTGTGAGCAACAGTAATAAACATGGAATATTTAGCCAATCCTCAGTGTTTGTACAACTGCCCCAGGTTGCCAGATCTCCATTAGCATATTTGGGCTTTGGTCTTTGTTTTACTTTGACCTGTATAATAAATGTCACATCCACAACACAACAAATCAAACGTTTGTTAATTTCCCTGGCTTTCCTCTGCAGCTGCGGGCTCCCATTGTGCCACCAGTTTTTAATTAATGTGATAAGTAATACTTGCAAGGCAGCAATGTGCTTTTTTTCTCCTCTTTTGCTTTTTAATTGGGTGGGCTGAGAGGAAGGAGGGGACACAAGGAGGGCTGAGGAGGGGGGCTACAAGCAGTTTTTAGAAAGTAAACAAGAGTAAATCTAAGCCATCGAATGTTGTCCTTTTACCTGAGGAGGTAGAGATATGCGGACAATGAGGCTGACATGATTTCCTGTGGTATTGTTGTAAACTGATACGCTCGGAATTATGTCTCATAATCTTGAGGCGTTTAAACAAGGGCTCAAAATGCTTACAAAGAGTACGGAAGCTCGGCCTCACACACACACACACTCTCTCTCTCACAGTCTTGAAGAGACAGCTGACATTTTCCCTCCCCTAAGAGCTTCTCTCCACAACACTCGTCCTCATTTGATTTTACACTCACATACATACACACACACAGCCAACCATATTTATTTATATATTTCACTCTGCACTCAGCTTTATGAAGGTTCTACAATGATTCTCATGAGCCGAAAATGCATGCATATAACAATTCACCTACATTTGTGAGGGTAAAATAGCAATCTCAATAAAATGCATCCAAAAACTTAAATAGTTTAATATGTTGAAATAAGTGGTTCTCAACCTTTAAGACTCTTTAAGACCCCATTGTCTAATAATCAAAGGCCCCTAAATAATTTGCTTGTTTTCCAACTTTTTAACAGAAACTGGAAGTGTTGATATATTAATTGAATTCACCACAATTCATTTTGTGATTTTAGAAACTTCAAGAATGTTCAAAACAAAAAACACTATTAACCTTAGTATTCGGGGAGGGGGAAAAAATTACCTTGATTGTATGTTTTATCCGTTTAAATAATTCCAAGTCATTCAGCGGTACCTCTTAAAAGTTTGCTGAGGCCCCCTAGTGGGCCCCAGCTCCTTGTGGAGAACCAATTGGTTAAATAATGCTGAAAAAGGTACCACCCTGGAGGCAAGTAAGAGAAGTTCACTCAGAAAAACCTCAAGTTCTCTCAGACTAATGAAACGCAAAATAATAAAAAGAAAAGAAAAATAAGCTGTGCCATAATACAGGAACTTAATAATACATTATATAGCCCACATATATTTGGTGGTAACTTAAATAAACTGGTCCATTGATTCAATCCTGTCGAGAGCTCCTCTGTAATAACAGAAAAATGCCTCACTAAGAGTCACTCTATGGTTGGAATCACCACTTCTGACTAACAACGGCAATTATCAAACTCTACACAAACTACCACCGATCTCTCTTCAGGTAGGGTTAGAAACAAGTGTAACCCACTTATCAGGAGGGCTGTTGATCACAACCACAAATCATTGAAGAGGAATAGGAGGACTCACCCAAACAACAGACCAGTGCTACAGAACTAGTACCGAAGGACTGTTGGCAGGCCCTGACAACACTGAGGGGAAATCAGAGGAATGGATTTAAATGTGCTGTAAATGTGTTAAATAGAGCCTGCACTCATATTGGAAGATAAAAGCATAATCCAATTTGCCTACATTTTTAACAGATAAACATGCAAAGGACAGGGGATGTTTTTGAATGACAGGCCTTTCAATTTTGCACAAATGTTCTGCAGACACATTTTAACCAGCTAAAGGATATTATATTAGGCTGCTATAGGAAAGATGAGGCCATTTTGCAAAAACACTAAACTGTTCAGTGGCTGCCTACTGGGAAGGTCCATTTGGAAATGTAATAGGTTACAGATTTACCCGATTTTAAAATGTGATAAGTAGTAACTATTTAAATTACTTTTTTTAAAGTAATGTAACTGATTACATTTGATTATGTTTTGATAACTTTTCAAAATTTCTGAGAAATGTTTTCAACTTTCTAATCATTTGGTTAACATGCTAATTCAATCAATTATGCAAATAAAAAAAATAGCATTGCAAATTCAAACAAGAAAACCAAACAAAAGCATCAGACTAGCATCACTTTACTAAATGGTATTTAAATGACAGGCCGCATCTTGCACATGAAAAACAGGGAAAGCAACAGAATAATATTATTTATAACATAACCTTGTTTTTTTACAGAAAATATTCAGATGTAACTTTGTAGCCAATCATTAACATTTTCATAAGTACCTGTAATTTAATTAGCCTATGCGTTTTTTTTCTCAGTAACTGTAACGGATTACAGTTACAGTTACATTTATTTTGTAATTAAATTACTTAACGCTGTTACACCCCAACGATGCTATCAAAGATGGCGACGCTCATAACTTGTAAATTAATACATAAGTAAATTAATGAACTAGTCCGAGAGTGTCGCAAATTCATCCGTTGAAACTTCATTAACGTAAAGCGGTTTCAAAGGTGTTTTATTGTTACCTGGGTGTAGAGTGCGGCATTTGGTGGAGCAACTGCAACTGAAGACGGCGACTGGACAGGGACAAAATATCTCCGTCTCTGGGTAAGTTACCAGTGTTGAAGAAACGCAACGCGTGTATGGCGTGTATGCGCTGCCAACCCTCAATAAACATTTATTAGAATAGCGGAAACAGGTCAAATGCAACTGTTTCTGAGAGATGACATGCTTAATTTGCTGCAAAATAAGTGCTACTCAACTCTATCTAGTTATGGGTGTAAGAGAGTAGCCTACACATCACTTCGATTCATTGATGTGTCGTTGGTTCTTAAGAATGCACAGACAATAGTGAGTGATTCAAGCCATGTTTTGTTTCCAATGTATCAACTTCTGCCATTAGGGAAGTGTTAGAGTCCCGCATTGTAAGAGCAACCGAAAAAAAAAAAAAAACATTTATACCTGTATGTAGGCTATTAATATTTTAAATAGTAAGATGTAGTCATTGTTATGAATTCTCACAAATGTTAAAAAAATTTTCCCCTTTCATGTTGCTGTGTGTGTGTATGTTGTGTATACTACTGTAGCTTTGAGTCCAAGACAAATGTCCTGAAAAGGACAAAAAAATCTATCTATCCATCCATCCGTCGACATGCCTATAGCCTACACAGTCATTGATATTTTATTGTATTATTCATTATTTTATTTTTATTTATTTATTTATTATTAGTTTAATTACTTTCATTGTGTTATTGTTGTTGTTTTTATTATTATTATGACTAGGGGCCTATACTATGAAGGGTTTTAGGTACCATTAAAGTGGTTTGGCTTTTAGCAGTGTTCATCTCCATAGTAACTTACGGCTAACCTGCTCCAGGGAAGGTTATGTTCTGGATAAGAGAACGCAAACTGAAATTGGACAAATCAGCTGTGAGCATAGTGACACACCCCTGATGCAATAAAGCCACTCCCTCTGTTTCTACTCTAAATTAAAGGTCACTACATAGTAAATGGGTTTAAAGACTAAAGGGTCTGGCTTTTAACAATGCTTATTTATAATAATAATTTTAAATGGTTTATTTATCATTATTTATGTAATTATTATACCCTCAATCAATTAAACATGTATCATTTTAGTTAATCAATCATGATAGGCACTTAGTTAAAATTAATATAAATAGCCTATATAAAAGGTCATACATGCTTTAAAATCAATAAATAAAGCTATACAAATTACTACATGTGAACTTAAATGTTCAATTCTCTCTCTATATCAACTAAACTAACTTCATAACTTTTACTTGCATTGACGAAGTAAGATTTTTCATAAAGTTGTTCTCTTTTATGGACAGCTCTTTTCTTCGGGCTGTGTAAATTTGTTTAAATTCTTAATATTTTTCAATCTTGTAATATTCTGCAGAAGAGAGAAATTAATCTTGCTGCTTCTCTCACGAGAAGTGAATCTCAGTTTTACTGATCCACAGTGCGTGATTGGCTGTTCACTACTGATGGCACAGCTAAACTCCTAAACTCAGGATCAAAGCCTGAGTTGACAGAGAAAGCTGATGATCAGCATCATGGGACCAACAAAGCCTGAATAGATTGGTTTGGTTTTGTCAATTCAAAACTAATCCTGTAACCCTGAGTTTGTTAAACTACCATCATGGTACAGGCCCTAGGCGTATTCTTTTTTCTTTTTTCACTGCTTCTGTATTGTGCATTCATGCTTTGGCATTAATTAAGAACTTATGAGGCTGAAAATTGAATGACAATACCTACAACTGAGTCCTGACAATGTAATGGTTTTAAAAAGTGATTGTCACTCTCACTTGTAAGTGAACTGTGCGTGAACATACAGTAGCCCTATTTTGCACGCTAATACAGGACTGACAACCCATATTCTGCTGCTGCGTGGATGTGGCCTTAGAGCAGTGGTTTTCAAAGCTGTCCTGGAGGCACACCAGCCCTGCACATTTTGTATGTCTCCCTTATCAGACACACCTAATTTAGTTCTTGCACTCTCTACTAATGACCTGATGAGTTGAATCAGGTGTAATGAATGACGGAGACACACAAAATGTGCAGGGCTGGGGTGCCTCCAGGACAGCTTTGAAAACCACTGCCTTAGAGCGATCTTACTGACGGCTCTCGTGCGAAAAATGCCTCATTCATACAATTACACCCAGCCCCGAAACACTCTCACACAGCATCTTTCAGCAGTCAGCAGATTGTCCACCGACCCACCAATAATCAGCTCAGTCTATTCCATCTCTCCTCTTCAGACCCCATTGCCTTGGTTCGGCCACATCAATGGCAGGATCAGACTGCCGCACTAATCACCACTGTCAGGATGAAAGAGGCAGGGTTAATGTCCTCTGACAGAGGCATGTACACCAGCGATCTTGATAAGAAAGAGGCCAGTATTATTGCCCCAAGGCTGCCCATTTCCTAGTTGCAGACGGGGTATTGTGGAAGGCAATCGATGTCACAGAGCCCTGGTCATGTGTCTTGTTCGTAACATGTATATCTCGCCCTTCAGATCAGCCATTGAGGAAACGGCGAGATATATGTGTAGGGGTTGGGTTAAAGAAAGACCGAAATAAAAGTGCTTTGTATCGCTGCCAAGGCCTCTTCAGATTTATGATGCCCAATTACAAAGGAGTGTGCGGCCACCTATTTTCCATTAGCCTATCAAAATCTTTAGTGCTTGTTTGTGAATAGGTTATCAAGCCTTTCAGTGGAGACAATGAATTTATAACCCCCTCGCATTCCTCAAAGAGGGACGTTTAATACTGGGTCTTTGAACTACACATCTCTCTCTCTCTCTCTCTCTCTGTTGCACACACATACACACTCACTTAAAAGGACAGGTAATGCACATGGGATGCCAAGCTTAATTATTTCAATTAAACCAGCAATGCAACCTTTAACTTCATCATTAGCAAGGGAAGACAGTTACTGCATATTAAATCTAACCCTTTTAAACAAAGACTATCAGCCACTTAATCTGTTTTTCATTTCCTCTACGCCGCCTCAAGAGTAAGAATTGTTCTTGGCGATTGCAGTAGCAGATCTAACAGTCCGTCCCGTTAAAAGAAGTCGAGCTGATCTTATTCTGTCATGTTTGCTGGCAAGTTGCCCTCGGTCTATGACAACTAAATAACACGGCAGAGGAAAATAACCCAGAGAAGCGGCACCTGCTGCAGTGAGACAGCTCCAGAGGGAGGAGAGCTTCACCAGACAGACATGAAGCTTTATGAACGCTGTTTTCCAGGTTTCCTTGCATTATATGCCTTACTTTAAGATGTACATTTTACTTTAATGCAAATAACAATATTAGCTTTCAAACGAGAAATGTTTGCAAGAAATTAGATGCATTAACTTTCAAAGATGAATAATATAGTATAATAGTATAATGTATTTTCACACCACTGCTTCAAATGTATGCAATACACTACAATTTCCACAAAAATATTAAGCAGCACAACCGTTTTCAACATTGATAATAGAAAGAAATGTTTCTTGAGCAGCAAATCATCATTTTAGAATAATTTCTGAAGGATCATGTGACACTGAAGACTGCTGAAAATTCAGCTTTGCCATCACAAGTAAAATTACATTTTAAACTATATATTTAAATTCAAAATTTAATTTGGAATCATATTTCACAATATTACTGTTTTTACTGTATTTTTTTTTATCAAATACATTCAGCATTAGTGAGCATAAGAGAAATAATAATACATTATACAGTATTATATTCTCAGCGTTTACATTTTGGAGACCTAATGAATTCCGAGAAAACAAAAAGATGTGTTGTTATTAAATAATAGTGACTACGCGTTTGGCATTTAGGGTATGTTCACATGATAATCATGTACTAAAAACAGACGAACGAATCCCCGTTCACACATATCTGCGAAAATGACTAAAAAGGCTGTATTATGCATGCCAGGCCAGTAGTTGGCGATGTCACTTTGTCACGAATCACCCCGCGAACACGTAATATGCATGTGTGAACATAATAGTACGCATGTGCATGACATCACCGTTTTCACATAATCACGTTTTTGTTGTTTACACGGAGACGGTAATCGTTTTCAAAAGCTTGCACTTTGAAACCCGTTTTCAAAAGCTTGCCTTTTCAGGCCTCCAAAGTGCTGTTGTTGTGTAAATGAACAGCCAAAGCGTTTTTTTGTTGAAAACGGTAACGTGTACACATAGATACCTGTCCCTCTTGCATTCACAAAAATGCTAGTGGGGTATATATATTTTTTTATGGGGGTGGGGGTGAAAAGGCAGAGCACCAGCGGCTGTCATGGCAACCAATGGTAGAGTTTTGGGCATGCTTTGTCACGGCCATTTCTCCGACATGGTTTAAGAGGCTCAGTGGTTGGTCACATCTCAGTTTTAGGAGTTTCTTTCATTCTCCTCCCCATTGTTCCTTTCTAACTGCCACGTGTTGTTAGGCAATCAAAAACTGAACAGGGAAAAGTGCAGAGACGGTGCAGGAATTCACAGGCAGTTCAGAGACGGCACTTAAACTTCAGTAGGCCTGTCCATTCCTGCCTGTGTTTAACCCTTCTGGGTGGATGTGAATGTGAAACCCACATGGATAAGCTAATTGTGCTAGATCTATAGATCCGGCAGGCGGCTGTCCGCGGGGATAATTGAGCTAAAAGTACTGTGCTGTTTGCTCCTGCTGCAGTCCACTATGAAAGCACCTTTTTGCACATGCAATTCAAGCCAGAGCGTCTGTCAAAAACAAATGCTCTTGGATCGCATTGTGTCAGACATGGGGTTTCACCCACAGTAATACAAATTCTGTTTCTGCTAGACAGCACCGGATGGTGGCGGTGGCATCGGACCAGTTGGAGACTTGTTTACAGTAATCTGTTTACAGCTCTAGCTTTTGCGCACAATTTATAAAATAGTAGGACGTCTGATGGCGGACAATTTTGTGGCATTCAATGGAACGCTGCACGCGCTTCCTGTGCCTGTACTTTCTGTGTTCCCTGTCACAATAGACTCCATGTAGCGCGTGCTGCAGTAAGTTGTGGTATTATTAGCATTACATTTGAAATCTGCGCAGTGAGGTTCCGTTTTATTTATTTGAGTAACTGTCTGCATGGGCCCATAGTTAAGAAGTGTGCTGCCCAATAGGTAATTGCATTATTTACGGTGTACATTTTCTCCTTCAAACAGACAGTCACCAAGAAGGAATTATAGGCCACAAGTGACAATTCCAGAGGAGAGTGTGATCTCAGTTTAAAACTGTGAAATTAATGCAAAAATGACCATGATGTCATCAGACAGCACTGTGAAGTGCAATTTACTTGGTAAGTGACATTCTAATGAAGCTAATTCATATAGAGCTGTACAGTAGCTAGGCTATGTCAGATTGTAGGCCAACCCAGAATTCTAATTCACACGAGTTCCCTCAATAATTTTTAAAATAGCTTTTTTTAATTGAAGCCTGGAATTATTAATTTTAAGATAATTTAAGCTCTGTTCTAAAACAATTAGTCAAGCATTTAGACTCACATCCATGTTTAGTAGTTTAGTTTAGTAGTAGCCTACTTATTTACCATCTTATTAGTGATTAAAAAAAAAAAACTTTTAAAAACGTTAAAAATGTATGTTTGATGTCATGTTGAACGGTGTTCAACATAAAGACGTCGTTTTACTCAAAATACAGCCATTCTAAAATAAAGGCGTGAGGTAACATGCCTGGAAATGTCAATACTCTACAGGTGCCTGGGGCAAGTGCGATGTGACTGCACAATTATCTTGCTTGGTGTCTACATTTACATGTAGTGCAAACATTCTGTGTGAACATCACCAAATACAATTTTAAAGGGATTGTTTGTTTTAAATATTAGACATTTATTAGCGTCCATGTATTGGCTCTGCTGCAGCTTTCAGCTGTAGGAATATTTGACAGAGCTATGGCGCCCTCTTCTGGTTCGGTGACATTAATGATTCACAATTGCTTGTGTAAGTGTTTAATGAATTCAGCCATTGAACTTTTTGTAACATTTGGGTTTGGCAACATACCAAAACCTTAATATGACCATATCAGTTCACCCAAAAATGAAAATTAGCCAATGATTTACTCACCCTCAAGCCACTTTTATGGACTTCAAAAACAGAGCAACATTCACTAAAGCTTGGAAGAGCCAGGACATTTTTAATATAACTCTGATTGTGTTCGTCTGAAAGAAGGATGTCATATACCTTGAACGGCTTGAAGGTGAGTAAATCATGGGCTAATTTTCATTTTGGGGTGAACTAACCATTTAATATGAAATGCAGTTCTGATATTTTAAGGTCATTCCTATTAGATTTGATCTATTGGTCTTCCTTTTTGCTTGCTCATGAATGGGAAATTATTCTTTTTTTTCCTTCTCAGTTTGCGTTTTGTTTTTCTTTCGCACTGAAAACAGCTTCTCAATACACACACACACACACACACACACACACACACACACACACACACACACACAGGGGTGTTTTTGTGAAATGTGGGGACATTCAATAGGCGTAATGGTTTTTATACCGTACAAACAGTATTTTCTATCCCCCTACACTGGCCCTGCCCCTAAACTTAACCCTCACAGAAGACTGTGCAGTTTACTTTCTGTGAAAAAAAAACTAATTCTGTGTGAAATATAAGCATTTTGAAAAGTGAAGACATGGGGAACGTCCTCATATTTCACCCTCTTTTTGTAATACCTATGTCATACCCATGTCATTATACACATTTGTGTCCTGATATTTCACAAAAACATGCCCACACAGACACACACACACACACACACACACATATATATTACACACACACACACACACACACACACACACACGCCGAACCTTGAAGCAGGCTCACCAAAATTGGACAATAGAAGATTGGGAAAATGTTTACTGGTCTGATGAGTCTGCTGCAACATTTAGATGATAAGAGTCAGAATTTGGCGTAAACAACATGAAAACATGGAACCATTCCTGCCTTGTATCAATGGTACAGGCTGGTTGTGGTGTAATGGTATGCAGGATAGTACTCCTTAGTACCAATTGAGCATCGTTTAAACGCCACAGCCTACCTGAGTATTGTTTCTGACCAAGTCCATCCCTTTATGACCACAGTGTTTGCATCTTCTGAGGGCTTCTTCCAGCAGGATAATGTCACAAAGCTCAAATCATCTCAAACTGGTTTCTTGAACATGACAATGAGTTCACTAAACTCAAATGGCCTCCACAGTCACCAGATCTCAAGCATCATGGATATGTGATGTTTTCATGTCAATATGGACCCAAATCTATGAGGAATGGTTTCAGCACCTTGTTGAATCTGCCACGAAGAATTAAGACAGTTCTGAAGGCAAAAGGGGGTCCAACCCGGTACTAGCAAGGTGTACCTATTAAAGTGGCCAGTGAGTGTGTATAAATGTTTATTTGATTTGATTAACTACAAGTATTACGTATTTGCATTGCCCCTCAAAATATAAAACAAGGCCTCAAGTGGATCCAGTTTCTTTAAAAAAAAAAATTATCCTAATTCTATCCTGGCACTGGAAGTTATACTGCAAGGATGTCATGGACAATACTGCCATCTTCTGGTCTTTCGCTTGAGTCAAATGCTTACAGTCCAAAAGGGTTTGAAATATTTTTTTGAAAACATGGCAAGTTCAATTTAGAAGCTAAATTACATTATATTATATATAATTATATAGTTATATATTATACATTGATTATATATATAATTCTGGTGGTTCTTCAGTGTTTTTCATAAGAATTGCCCTAAAGATGTCCAAAAAAAGTGGGTTTGATGTGACTATCTTCAAATTAAGTACATTTGGAAAAATAAATGGTTTTAATTATCTCAAGTATAAATTGATTTATTTTTAAGTAAGAATAAGTAAAATATTTTTATATCTCTTAAAAGAGTTCACTTTTGAAAACTTGGCAAGTTCAATTTAATGGCATGAATTGAATTCTGGTGAATTCTGGTTTTATGTTTTCCTAAAAGAGTGCCGTAATCCTCAACAAATGTTTTCCCACGAAGAGCAAGTACATGACTTGAGGAGCAAAACAGTTCTGGATTGATAAATACAACCAAACCAACAACCCTCTGATCACATCCCTGGAAGGCAGTAGGTGACATCAGATGAATGATGCAGACATTGCTCTGACTTCATTACTACATGTATCTTTGGTGTAGAAGATTCACTGAACTATGTGATGCTCTGTTTATTGCTAACATTACTCTAAAATGCCCACAAATGTACATTTTCTTCAACAGCCTGCATCTCTCTCTCTCATGTCGACAGCTTCACAAATGCATTTTCTCCCTTCTCTCTGGGACAAGTGAAAAAATTACGTCTCTAATCCGCTTTACACAGTCTCCCCTTTTCTATTTTCCCCTTTCCACTCTTTCATTACCCACTCACCGTTTCTTTCTCCCTCTCGCTCTCTCTCACTCGCTCACTCTCACTCTCTCTCTGTAATTCTGTTTTCCACAGGTAGTCATCTTTTCAACGTCCTGTGTCCTGACAAACACTGATCCTATAATAAAAAGAAAACAAATGATCAGACAGACTTGTCTGATACCAACACTTTTTTTTCTCCTGAAAGGCTTAGAGAGTTTATCACCAAAGCTGTGATGGAACTCTGTGATGAAGCTGCTTATTAAATTTGTATATATTCCCATTGACCGAAGAAGCAATATTCATCATAAAACAGATTGAAGCATTCCCACTGGAGGGAGGAGAAGGTCACATTTGTTTATGGGGGTGAGTTTCTCTCAATTGAGCTCCCGAAACACTCATTTTGAGTCATTTACACCAAAAAAGAAAGTTGGAGATTACCTTTCTGTAAATAGGTCACTTGCCTCTATATACACTCAATGAGGACTGTTGATGCAGAGGACTCTAGAAACGAAAGCTTCATTTAGAGAGTACGAGGATTCTGTCCAACATTCAGGTGCAATGTTTTACTGATGGAGACAACATGAAACACAAGCTGTGCTAAAGCATCCATCCATTTTTTGTCAGTTATGTGCAATCAGTCTAACCCTACTTCAAAATTATTATTGTTCAGAATTTGTATTTTTTAAATAATAAAATATTTAGATTTCTGATATGTGCCCAAGCGTTAAAAGAAAATCTGGGAAAAAATTAAAACCAGAAATAGAAAAACAAAATGCTACTTGTAAGAGTTTTGTAAAAGTCATTAATACAGCAATGCCTTTCTGCCTTGATAAATGTATGCATTTTTCCTCTGAGATGGAAAAAAAAATACAGCAATGACATACAATAAGCATCCAATCTGTAAATATTAAGCCATCAATATCGCCAGAGCATGTAATTAGAATCAGGTGTGTAATTGCATACAAGGAGCCATCAGGAGGAACAGTGCAGGGAAGTGATTCAGCTTGAACTGCTAAACTAGCACTGAACTTCCTCAGCATGACTTTTTCAAGCACCCAACGGGGTTAAGGCAAGAACAAGCCAAAGCAGGTTTGGACATTATATCACAGCAGCATAAAATAAAAGAGCAATTAGTTATTGCAACACTGAAGTTAATTGCTTCAGCCGTGGATTTTGATTGTGTTGTCAGAGTTCAAAGACACGTGAACAGCTGTCAAAATCAGTTCCTACTCACCATTGGTCTCAACAGAGATAAAACAGTAGAAACTTTCACATTTTTCCTTAAGGTGATCTGAAAAGTAAAGTGTCCAGTTTGGAAACATTATTCCACAAAAATTCACCATTATCCCAGTGGATACATCCGATGTCCATGTTCACTCAAAAGTCATCCTGTTTGTTTGTATGAAAACCACTTAATTTCAAGGTTCTGATGCTCCACGCTGAGAGTTGTGCCTCCAGTCCAGCACTGAGCTCCTCTGCACTGCAGGTAATTCAGAGTTCATCTGAAGCACCTGCTGCCTTTTCAACTCACTCCTTCTGAAGACCCACTACTCTGGTATTCCTGTCAAACACCAAAAGCCAGTAACGAGGAAGTTATGGAGAGAGAGATTGTGAAAGAGAGAAAATTACTGTGAGACAGAACAAGAGAGAAAGACAGAGAGAGGGGAAGCAAGAGTAACATCAGTTATTGCTCTGGCAGTTGAGACGCACAAACCAAACCCCTAGCCCTTTATTCACTGCCACACTGCCTCTCGTTCTCTCTCTCTCTCTCTCTCTCTCTCCCTCTCTCTCTCTCCTGTTCCTTCCCTTTCTCTGAGAGCATGAATATGTTATTATGCTCACAAAAGCCTTACGTATTGTTTATGAATTACCGGCCTTCCAGTCAACAAAGGCTATTTTCATAAGAAACCTCCATTTCATTTCAGCTTCAATTTGATTACCAGCTAAAGAATAGAAGCTCTTCGGCCAAACCCCCAGCGGCTCCCCTCTGTTCTCCCTGTTTTTATTCATGCCCATTGAAAGACCTTTATTGCTTTCCTTTCATACTGACAGAGGGAAAAGCTTTTAGAGTAAACCATTGACAAAAAAATATTGCACAGCTATTTTGCACAATAACCATATGAAAGAGAGCACCCGGTGTATGCGATGTGCCCTAGCTGCTCGTCTTTCTTTCTCTGTTTTATTTATATATTTCAATATTTTAAAGCACAAGTACAGAGAATGAATGGCAGTTTGTTCAGAGAGACGAGATAAGGCGTCTTGCAGTCCCACAGAACATGTCATTTTGAAATGATCGCTATCCAGGTCCAGGGCAGAGAGCAAGAGTTTGGCAACAGGTTTATAATGGAGCTGAAGCTGAGATGAAGGCTGTGGAGAGTGTAAGGTCCATTTACAATTGGATCGCAAATGTTTGGTCCACTGTTTAAAAAAAAAGGTTCCAAAAGGAGGTTTTGCAGCAATGCCTAAAAGAAGAACCATTTTAGTTCCAGTTAATGCATTAAAGGTAGGGTAGGCAATTTCGGAGAGGCTAGCAATAGCAAGGTAGCTTTGAGAGCATAAGAGCCCACCCTCCCATCAGAGCATCTCCAAAATTAATGAACGCGCAAAGCCAGAGCAAAGTCTGCAAAGTGCCATGAGAGACGGTATTAAATTATCTCTCAAATTAAGTCTCAGATCACACAACATTGCAATAATGATAAACGTAAACAACTTACAGAGCTCTTACTTGAGCCACCTGACTGCTGCAACTGCATAAATCCGAGTCTGAGGACATGAAACGCTCCGGGTAGAACGTCAAGGGTTGGTATCTCGTTATTACGGTTAAGACATGGCGTGAACGCAGCATAAGCTCACACTGTCTGAAATCATGTACTGTGTGAGTAGGTACTTTGAATTTACTTTGCCACCGTTAAAAAGGTATGCTCTACTAGGGCTATAATCTCCCAGTCGATTAGTCGATTATTAGTCGATACGTTCTGGCTCGACCAAAATTCTGATTGGTTGATTTTTTTCAGCGTTCATTTAATCAGTTTTGCCGCGTTCTGATTTCATCAGTTTGGAAATCATAGGCTATGATATTGTGCAGGTGCACATGATGTAATGCTGTCAGAGCCGACAGACTCGTGTGTCAAACTCATTTCAGTCCAAAATAAAAATATCAAAACCGATTTAAAGGTCCCCTTCTTCGTGATCCCACTGTTCAAACTTTAGTTAGTGTGTAATGTTGCTGTTAGAGCATAAATAATACCTGTAAAATTATAAAGCTCAAAGTTCAATGCCAAGCGAGATATTTTATTTAACAGAAGTTCCCTTACAAAGCCTACAGCGAACGGCTGGCTTGGACTACATCCTGGTACTTCCTTCATAAATGACGTCAGTAGAACAGTAGAACAGACTAACCTCCGCCCACAAGAATACGCGCAAAAAGGGGGCGTGGTCTTGTTTCTGTCCCACGTGGAGAAGAGGACGTGTCGCGTGGAGAAAAGGAAGTGTTGCGTTTGAGTGCGTTTGTCGCCATGTCGTCGAGACGCTGTTATTTTCATCCCGGAGTCAAATCACCTTTGTTTGGCTTTCCCAGGGACGCTGTAGAGATCATTGAGCGCATACATCACCCGTTAAGAGGCGTGACCTTTCCATGTGCGCTAAGCTGCTGTCGAATCACAACACAGGAACCGTGACACGTTCGCTAAGGTGCAGTCAAATCACAACACAGGAACCGCTGGCACAATCAGAACTCGTTACGTATTTCTGAAGGAGGGACTTCATAGAACAAGGAACTCATCAGCCGTTTTTAGGACAGTGAAAACAGCGGTGTACAGATAAGTACATTGTGTTAAAAATACTGGGGTTTTTTTACACACGAAACATGAACACGTTATATTGCACACTGTAAACACAATCAAAGCTTCAAAAAACACGAAGAACGGGACCTTTAATATACTGCAAATAGCCTACTAGTTTTTTATGTTTATTTATAATTCATTTAGGCAGACAACAAGGCCACCAAGTACTGTGCACAGTGTGCAGCTAATTAATTTAACTTTTTAGTCGAAAATTTCAGGACCTTAGTCGACCAAAATTTTCTTTGGTTGATTACAGCCCTGTGCTCTACATAGTATGAATATGGGTAGTATGAATGAAAGTCGGACATACTATATGCACCATGTTGTTACTATCACGTGACCTACCAGTGTTAGTTGCATAACTTAACTTGGCCTCATGGGAGAGTTAAGTGTCCATCGAATGTGCACTTCAGAATCTGGGCAGAAGTAGTACGTCATCCAGGGACTTTTCGTCTACTGTTTTCCGATACTATGGCTGCGTCCAAAACCGCATACTCTCGAGTAGGTACTTATTTTGATTAAGTAATTACTTCACGACCACATAAAAGTATGTTCTATGTATAGTAGGCTATGAATGTGTGTAGTATGAAAATAATCCAGACGTCCTACATGTTGTCATGTGTCATTTAACCTAGGTCAGTTATGACACTTTACTGCCATTCATTAATCCTCTCCTGTGGCTCTAATGGGATAGTAAAGTTTCCATTGGAAGTAGTAGGTCATCCGGGTACTTTTTGCCTATACTGTCTATTCGGACATAACGTTACTTCTTTTTTTCACATACTGCTTTTCGTGTACATGGGAGTATGTGATTTCGGATACAGCCTCGTTGTTTTGATTCAGGACATGTTGATGATGAAGTACGCAATTACATTTTTTGACAGGCAGGTAGTACATCCTATTATTGCATTTGAGCTGGAAAAAAAATTGGGTGTTCTGAGACCTGCACAGAAGGTGCACATTTAAAAATAGTTAATAATATTGGCATAATTTTACTGGCATATTAATATATAATATTTAATATTACCACTTCTATTATTGATTGCTATCAGGGTGTGAAGAGTTTCAACCAGTATAACAAAAAGTGTTTATGAAAAACATTGCCTACCCTACCTTTAACTAACGCAACGCAATACATTTGTTACAGTATTTGTTCAACTTTGCTAACGTTAGTTAACAATAAAACTGTTCATGTAAGCTCAGCTGTATTAAATAATATTAACACATAGCAAGATTTGAACAATGTATTAGTAAACGTCGAAATGAACTAAGATTAATAAATGCAGAAGTATTTTTCATTGCTATTCTAGTTAACTAGTTAACTAATGTTAACAAATGGATCCTTTATTGTAAAGTGCTACAAAATGTTCTTCATGGAACCAAAGATGCCAATAAAGAACCTTTATTTTTAAGAATGTACAGTCCACCCCACCCCACTGTCACTCGGTGTGGCTGTCTTTTGAATTATTATTTAGGCAAATAAGAAATGACATCAGGGCATGCAATGTTTGTACAGCTTATGTACAGCTTAAAATACAAAAAGTCACTTTATTAATCATCTATGTTCCGCATCTGTTATAGAAACATTCTTAAAATCATCCCACTGAAATTCATCGTTATTATATAATTAAAAAAAATCTTATGTGGAACACAAATGGAGATGTTCTGAAGCATTAATATTCATGCTGCTCTTTTCCATACATTGAAAGTGAATGGGAACATATACACTGTCTAGCTCTAAAAATGACAACAACAACAAAAATATCAAGCAGCATAAAAATAGCCTGACTTCTGAAGTCATTCGATAACTTTGTGCGAGGAACAGAACTAAATTTAAGTTGTTATTCACAACGAGAAAAATACATTGAAGCTTCTGTGAGGGGGAACATTATCATTGTCATCATGAATATTGACATAACCTTTGGTCATTTTTCCACAGTAAGCTATCGTTGTCATGAATTCTCTGTGTCTAGGTCCATGGTCCATTCAAGTATGGCCCTGTATGACGTCATAAAGGGCAGAATTCCTTATATGGGCATTTCTCCCGGATGAGCGCATGCACATCAACCAAAGCAAGAGGATGCCCATCGCATCAAACTGCTCCTTCCTGGTTATGGAAGTCGTCGGCAGCGCTGCACAGGACTTACTTGAAAAGGTTTTTTTTTTTTTTGACCACTAAATCAACAATGTCACCAAAGAAGTGTGTTTTTGGTTGTGAGGGAAAGATAACCTTATAACCCAAATAACCCAGCACTAAGGGAAACAGTGGATGGAGTTTGTTTTTCCGGGGCAGCAACAGAGTTGTGCAAGCGTGTTTGTTTGTTCCCGGCATTTCAGAGACTAATGTTTTATAAACAAGGCCCTTTTCGACTCTGGATTTGCAGATCGTTTGAAACTGAACGATGGAGCGTTCATGAGTCGGAACTACTCGTGACGCGCTTAGTAATACTGCATCAAATGTCTGTTTTCTTGGCAATCGGCACGC
This sequence comes from Romanogobio albipinnatus, assembly GCA_023566225.1. Classification (NCBI taxonomy): domain Eukaryota; kingdom Metazoa; phylum Chordata; class Actinopteri; order Cypriniformes; family Gobionidae; genus Romanogobio; species Romanogobio albipinnatus. Next base: position 56,487,016 of record CM042241.1, on the reverse strand, counting down.
AACTGCATATAATGTAAACCATACGAACATTGAATCTTTAGCTCCGCCCACAGCACACCTCTAGGAGCCCAACCGTTTTCGGAAAGAAGCGGTACAGCGTATCCATGATATCGACAGAGAAGGCAACATTACTTTGATTAGAATACCGGTAAGTTCAATAGTTATGTGTTGGTATTTTTTTAATTTTTTTATTTTTCTGTGGGCGGACATGCAGTACGTTACTATTTTATATAACTTACGAGAAACAGAGAGAAATGTTGACACGTCCTCTCCAGCAGCTTGAATGTTCCCCTTTGCCATGGCAACTCTCAACGGCCACCAGGACTTATACAGTTTTATAAAAGCTATTTATTATTTGTTGTAAAGTGTAAGAATCACCTCAGAAAAATGTATTCTTCTGTCGGGCGCAGTGAAGCCTAGGACAAACGCTGTCAAGATGAGATGGTGTAGCCAGGCTATGTTTGTGTCATTATTCCAACATTATGTTCATAACTTGTTATGAAATAAAAAGTTTAATACCTCAGAAAAATTAACTTTCCTCTCTTGTCAACATAAGCATGCCCTGATGTGAGCACGACGCGCGCTCTTCAGTTGTGGAGGCGCGCACGCGCGCTGTGTATCACGTCACAGAAGTACACAAAGTAATCGGATCAGTTTGTTTACATGGTGAAATTTTTCATTTGATCGGTTCATGAAAAGGGTTATCCCACCCCTCTTAAACCGTTTTTTGTCCATTTGTGCCTCATCCATGGAGAAACACCGGCTTTTACAGCAAACAAGATAGCAAGCTACAAGCTATCAAAGTACACAAGCTTCGAACCGGAAAAGGACAACCGACTTCCGGTTCAAACCCGCTATGAATCATGGGTAAATTCGCTCACCAGGAAAAAGGTGGATAGGTATGATAAAACTAAAGACTCCTCTGAGATATGAAGGATACAATACTACTCTATAGGTACTCAAGATTGACATGTGTGTGTTACACAGAAACTGTGTGTGTTATGTCCTCTTTAACATCTCATTTTGCATTCCATGAAAATTTTGTAAACCCATTTGAATTTCCATCCAGAAATCACTTTAAAATCACTGGGGACTTTACCCAAAACCCCATGCGTGCGCATATTGGATACATATACTCTCTTTAGCCTTTCGCCTCTGTGGAAGGGTTAAAAAAACCAAGCGAAACACGCAAGGCAGCAGTCAGGGTAAATCATACGTTTGTTCCAGACAAAAGAGACAGGAGTGAGTACAAAGGTGTTCTTCATTTACCTGCCTGTCGTTAAGAAAAATGGACTCTGCACTGAGTTATCACAGCGTTTGATCTGTGCGTTAAAAGATGGATTAGATGCTCTTTTATGCATTTTATGAGTCTTTGTATTTATGTAAGAATATTCAGCAGTAGACAAAGGTGACTGATCCATTATTCATCCCTGGGCTAAGGCAGGTCTGGCAGTTTGAAAAGAGGCTGACATTTGAGCTTTTTCAGCAACATCTGCAAAATTATATCCTTTCCATTGTAAGTCAATGAAGGGCAGTCAGCGTCCATAAAAGAATGAAATTTCACCTGTCACTTTCCTAAGGCCGAAAGTATACATCCTTAACCCTCTGGTGGTATAAATGGAACGGAGACGGAGCTTTTGTCTTTCATCTAGCTTTGTTCAGTCTAATGGGGTTTAAGACCTGATCTCAAGAATTGTTTAAACGCACGTTCTTAGTCGAGCAGGAATACAATGTAGGACACCATGGTATATAATCAACTTTTGAACCTGTGCTCGACGTGTGCTTTCATGACTGAAATCAAATCATGGACTTAAGTGTTTGGTCTCATTCATTTTAATACAAGAACTAAGCTATAACTCGCAATCTTTGAATGATCTTGGAACAACATTCCAATCAACCAATTCGATTTGAGGAACACATTTAGAGTTTATGTCAAGTTACTACATCAGGTGTTATTCACCTATCATTTCCATCAGATTTTTATAAGTTATTGGTAGGGGTAGGGATAGGGTTTGGACTACATTTTCAGACAGGAAAAAAATATGTTGATCCAGGAACATCACAGTGACCTATAACTTGCCAAGGCATTGCTATGCAGTTGCTAAGGTGAGTGGCGTATGGGGTGTTGCTAAGCGGTTGCTAGGGTGCTCTGGGTGATTGCTTACTATCCCAAGTCTATTCTGGTACCTATGGCTTGGGTCTGTCCATTAGTGTAAGTTTAATCATTTTTTTACTCATTTTATTATCAACCAGGTGAAAACTTTAGTCTAAAGTATAAGCATTGGATCTTAGTAACATTAGCCTAGATGTCAACAGACAAAACCATTTAGACAGACACATTTTAAATGTTTTGAAACACTGCAAAAAATATTTTTGCAATATCTATTTGTAATGTCTTATTTACCAGGTAGAATATTTTAACAAAATACACTTGTTTTAAAGATACATTCTCTTAAAACAAGTCTTAATGTCTCATCAGTGTTTTAAGATTTTTTTTAAATAATTTTACTAGAAAAAAAACAGTACTTTAGCAGTAATGTTTGCAGTGTATAGAGCAGGTATACAACAAAGTTTGGGGTCAGTAAGATTTTTATTCAGTAAGGATGTGTAACCGGTCCTACTCGACCCGCTATAAGCGGGATTCGGACTGTGGTCTCCGGTGTGGGAGGCGTGCGCGCTAACAAGGACGCTAAAGACGCTAACATGCCCCTTGAGGGCAGCGGAGTGAGGCTCTTACATTGCAGACGCATTCAATTAATTGAAAGTGACAGTAAAGACATTTATAATGTTACAAAAGACTCTATTCAAATAAATAAGATTCTATTTCAAATAAATGTTTTTCTTTCTATTCATCAAAGAATTCTGGAAAAAAAATTGTTTTCAAAATTGATAATAGTAAGAAATGTTTCTTGATCATCAAATCATATTAGAATGATTTCTGAGGGATCATGTGACACTGAAGACTGGAGTAATGACTGCTAAAAGTCAGTCATAAAGTCATTATATTTTAAAATGTATTAAAACTGTTGCAAAACTTAACTAAATTAAAACTTCATGTTTCATATTTTTTTATTTAAAATATTACTGTTTTACTATAATTTTGAATATTAAATAAATACAGCCCTGGTAACCATAAGACACTTCATTTAAAAACATTAAAAAAATCATACCAACCCCAAACTTTTGCACAACGTACATCACACAAAGCTTTGTTTTCATTCACATAAAATTAAATATGTTGTCTATCCTGACTAAGGCCGTGACAAGCATAATTTCTTGAGTGAATAGAAATGGAAGTGACACTTGTATTGACACTATATGTAGAATATCTCTTTTAGAGGTCATTCATCACTGTCTGACAGTCCATGTACAGTCAGTGTAGTTGGGAATTGGTTAACACAATTAAAACTTTTGAGACACACAGAGCGGCTCAATTAAGTGACATTTAACATTTTCTGTCTCTCTGTACTGTTCTCTTCAGTTCTCTAGGCTTTGTCCTTATGTAAATGTGTCCTAAACGTCAGTCTTTCTCAAAATGTCAAAGTCGCCTCAGTTCTTACACAAAAGAACAACCTGCCTCCTTCTGCATGAGCCTCAGCCAGTGATTAAATCTCCCACAATGCCTTGCTGTCCCTGAGGATTGTGAGTCTTTGGAAGCGTTTGGTGCGAGTCATTGTTTGCCATAATAGGGTGGAGGTGGAGGTAGCGATATTGGAAAAACAGATGTGAGACACACACAAGAGGTTTTGCCACACCTGCACAGCAGCCCTGTGGGTTGAAATATTGCTGTGCCAACATCTCAAACAATGCTAAAATCATGAACAAACCAGTGACATTTTCATCATAATCCAGATATTCTTTCTTACAATACAAAGAAATAAAAGAACAGAGACGTCAAGCCAGGAATTTAGATTGCAAATGAATATTGAGTTTGGTCGGAGAGACGGTGAAATAGTATATTTTCTGTCATTACAGAAATTATGTGGAGAGAAAGTAAGAGAAACATTTGAACACCCATCACATTCTGTGTACACAAAAAACTGAATACCAAATCCACCCACTTCTCTTGAGTTTCAGCCTTTTTGTTCGGCAGCTTCCATCTGCATCTGTTGCCATCTCAGCGCTGGATTACCACAGACAATGGGAATGAAACAATAGAGGAATTAACAGAAAGAAGGTTTGTGCCATGTCTGTACTGTGGGCAGTGCATAGAGGGCTTGGACTATATTTAATAAATGAGCAGCTGAAGTTTGCCATCCCATTTTACTGTAAAAGACCAGTAGTAAAGCTGCCCAGCTAACGGGACATTCTCAGAACTTGCTGTTATGAACAAACATTCTTCCAGTAACATTAATAAAACATTTGTTGAAAATGATCTGGAACGTTATCAAAACAGCACAAAAATTTTATTTATAAATCATTCATAGAACGTTATTCTGAAACATATTAGGACGTTTGTCTGATAATTAAACATTACTAACTACTTTTTTTTAGATGGTTCAGAGAATTTTCTAAAGTACGTCCCAATTAAAATTTACATGCAACAAGACAGTAGCATTTCACCCTGATATTCTGTCATTTAAAAGTGAACAAGGCATGTCAGTAAACGGCCATTGTTTTGTTTGGCTAACACCATTGGATAGCAAACAATATCAACACCCACTCGCTATTGCACTTGAGTAGGTACAGTGCCTATAGAAAGTCATCATACCCTGTGAAAATCTTTTGTCACATTACACCCTGGAACATGAAATGAATTAAGTCTAATATTTTTTAGCTGTATGTACACATTATAACCCTCATCATCACAGTGAAATTAACATTTTAAATCAGGATTATTAAAAATTGAAAAACTACTTTGTAGAGCCACCTTTTGCTTTAATTAGAGCCATTCATCTTTGTATGTTTACTAGCTTTGCACACCTAGATTGGGGAATACTTGCCTATTCTTCCTTGCAGAATTGCTCAAGTTCAGTCAAATTCTTTGGTGAGCGGCAATGGACTGCTCTCTTCAAGTTCATCCACAGATTTTCTATCAGATTTAAAGGATTAGTTCACTTTAAAGTGCCCCTATTATGGCACTTGAAAGGTTCCTATTTTTGTTTTGGGAGCCAACAACAGACTTACATGCATGCAAGGTCAAAAAACACCTTTATTGTCTTATAATATGCATTTATTTTTACCTTATTCGCTCAACGATTCATTTTTCCAAACCCCTCCTTTGCATGACGCTAATCTGTGGTGATTGGCCTCCAGCTCGGTGGTAAACACCCAAACAGACAACTACGGTGGCCCAGTAGTGCACAACACAACGCAATATATAAAGCAAACATAAGTTCACAATGAAAACAAGCCACAACACAAAGAAATCAAGCCACAACACAAAGAAATCAAGCCACAACACAACAAAAAAGCCACAACACAGCGAAAAAGCCACAACACAACAAAAAAGCCACAACACAACGAAATCAAGCCACAACACAACAACAAAAAAGCCACAACACAACAACAAAAAAGCCACAACACAACGAAATCAAGCCACAACACAACAACAAAAAAGCCACAACACAACAACAAAAAAGCCACAACACAAAGAAATCAAGCCACAACACAACAACAAAAGCCACAAACAACGAAATCAAGCCACAACACAACAACAAAAAAGCCACAACACAACAACAAAAAAGCCACAACACAACGAAATCAAGCCACAACACAACAACAAAAAAGCCACAACACAACAACAAAAAAAGCCACAACACAAAGAAATCAAGCCACAACACAACAAAAAAAAGCCACAAACAACGAAAAAGCCACAACACAAAGAAATCAAGCCACAACACAACGAAATCAAGCTACAACACAACAACAAAAAAGCCACAACACAACGAAAAAGCCACAACACAAAGAAATCAAGCCACAACACAAAGAAATCAAGCCACAACACAACAAAAAAAGCCACAACACAACGAAAAAGCCACAACACAACAAAAAAAAGCCACAAACAACGAAAAAGCCACAACACAAAGAAATCAAGCCACAACACAACGAAATCAAGCCACAACACAACAAAAAAAGCCACAACACAACGAAAAAGCCACAACACAAAGAAATCAAGCCACAACACAAAGAAATCAAGCCACAACACAACAAAAAAACCCACAACACAACGAAAAAGCCACAACACAAAGAAATCAAGCCACAACACAACGAAATCAAGCCACAACACAATGAAAACAAGTCACAACACAAAGAAATCAAGCCACAACACAAAGAAATCAAGCCACAACACAACAAAAAAAGCCACAACACAAAGAAATCAAGCCACAACACAACGAAAAAGCCACAATACAAAGAAATCAAGCCACAACACAAAGAAATCAAGCCACAACACAAAGAAATCAAGCCACAACACAACGAAAAAGCCACAACACAAATAAATCAAGCCACAACACAAAGAAATTAAGCCACAACACAACAAAAAAAAGCCACAACACAACAAAAAAGCCACAACACAACAAAAAAGCCAAAACACAAAGAAATCAAGCCACAACACAACGAAATCAAGCCACAACACAATGAAAACAAGTCACAACACAAAGAAATCAAGCCACAACACAAATAAATCAAGCCACAACACAACGAAAACAAGTCACAACACAACGGAATCAAGCCACAACACAATGAAATCAAGCCACAACACAAAGAAATTAAGCCACAACACAACAAAAAAAAGCCACAACACAACAAAAAAGCCACAACACAACAAAAAAGCCAAAACACAAAGAAATCAAGCCACAACACAACGAAATCAAGCCACAACACAATGAAAACAAGTCACAACACAAAGAAATCAAGCCACAACACAAAGAAATCAAGCCACAACACAACGAAAACAAGTCACAACACAACGGAATCAAGTCACAACACAATGAAAACAAGTCACAACACAAAGAAATCAAGCCACAACACAACAAAAAAAGCCACAACACAAAGAAATCAAGCCACAACACAATGAAAACAAGTCTGCAGTTGTACACCATCACATCACAACATGTAAATCGGAAAATGTTGGCGTTATTTTGTCACTTATTGAGCAGTAGGCTAGCTGGAGCCGTTAACCTCCAGTCTTTGTGTTAAACTAGGCTAGCGGTGGATGTGTCAGACAGAGTTATGGCTAGGCCTGTCGCAATAATCAATATATTGCACAATATATGTACGTGACCTCAATACTTTTTTGTGATGCAATATATCGCCCATTATGTTTATATGATAATGAATGTCACCAACATTTTACTTGATTGTTCTGTCTTCTTGTATGTTTTCCGTGACGGAGGCGAAAGTGGTTCTCGGGCAGTATCGACAGGTGAAAAAAGGCACCATTTGAGGCGTTATAGTGTTTTCCTGACAACTACTGACAGTTTGGAAGACATCACAGGTTGTGACATCACAAAGAAACGGCTTAAGATTCATTTATTTGACACAGAGTCGACTTTTACTTTTGAGTGACAATAACTTTATTTCAGACAGGTCCACTTAAGTCAAAAACACCATAGACAAACATTTAGTCAACTTTTTATTGCATATTTTGGAAAAATTTACATTTGGCGGTATGGCTCTGTTCTAAATTCCCCATCCTTTTCATGGAGCTCATTTTAATTTTTAAAAATTAGAACAGAGCCATAGACAGGGAACAGCAGCAGATTCTGGGGACAACCTCCCATTTTAAACTGGGAGGGCAGAGCAAATCCCCCATTTAGAACAGAGTATGCATCAATGACAACAGAATGACATTGATTAGTTAACAGTTTAAGGAGGAGCTGGGGAGGAGGTGGGTTGCAAAGCAGCGTGCAGCAGAAGCGTCCAAGCAGGCAGATTGAAGTGAAGCTATTTCTAAGTGAAGCACATTCAGTTGATAGCGGAGCTTGACCATGTGGCTTGCCTGAACTAACGCTGTACGCTTGATATATGGTGCACTTTCAGATTTAAAACTTTGCAGGATGTGTTCATTCACTTAAACCTATGTTACACACTACATGAAAGGTAATTTTCAAAAATCTATAATAGGGGCTCTTTAAAATGAAAATGACCCCATGATTTACTCACCCTCAAGCCATCCTAGGTGTATATGACTTTCTTATTTCTGATGAACACAAATCAGATTTATATTAATAAATATAATGACGCTTCCAAGCTTCATAATGGCAGTGAATGGGGCCCACGATTTTGAAACTCAAAATCCATCCATCATAAACGAAAAAAGCATAATTGGTCTGAGTTTGATGTCAGACATAGCATAAGCGGTTTGAACTGCGAGAGGTGTTACACTTTCTGCATAAGTCGAATACGGAAGGCGGTCAGGTGGAAGCTTGATATTTGACATATATTTTAGTCTACAATTTAAAATATGGATATTTTTCTTACAAAAACCCATTAATTTGCTTCAAATTGCCTTTACTACCTTTATTGAAATCTACACAATTTATAGGGAGGCCAAACTTTTGCACCAGCTATTTTTCACATTTGATTTTATTTCATACAACTCAATACTGCTACACTCAGAATTTTTGTCTGAAAAGCATGTTACGTCCTTGGACGTATTTTTCATTGTTCTTGAATTATTGTTTTTATTTTGTTTATATATACCTGTGTGGGCGTGGTGATATGCCTTGTATCTGTGTAATGCTTTGTGTCCGAGTGTCTGTCTCTCTCTCTCTCTCTCTCTCTCTCTCTCTCTCTCTCTCTCTCTCTCTCTCTCTCTCTCTCTCTCTGCTCCTCACAGGCAGAATCACATGCACCTGTAGCTCGTTATGGCAGTGTTTGAGTGGAGCTTATAATGACATTCAGAGGACACACACTTCTCCCCAGCTCCAGACTGAACGTTGAATTGTTGATTGAGAACCTTTTTTCTTGGTATGACTTAGCAAGTGGCCAAGTGTGCTGTTGTGATAAACTGTGTCTGAAGAGTGTAGTTCTTTGTGGCTTTGTGGAAAAGCTAAAGAGGTTGCCCTTAACATATATTTCTTCTCACTTTTCTTATAGGGAAGCGTAGGGGGAGAGTGCCTTTTTTCTTTGGACTACTATTTCATCCCTGTTTTTGATGCAGTCAAGGAGTTGAGGGAAGTTTTGCGTTGTTTATTTTCTCGTTTTCTTTTGAGTAATTGAGGTAAATTTGCTACTTCAAAATTTAGTTAGTTGATCGTTTTGTTTGTTATTTTAGGCCTTGCTCCCCCCTGAGCCATTGCTTTCAAATTGGCTTTATGCACTAGGGCTGCAACGACGCGTCGACGTCGTCGATGACGTCGACTACGAAAATACGTCGACGTGCGTGAAATGCGTCGACGCGTCGGCGGCACATTATTTACGTTCTAGCTTGGAACAGAAGATCTAGAATATGGCAGCTTCTGCTCCCGGGCATAGTGAAAATGATCATTTATCATATAAAGCCAGACCGCGACATTCAAAAGTGTGGGAGTACTTTAAACAGAAGCCGAATAAAACTGTGCTTTGTTCGCTCTGTAACGTCGGTTTCACACTGCACGCGGTGGCAGAGCAGGAGCTGTGCGCGTGGAGAGCGGGAGCTTTCACACTGCAGTCAGTGTTGCCAAGTCCGCTTTTTGTCCGCGGAATTGGTCTACTACTTCTACACTGTTGCCGCGGGCTGTGTCTCATGTCCGCGGGTTGAAGCAAAAAAACACACATATTTAACCCCCCGAACGCGATGTTTTCCAGAGAACCTACCCGAAACGCGATTGGGCTTGTTTTGGGCTATTTTTGAGTAACGAATGGGTGGGTTTTGTTGTGTAAACCTGGCAACCCTGCTGCCAGTGTTCTCTCGCGCAGCTGAACGCGCCACGCGTGTATTGCAACAGACGGTCACATTTTCCTGGGTTCTTCTCCGACCCCAGTACGTCTCGTGCTTTTATTTATTATGGGCTGCATATATCTCCTGTATATGCGACCTGGTTCCGCTCTGTCCCAAACACATATGCATAATAACACGCTGTATATAGGTAGTTTACATGATTAAAGTAACATTACAGTTAAGATATGCCTCTAGCTTTAATCATTTAAATGTGTCTTTGAAGTTTGGGCAAAAACTTCTGGCAGCTTTAGTCGTTGTTTATGCACATGTATCTTCAAAATAGACGACTAGTTATAAATTAAAACTATGCTGAAAGCTCCTGTATGTGAACCTTTTGCAGATAAATACAAGTGCATTTTCATTTACTATTGACACAAATCAATAAGTAAATCATACTCAACTACTATAGTAAACAACTTTTCCTAATTAGGCCTACTCTGTATACATTTTAGGATGAATAGTATCATTATATATTATGTTTAAAAAGCTTCTTGTGTTCATATATTTCATTATAAAATGGCATACTATGTACACTACCCTTCCTGAAATACAATTAATATTGTCATCATTCATTGATTTCATGTTAAAATAATATACAAATTCACTACCCTCTTTGAAATACAATAATCAGTAAAAAAGAATAATAAGATTAATCTGGAAAAATAATCGTTAGATTAGTCGACTAATCGAAAAAATAATCGTTAGATTAGTCGACAGAAAAAATAATCGTTAGTTGCAGCTCTATTATGCACAGCTGCACTACTTCCTGAACTTCAGCCAGCTCCTTTGTTTCCTGTCTGCCATTATTGGACAAACTGATTAATCCAGGTGTGTCTGATTATTGTTGTTGTGACTACAGAGGTCAGGCACACCTGGATTAATCAGTTTGTCCAATAATGGCAGACAGGAAACAAAGGAGCTGGCTGAAGTTCAGGAAGTAGTGCAGCTGTGCATAAAGTCAATTAACTTCTGTTAAACTTACTGTTCCTTATTGTAAATAAATCTTTACTTTTTCTTGCAATCAAGCAGACTTGTTGTGTCAATTCCTTCACTCTGGGACTGAGGACTGAAGTGTGTTACCATTTGATCTATGATTTCCTTCGTTACTTCCCCTGACTAACCCAATTAGACAAATGGGGGTCGTAACAAGCATCACTTTATCAAGCTTTCTCTAGGAACTGAATGGCACATCACTACGGTCTTTTCTTAAAAACATTGAACAAATTATCATGCCGCCTCAGAGAGGTGGCCAAACTTGTGCATTAAACTGTACTTGGCAGCATCCATTTCCCTTCAATACTGACCAATCGCCCAGCAAAGAAACAACCCCACAACATGCTGCCACCACCACGCTTCACATTTATGTACGGTGTGTTTTGGGTGGTGTGCTGTTTGCTTTTCGCCAAACATAGCACTGAAAGAAGGAAGCCTTTCCTGAAAGTGCCACACCTGGAAGCCATCTGGCAAAAGGTGTTATGGGCTGATGCGACCAAATTTTACCTTTTGGGGCTGAACTCCAAGCACTATGTTTGGCAAACTGAACTTGAGTAGTTCGGCAAGGAAGAATGGGCAAATAAATTCCCTAATCTAAGTGTGCAAAGCTAATGAAGACATTTCCAAAAAGTTTAATGGCTGTAATTAAAGCATAAGGTGGCTCTACGAAGTATTAAATCAGGGGACTGATGACTTTTCCAATCCTGTTATTCTAGTTTTTCCATTTTTAATCCTACACACTGTAAAAAAAAAAAAAAAAAAGTTTGATCAATCATTTATATCAACATATGTTTAACTCCTCAAAAGAACATGCAATTTGATTGTAGCCTCCTTAAAAATGTAAGGCAGCATTTTTTGTTTTTTTACAGCGCAGAATGTTTTTAATATGTCATGGTTGTAATGTGTGCATACATTTATGTGCATAGTATTTATTTTACAGGATGTAATGTGAATATTTTCACAGGGTATGATGACTCTGCTATAGCCACTGTATGTGTTTTGAAAACATTATCCATAGCTATCATCTACAGACAAAGCATTATGAAATAATTTACTTACGGTTTGCGATACACTTGTATGCTGTCACTGTGCCTCCTCGTTTACAAAACAAACATGTAATCCTCCGACGCGTAAAAACTTATAAAGCCCAATTCTCAGGGGGAAAAAATACTGAATTTTCTCCAAAAAAATTACGAGTTTCTCAAAAGGCAAATGTCAGCCGTTAAGAGACTTGAATTTCAGTGGGCGGGGCCAATGTTGATAACTTGCTCTGGAGGCAGTAATATGCAAATGTATTTCCCCATGTAACGTCACATTGTTTTTGGAGCTCGATTAAATAAATGCTTTGTTTATAATAAGGAGGAATTTTAAACTATGAAACTCAAGGCAAATTTGATTTCTTGTGTCACAACTAATAGACCAAGAAAGGAATGAGGCAAGCACAAACACCTTTCAAAGAGTCACAGTAAGAATTTGGATTTATTTAATTCAATCAGCAAGAAATATAGAGTAAGATAGAGAGAGTGCTTTGGGAAGAGAAAGTAGTCGAGGTTATCTGGAAATTTCACAATACACAGTAATTTTGCAGTAGACAATATTTCATTTAAATACATAAATTAGACAGACAACATAGAAGACTCTTAATCTGTCAGTTCCTAACCACAGATTCAGTGTTAAATTTAAAATAAATCTTGCATACATTTTTCTTACAAAGGTTCTTTGAAATGCTGACAGAGCTAGAAATGCTGACAAAATTCTGGAAATCTCTTTTTCCAAAAAGGCACATTTCTGAGCATTAAATACAATAAAGGATTATTTCTGTACAAAACAAAAATCTGTGAATGCACAATCAGGGTTAAAGGACCATAATAAAAGTAAAAAAAAAGATACAAGCTGCAAGGTGCAAAAGATCAAACGGACGAAATTAAAACCGAGGTTATTGTAAAAGCAACTTTGACATGTAATCATTAAGACTAGTTCCCTCAGATTTGTCTCCAGTATTGCATTGCTAGGTTTTCCATTGGAAAAATTCGACTGAATGTCATCACTTATTGAACATATTGGCTAATTATTCTGAAAGTCAGAGGATGCAGGCAGTGATGCAGGCCTGGCAACATTTGTAGATACAGTGTGTCTATCATCCCTGAGACTCCCAGTTTTAGACTGGGAACCAATGACATCTGTGACGGTGAACTAAATGATCAAACTGTAAGAAGGTTTTTTGGCAGCTTTGCCAGACCACACCTGATCCTGTAGAGATGAGAAGTACATTTCTGATAGATGATGTCCAGCCTCAATACATTTCCTCATACATTAGCATATCTGAAAATGGGTTTAACTAGATACTTGGCACTGGCAAACGAAAAAGGCTTTAAAAAAAAAGGCATAATACTGTGACTGAGGGGATCGAGTCCAATTTTGTCACAATATTTACAAGTGTTTTTGGTCAGGACTTAGGACTACACTGAACACAATTATCAGATGCGGTTTTCATTTCCATAACAGCACAGATGGGCTCACAAATTAGTCTCGTCCCAGGATGGGTCGTTCATGCTCTTTAACACTTTCCTGACAATCTTCTCCAGCTCTTTCCGTGCCTTTTGTTCTTCTTCAAGAGTTCGCTTCATTCTCTTGTTATCCTGGTGATGTAAAATCAGAGCATCCGGGTCACGGCACCAACCAAATTTTGACTTTCAACGGCATGGCATCACATTAAGCATAAACAAACGTTTGCGTGTGGCATGTGTACTGACCTGCTTAAGTTCTTGTACCTCATCCCTTAAGGCATAAACTGTATCCACCAGACTCCTGCAATGAAATCATTGAACAACAACTTTATGACTATTTTATGTGCAATATTATTGTAAGATTAATCTTGATAAATGAATGCATTACACTGAGAGACCTAATGACAACGTAGCAATATTTTAATCGCAAATAAATGGGTAAATTAGACGCATAAAGCTGTGATCAAACCTTTCTTCGATTATGGTTTGGCCATTGCTCTTGGTCTCTTCCACAATGATTTTCTCCTCCTCAGGAAAAAGCATATGTGGCCCCGACTCCTTTCTTGATCCTGAAAGAAGTTTAACAAGGTTAACAACTGAACTGCAACTGGCTAACAGACTCCTTGACAGACTATATCAATTGTACCAGTGTTATTTTAGCATTATTAAGATACTAGAATTTCCGTTATAATTTTCATTTTAAAGTTTTAGTAATTAGCTTGTATGTTTTTGATAAAGAAATTTGGCCGATATATTAAAGCTGATAAATAATGGATTATTTCAGACATTTCAGATGCACACTATGCTTGGGACATGGCTTTTAATGGTGAGACTTTACTCAAGCTCTCAGAAACTATATATATATATTAAAAAAAAAAAAAAAAAAAAAAAACGGATTTATCAGACTATATATCAGGGTTATCAGCTTTCAAATATAAATTATCGGTTATCTGTATCGACCAAACATATATATATGAGAGTGAGAGTGAGAGTGAGAGTGAGAGTGAGAGTGAGAGAGAGAGAGAGAGAGAGAGAGAGAGAGAGAGAGAGAGAGAGAGAGAGAGAGAGAGAGAGAGAGAGAGAGAGAGAGAGAGAGAGAGAGAGAGAGAGTGAGAGTGAGAGTGAGAGTGAGAGTGAGAGTGAGAGTGAGAGTGAGAGTGAGAGTGAGAGTGAGAGAGAGAGAGAGAAGAAAGATTAGATAGATAGATAGATAGATAGATAGATAGATAGATAGATAGATAGATAGATAGATAGATAGATAGATAGATAGATAGATAGATAGATAGATAGATAGATAGATAGATAGATAGATAGATAGATAGATAGATAGATAGATAGATAATTCTTTTTTATTTCAGTTGAAATAAATGCAACAAAACTTAACTATAATAACCCTGAATTGCACAGAATTTTAGGATGGGGCACTTAAATGTGAATGCCTCGGTCCTATGAAAGCCATGGAGCAAAAGCAGTGAAAACATCTTTCTTGCTCTTTCATGTCAACCATCTCTTGAATATGCAAAACGTATATTTAAGCACTCAAAAAGAATGTGTCACTTTCAGATGCTAAGTCTTTCAAATAAAAGAAAATGTGTTTTAGTTTAGACGTGTATATACGAGCAGCAGCTCTTACGGGACATAGAACCAATTCTGTTAGTGTGAGTTATCCATATAGTGTCATAGTCCGAGTCTTCAGATTGGTCAGAGGAGGGAAATCCGCTGCTACGACAACCCACAGCATCCACATACGATTGGTCAACTTCAGCCAGCACATGATTATGCATCAAATCAGTGCCCTGCCATGCTAATTAGGGATGGGGATCAAACCAATCATATTGGAGAGGACGGGTGGGTTGAGAGAATGGACCAACCAAGAGGAGTAAAGTGAGGGAGAGCCCATGGCGTCCAATAAATTATATATAAAATATAACAGAAAGCAATAATAATGGTGGGACAACATGAGAGAAATGGGTGAAAAAGAAATGAATGAAGGAAGGGAGAGGAAAAGAGAAAGATGTTTGTTAAGAGCAGAAAATATTAAGAGTGATCAACATAGTGGTAGAGAGTTTAGCCAACATACATTTATATAGTGAATGCCACAAGAATTCAGAAAAGATGTCGCAGTAAGTTGCAGACATATCTAAGAATGTTTATCAGAGATTTCAGGACAGATTAAGGTGTTTTGTAGAACTTAAAATATGGGCCTTCAAGCCCAAATACACTACTGTTCAAAAGTTTGGGATTAGCAAGATTTTTGGCAAAAAAAATGGCTTGATTTATTTTAAGTAAAAAAACAGTAAAACAGTACTATTGTGAAATATTATTACACTATTTAAAACAACTGTTTACTGTTAAAATATATTTTAAAATGTAATTTGTGACCCTGGACCACAAAGCCAGTCATAAGGGTCAATTTTTGTAAATTTGAGATTTATACAATCACATGACAGCTGAATAAATACATTTGTTAGGATAGGACAATATTTGGTTGAGATACAACTATTTGAAAATCTGGAATCTGAGGGTGCAAAAAAGTCTAAATATTGAGAAAAACGCTTTAAAAGTAGTAAAAAATCCCTTCATGAAACACGATCTTTACTTAATATCCTAATGATTTTTGGCATAAAAGAAAAATGGGTCAACATATATACCGTGTGACTTATAACTGGTTTTGTGGTCCAGGGTCACATTTATTCTGGTATATACATTCTTTTTATTTTATACAAATATTTCTGACCCTAAAATTCTGAACCGTAATATGTATTTGAGAAAGAACTTGAAAACACATTCAAATTGTGACAACTGACGGTATTATGTGGGATGCAGTTATACTTTTCTTCACTCACTCATTTCTTCAAAGCATGTGAAAAAAAAAACACAAGACAATGCATGGGACAGGTAAAGAATACATACTTGAGTTGAGTGTTTGCCGTGTTTTAGCGCTTGTGCAGTATGCTTCGATCACTTTCAGGATCTGAGCATCCTCCTCCAGAGCTGCAGTACCTTATGGGAAACAAGAAGAGCACAAAAGATGTCAGTGACCAGGTAACATTGTGAGATTATTGTAAGGGGACCGTTTTCATACAAACAGTAAACTAAAGCAATGCATGTGACCAGGTGTAAATGCCCTCCGCGACGCTTTCGAGACGGATTTAAATCCGATCATTCTTTAGGAGGTGGTTTGAGTTTGCTCCTCTCTTTCCTATTGTGGTCTTGAAATTAGCTGATGACAAATAAAATGCAGTTGCTTTCGTTGGCGTGAACGTGAGCCGTTAAATTTGCATATTGCGCAGGAATTGAAGATCGGATTTATATCCGTTTTGCGGAGACACATTTCTGTGGCCAAGTGTATATGGAACCGTTTTAGCAAATTAGATCAGAATCAGTAAAAACACATGAAGTGACCAGGTGTAATCAGGTCCTAACAGAACTTTAATTAAACACTTTTCATTATTTATTAGCGTCATACTTTTTCTGACAGCAAATTCCTCATCAGATGGCTTCCTCTCAGGTTTTCTTTTGGGCAGAAGCTTCTTCATACTTTTGGGACTTTTACTGAGATCCTGAAGACATGCAGAAATTAGATGCAAACATCCCAAAAAACAAACAAACAAACAAAAACAAGTGATTAAATAATAATTAGCAAATACATAATTTGTTTTATTCAAATCCAGAATGCATCTTGTATAAATCAATGTACACATATTGGTTTATAGCTAATCTTCATTTAGAGATGCTGCTTAAGTGTTATAACATATACCTCTTTATAACACAACGCAGCTGAGGGTTTTAGGGGTGGTGCAGGTCGGAGACAGCTGAGACTCCAGGGCTTCTGGGTTTTGGGGGGTTCAAGGGGCCCCCACATCATTCCACTGTGAGGAGTTCCAAGTGAAGAGAGATGAGGAAGAGTGTGGTAGACTGGAGATCCGCTTACACCGCGATTCTCTGAGTGTCTGGACGGGGTGAGAGGGTGTGACGGCAGCTGAAAGGGAAGGAGAAGATCAGATGAGTGACACTGAATTTCAGACATTTTTAATATAGACATGAGTCTGATTTCTAACTTTTTGAAAGAAATTAATACTTTGACTGCACAAGGACGCATTAAATTGATCAAAAGTGTCAGTAAAGACATATATAATATTATAAAAGATTTCTATTTCAATTAAATGTTGTCTCATTATAAAAATCCCTACAAAAAAATGTTTCACAGTTTTCACAAAACATTAAGTATTAAGCAGCACAACTGTTTTCAACGCTGATAATAATAATAAATGTTTCTTGAGCGTCAAATCATGCTATTAGAATGATTTCTGAAAGATCATGTGACACTGAAGACTGAGTAATGATGCTGAAAATTCAGCTTTGCATCACAGAAATAAATAACATTTCATAATATTAATGTTTTACTGTATTTTTGTCAAATAAATGCATAAGTTTTTTCTTTCAAAAACATTAAAACTTCTTACTCACCCCAAACTTTTGAATGGTAGTTTATGCGTTAGTGGAAAGTACATATTTCTCACCGTATGGCAGGGAACATTCTGTGGTTTCAAGCTGATGGTTGAAGTGCGTTTGGTCTGCCGGTGTAGATGATCCACCCAGTCCTGAAGATCTTGCTGGTTATTACAGATTACCTGAATCCGCTCTATCATATTTCCTGAATGCAGAAACATCATGCTGCTCAATCGACTATCAATATTAACATATAAAACCCACACGGACAACTGGCTGGGAAACTTACCAGATATTTCAAAAGCATTTTTTGTGGTGTCACTGTCCTCTATTTTATTAAGAGCCATTCCAGTCAGAGGAAGTTTCCCCTGTGTAAGTCAATCAACCAATAAGCCGTCAACATTTTAGAGCATATATGACCGACTAAACAGCAGAAATGCATTCTGATAATATGCGTAATAATAGAATAATAGAACCCGAGATCCAGTCCCTCTGGGATTTTAAAATCTTGTAATTAAATTTAAATTCTATTAATTCACATTTCATTTACTGGATATGCATGTTTTAAATTTTTTTTGAATGAATGCAATCATGTAAGCTATAAAAATGTCAAAAACGACATTCCAGCAACAGACAATACTATAACTGTTAAATTGTCAAAACATGAAATAACCCTAACCTATTTAAAATATACAGTGTATACAATTTGATATTTTCTGGAAAAAAGCCTTCTTAATATCACACTTAATAACACTCTTGTACTCTTAATATCACTAATACTAACTACATAAATACTTGTTGGTAGGTTTTCACTGCAACACAATAAAAAAGTAACAAATATTACCACACATTTTTTTGTGGGGGGCTGCCAGCAAAATCATTTACCTGGTAGATGAAACCACTCATTCGAGGACTGGCAGACAACATGAGAAGAATGTGAGGAAACAGCAGGAGATATCGCTCGTTTTTCTCCTGAGGAAGCAGAATATTGCAATAAACATTTCATTTTGAGTTTACCATTTATATTTTATTGAATTCTAAATCTTTTATAATACTCTTATTAATATGGATGATATCTGGTTCCTCTTAAACCAAGGTTTTTAATCAGGGGTCCATAAAGAAGATATAAAACATTTTGAAGATGTTTCTAGCTATTAACTAACCAATGATCTGTTAGCTACTTTAAAGGTGCCCTAGAATGATTTGAAACAACATTTTAAATTGTTCTCTGGTATCTACATAGAGGGTATATGGCTTATTTAAGGTCAATAATTGTCCAGATACGGTTTTACAGGTCCATTTACAACTCTAGAAATCATCCCCAGGATGAAATGGTCTGTTTTTGCCTTATTTGGAAGGGTCATGAATATTAATGCAGAGTTCTGCTCTGATTGGCTGTTTCATTGCGGCTCAATGATAGCATGCACGTCTATACTGACCGTCATGACGATGGAGAGATTAGGCATTCAACCTTATATATATATCAATCAGTATATAATCATACTTCAGTTGTCAAAAATATAAATAAATAAATATCAAATTACTATCGTTTCAACTTAAATGGTGGACGTTAGCGAGAAGGATCGAGTGAGCTATGTGTAAGCAACTAAACTAACATAGTATGTTACGTATCTATGGTTTCATTTACTAATTTATGACAACACTGGCATGAAATAATATTAACCTGTCATTAGACATATTATTTAGTTATGTAAACCACTTGGAATATCCTATTCTTACCGTATAGCATCTTGCGTTGGATATAGACAACAACAGGGATATTATCGTTAATGTTGTCTCTCTAAGAAACTTTCGATTTAATCAGAAATGGTTTAGACAGTCAAGAAGTGGATAAAATCACTTACTGCTTGCAGGTATATGGTTGGAATTGCCCCTTTCTTCAGTGTCAGACGCTGAGCAAAGCCGGATTGATATTGTCCCAGGTTTGAAAACTGTCCGTGGTCAAATGGGCTGAGCAAACTATCAACTTTGAATTCAATTGTTGCGATATCCGATTATAAATAAACATCAACCATGCCTGTTGACATGTTTTATCTGTGGGAAGAGTATGAAACCCCTGCACAGCCTGGAACATAACATTTGTTTCCATGATCTGTCATGTTCGCTATCCTCGCGTCAGGCTTACTGCTGCAGAACTCCAGTTGATACGGCGGCTGCGCAGTTCCGCCAGATATTGAACATGTGCTTGCTTATGAAAATGTTGGGGGGCGTACATATTAATGATCCCATGTATTGCATCACTGCTGGCGTTACGTTGAGATTTGCCTATTTTTCCGTGGTGTTTTTCACAAACGAGATTTACATGTGAAGGAGGAGGCAATGGTGTTTGAGACTCACTGTATGTGATTTACATGTACTGAACTCCTGTTATTCAACTATGGCAAGGTTAATTCGATTTTTCATTCTAGGGCACCTTTAATATAAATATAGCTTTTTGTATAGGTTGTCCCTGATGGTTGGTTGAATGCTTAAAGATAGATCATTTGATAACATTCACCTCAGAGCCGTGGTTCTGGATGAGGACTTGCGACATGTAGAGAACAGAGCCCAGGGTCTTAATGCCCTCCCCTTCCCAGCCCCGAATAGACTCCATCAGAATCTGCAGCTCAAGTTCCTTCCTCTTCCTCACTTCCTGACACTGGGCCTGAAGACACAACAACAAAAAACACACAAATAAGCACAGCATCCCATTATAAAAGATAATACGGCTCAAAAAACAGCTAATCATCATTTCACACAACTTTCATGCTTACATACTGGTGAAAATCAAAGAAAATCCATGATGTTGACCTTATAATACTCACTGAGAGATTTTTAAACACTGTCATGCTCTTCTGAATGTCTGGATAATCTGGATGAAGCGCCTGGGCAGAACAAAGGAAGAATATGAGCGAGTTATACCGGTTTACTGTATAGTTACTGTAAAATGAAAATGAATGCTTTTATTCATCAAGGACACAATAAATTGGTCAAAAGTGACAGTAAAGACATTTATAGGCCCAGTTTCACAGACAGGTCTTAGATTAAGCCAGGATTAGACGTTTAAGAAACTTTTATAAACTTGCCTTAGAACAAAAACATTACTGGTGTGCATCTTCAGACAAAACAATGGCACTGGCATATTTTAAGGTATGTCAGTGCAAGTTGCAGCTCAAACAGCTCAAACATGCATTTTAGTCTGGGACTAGCTTAAAGGAAAATTCACCCAAAAATGAAAATTCTGTCATTAATTCCTCACCCTCATGACGTTCCAAACCCGTAAGACCTTTGTTCATCTTCAGAACACAAATTAAGATATTTTTGATGAAATCGGAGAACCACTGGAGTCACATGGACGATATTAACAATGTCTTTACTGCCTTTCTGGACCTTGAAAGTGTTAATTAAATAGCGGTCTATGGAGAGGACAGAGAGCTCTCCGATTTCATCAAAAATATCTTAATCTGTGTTCTAAAGATGAACCAAGGTCTTACGGGTTTGAGTAATTCATGACAAAATTAAAAGTTTTGGGTGAACCATGCCTTTAAGATATGCCAGTGTTTTAACTGCTTTCACAACTAACTGCTTTCAGTTAAAACAGCTCAAACATGCATTTTAGTCTGAGACTAGCTGAAGCCTTGTCTGTGAAACTGGGGGATAATGTTACAAAAGATGCTGTAAATGCTGTTCATTTAAACTTTCTATTCATCAAAGAATCCTGAAGAAAAAATAAAAATAAATCAATGGCTGCTGGAAATTCAGCTGTGTCATCACAGGAATTAACTACATTTTAAAAGATAACAAAATAGAAAACTGTTATAATATGAATATATTAATAATATTATATAATAATAATATTTCACAATATTTACTGTATTTTTGATCAAATAAATGCAGCCTCTGTGTGTATAAGAGACTTCTTTCAAAAACAAAACAAAATATTCTCTCAACTTTTGAACGGTAGTGTACATACAGACAGTGAGAGCGGTACAGTACCTCCATGTGCCGCTCCATCTCTTTCAGTAGTGTGGGGTATTTCTCTAGTCTCAGGAAGGGTTTGCTCAGGCCTGTGGTGAGTGTGAGGATTCCAGGGGTGTTCGCACCTTTACTTTCCATAAACTCTCCTAGTTCCTCACTGAAACATGCAAAAAAAAAACACAAGGAAGTCATTAGAAATGTTGCTGTATGTGTATGACTGTATTTTTGAAATGTAATAGTTAAGAATCAATAAAAAACTGTCCAATGTTAATGCAGGGTGTTTCTGCGAGTGTGCATACATGTGCTGTTTGTGGACATTGCTAGTATTATGTTGTGTCACGCACCTGTGTTGTGTGAGAATGTTAACCGCAGAGGGATGGTTAGAGCAGTAGGTCACGTACAGACTCCTCATCTGAGGAATGAGTGACAGGAAGAAGCTTCCTATTCTCTGCTGACTCTCTGGAACTCTGCACACAACACACACCTTATTTATAAATAAATAATGTTAAAGCTGAACAGAGCCGAATTCATACCTCTTAAATTTGTTGGATAAACTTTAGAACTACAGTACAGTATATTTATTATTGGTAACTACCACTAGATGTCACTGTTGACTAATTGAGTGGCGGAGAACTCTTACTTGACGCTTTCCTCCAGCGAATGCACCAGTGTCTGCTGGAAAGAGCTGATCTCCTCCAGATTTCCCATGATGTGACTGATATCTGACACGCTGAGCCTAAAAAGAGAGAGAGAGAGATTCAGTCCTGAACTACTGTTATCTATGTTTATGTTGGACTCTTGGTTTGTGTTCTTACCTGTCAGTGGGCTGCAATGCTCTCAGATATGATGAGAGGAGAGTCTGCAGCTCTTTACAGTATTCGGTCTCTGTTTGTAGAATATTCTGAACCACCTGAGCATTTGACAAAAAACAAAAACAGTTAGTCATGCGTGACAACTAAAATCAATATTTTAGAATTGTTAAACAATTATAAATCGCAAACAGTTATGGAGATGAAATAAGATACACTACATTTTAACTAAATACATGTACAAATGTCATACAAACATCGTGCATCTATAATACGTATACATTGGTAGATATTAACACTGCACTTGTACAATTGACAGGTTATAAGTAAAAAGACTTGAATCCAAAAGACGAGTCCATTTCAACATGCTCATTATTCTTGCAGACAAAATACTACAGGCGCACAGAATGAGCAGGAGACAGAACTGGGTCAGTCCTTGCATGTCATGATAATGTCTAATTTGAGATTTAAAAGTCATTTCTGGTTGTGCCGAGCTATTTTACCTCACTGAATACATCCTGGCAGTTAAAAACCCCACAATGTCACAAAAGAACTTCAATCTGTCCTCAAACAGACAGCGGATAAACCTTGAAATGCAGCCAAACAAAAAACTAACAAGCACTGAAATCTTTCTATTCAAATTGTAGGTGATAACCTGCAGAATAGATCTAGGAATGATACAAATTTATTAAAAGAAGTTGAGAGGCTCAAAATAAGGATTTCCCTTATTATATTTCCCTTAATATTTATGAGGATCTAATGACAGAAATGCAATATAATATACATAACTATGTTTTCAGTGGTATATAAAGACCTTACATAATGAAGCGTTATGTTTTTATTACCTAAGAATGAGCCATTTCTATCTACATACAACGCAGGTCCCCTTACAGCGAAGTCACCATTTTGCACTGCCATGTTTCTACAGTAGCCCTAAATGGACAAACTGCTCTACAGAGCGCTAGCTACTCTCTGCTGTCTCAGATGACGACATCTTTGTCCCGTGTTGGCCAGTTGCAATTCACAACCTCACCGCTAGATGCAGCTAAAATGTACGCAGTGCACCTTTAAATATTCAATAAATAAAGATGTAAGGGATGATAGAGGTGTAGAACTTTTAAATTCTAAAAATCTGCTTCAACAGCTTGATCAGTAACTAAATATACAAGAAATAAGCTTTTTATGTCATAGGATAGGGCACATTTTTAACAGCCTCATCTTGTACCTCAAGAATTACCAGATCCAAGAACAAAGTTGTGTGTAAACATACACGGAACAACCACTGGCATAAACTATAACACTGGACACCTGGAGATTATAGCGGGACAGTTACAGCCATTTCAAACTGCGTCTTTAACTTGAATGGATCTCCTCCCCTAACGCTGCTGTAAAAGACTGAACTCAGCCTGACCTCAAACTCTCGTCCAGCCTGAAACACACAGACATACACACTTCATCTTCAGTAAGTCTGCCTTGCGCAGTCTTTAGAAGAGTAGGGTCCGTTAAACATGACACATAACCAACACAGACACACAGACACAGACAGCGCAGGGCCTCAGGCACAGCTGTTCCCCTGGTCAATGAGATGGAAAAGATGACCTATATTACAGCACGGTAGAGAGACAAACATACACCAGTGAGAAGTGATAACCAAATACAGACATTCATAACAACACATTTACATATGAACATGCAAACACAGTCCCAAACACACACACTTTCTCATCACACTCACAACACTAATGTGTGCACATATTTGTTTTTCTATCATAGTGGGGACTTTCCAGTGACATTTTTTTTCAGACTGAGCTAAATGATATGATCTCCTAGCCCTAAAACTATCCCTCACACAAAAGCCTTTTCTGCATTTTCAATCAGATTGTTTGTTTATTAAAGGCTGGAACACACTTCACAACTTTTAAAACGTGAGCAGAGTTTAAAATACTAGGCATCACACGCTTGCCGACTTTCAAGAAAAACAGGTCATCATACACTAAACGACTGAGGATCACACACTTCCAGACTTTCAAGTTGTCTCAAACACAGCAAACTCACACAGAAACGCATGCCCGTTGCTAGGAGAAGCATGACAGATGAAACAAACATCCAAGCACATTTGGATGCGGTCTTCCTATGGACTCTCCGAACGGAAGTTAGAGGTGAGTGGCGTAGTCAGTTGGTTAATCTATGCTCATGAGCCAAATATTGAGGATAATTTGTTAAGCGCGTTCTGTTAATTAGGGGCCAAGCACCGAAGGTGCGTAGGCACCTATTGAAATCGTTAGATTTCTTATTATTATTCCGCCGCAAGTCTATGGCAACCCATAGAACCGCTTGCGGGAAAGTTGTGAAATTTGGCACACAGATAGAGGAAAGTCCCAGCATTAAGCACACCAATTTTGGAATCTCTAAAACAATCCCTCTAGCGCCACCACATGTCCAAAGTTTGACTCATATTTTTGCTAATAACTTTTGAACCGTAAGGGCTAGAAACAAAATTGCAGCTATGTTGGCATGTTTTATTGGCTTGTTTGCGCTTGGCCCCGTTAATTGCTGCTCGCAGCTATATTTAGCTATTGAAATTGTTAGATTTCTTACTATTATTATTCCGCCATTGTAGTCTATGGCAGCCCATAGAACCGCTTGCGGGAAAGTTATGAAATTTGGTACACTGATAGAGGTCACCAATTGTAACCACACCAAATTTGGAGTCCCAAACTCATTCCCTCTAGCGCCACCACCTGTCCAAAGTTTCACTCATGTTTAAGCTAATAACTTTTGAACCATAAGGGCTAGAAACAAAATTAGTTGTTCCTTTGATTCCTTGGCTCAAGCCAATTTGATTGCACCCTATGCAAATTATGTAAATTTTCCCGCCATTTTGAATTTTCTGAAAAACCTACTTCACACGAAAATTAAAAGAGATCATCTTCAGACCACCATGCGGACAAAAAGTTATGGATTTCAAGTTGATTCGTCAAACTTTTAACTTTTACAAATTTTACACGCGCAAATAAATTTTACAAAGTGGTTGCGAAAATACACTTAAGGCTATATCTCCGCAATGCTTTATCGTATTCAAACCAAACTAGGTACATGTCATCACAAGTACATGACCTGAGGCAACATGCAGCATTTTTTGTTCGGAGATACAAAAATTGGCTATTTTTGCTTATAACTTCTGAACCGTTGGTCCAAAAATAATAAAAGTGGTCTCGTTATTCGGGATGTCATACCAAGTCGTCTGATATCCAATTTTACCATATCGGCCATTTTGAATTATGTGATAAAATGCTGTATTTTATGAACACATGAATGGATTGTTACGAAACTCGGTATGGGCCATCACCACCATGCCCTGAAGGGGTTTTATTTTCATGGGAGTAACTTTTTTTGTATCCTGAATCCTTGCCGAGTCCAATGATACTAGACTTGCCAGGTATAGAGGTAGATAGAGGGCAGCTTCGGTTTCAGTAGCGGCAGGTCATGGAATCGTAGTCCAAAGCTAGTCTGTGCCCATCATACACATGCGATTTTCTGTGAAATTTGTCAACTTCAGCTGCTCAAAATCTGCAGATTAGCGCAGATGTTTGCCAACTATTGTCCACTCATCTAGATTGCAATTCGGGGCAAAAGTCTGAGCAAAAGTTGTGTAGTGTATTTCAGCCTTAAGATCTTCACAATCAAATGTTGGATGTATAGTTCATCCTACTTTATCTGCATACATACAGTACACTCACATAAATCAATATATACTATATACCAAACCTTAACTGTCTTGTTTTTTTTGCAAACTATATAACTATATTATTGGCCAGCTCTTTATATTATATAAAGTTACATATACAGTAGTGGCCTAAAGTGATTTTTTGTTTTCAAATGGCCCTACAAGTTGGATTAAACCACCAAATATGAGAAAAATAATTTAGATTTTTTTAAATATTACAGAGGAACAAAACAATAAACTTGGTTAAGGTATTAATCTGACAAAATTATTTGGTTAAAATAAAAACGCAATCTACAGATACA
Source organism: Romanogobio albipinnatus (assembly GCA_023566225.1). NCBI lineage: Eukaryota > Metazoa > Chordata > Actinopteri > Cypriniformes > Gobionidae > Romanogobio > Romanogobio albipinnatus. Next base: position 56,460,383 of record CM042241.1, on the reverse strand, counting down.
GGTTTTATTTTACCATGCAAAAAAATGGTAACACTTTACAATAAATTTAGCTAACTACATCAGTTAACATGAACTAACAATGAAAAATATTTCTGAAGTATTTATTCATCTTAGTTAAATGTTATCTCAACAGTCACGAATACATTATTAAAATCCAAAGTTGTATCTGTTAACGTTAGTTCATGAACCTGTATAACGTTTTATTTTTATTACCTAATGTTAACAAAGACGAATAAGTACTGTAACCAATGTCTTTCTCATTGTTAGGTAATGTTAGTTAATGCGTTAACTAACCTTAACTACTGGAGCCTTATTGTAAAGCGTTACCAAAAAAATGCATATAAAAACAAAAAGCAATTTGGCATATTTCATTGCGTTATCACAAATAAAACAATTGATTCCAATGAATGAAACAACGCATTATGCTAACAAAAACTTTAACAAATGTTTAATAATATTTTAATAAACGGAGACGTCAATTTTCCTAGGCTGACATAACATTTGGCCTCTACTGTAAATATATCCACATTCATTCAGTATACTTGAGTAGCATGATATATACTACTGTATATAGCACTTCTCAAATCCTTGATCGCTTGTATCTTTGCAAAATGTAAACTATAGTAAAATAAATCGACTATTAAGGCATGAAGACATTAAAATATTGTAAACATTAACATTACGTTTTTCTGTAAAGCTGTTTTGAAACGTGTATTCTAAAAAGCGCTATACATAAATAAAATTGAATTGACTTGAATGTAGGTGATTTTCTATTTTAATATCCTTGTGGGGACACAAGGTCCACACAATTTAGGCAAAGCCTGACCTACACACACACATTAACGGCTCATTGGCTTTGCGGAGGATCAGAGGGAGGCTGCTGGGACACGTCACATGATGAAATGGAAACGACGCACACACATACCCATATAAATGACCTGAAATTATATTTATTAGCAGGATTGTCATTGTCAGGATATCGTATGTCTCTTTTATTGACATAAATCAAGACCAAGCCCGGAGTAGCATCTGCTGGTGGGTGTTTAAACTTGGATTATTAACTCTAAGTAACTCTGGTTTGGCATGGCTTTTAAACCCAGATTAAAGCTTTATGACTGTAAATTCAAGGATTAAGTCTAAAGCCAAGTCTGAGAAAACTGGACAACGCTGCTTCAAATTCAAAATAACCCTTACACAAACGGAATATCCTCGCGTTTTAAATGTCCTCAAGTTACTCGAAAAAGCAAATAAGTAGCACTGCATTATCTTTAGCTGTGCGAGCTGGTTCATGGATGCGTCGGTAGTCCACATTCAGTACCATTCAAAAGTTTGGGATCAGTAAGATAAAAAATAAAAAACATAAAATTGGTGATTTGGTGCATTTCTTCTTATTATCAATGTTGTAAACAGTTGTGCTGCATAATATTTTTGGAAACAGTGATCGAAAGAACATCATTTATTTGAAAGAGAAATCTTTTGTAACATTATCAATGTCTTTATAGGTACTTTTGATCAATTTACTGCATACTTGCTGAATCAAAGGAATTAGTTCTTTAAAAAAATATCTTACTGACCCCAAATGTTTGAATGTTTTATATATATATATATATATATATATATATATATATATATATATATACATTTATTAATGTTAATGTCAATAAGAATGAAAAGAAAAGGATTAGCCAATGGTATTTACATAAGTTGATTGCATTCGTCATAGTTAAAGTATAAAATAATTCACATCATATTACCCTGTTCTAACATTATGGGTGTGCAGTGCAATGTCCAACAGCTCAGGAGAAATCCAGTTAAACAGACATAGAGATGTTGGTTACACTTTGATTAGGGTCCAATTCTCACTATTAACTATGACTTTTGTCTCAAACTCCTAATTATTGCTTATTAATAGTTAGTAAGGTAGTTGTTAAATTTAGGTATTGGGTAGGATTAAGGGATGTAGAATATTGTCATGCAGAATAAGGCATTAATATGTGCTTTACAAGTACTAATAAACAGCCAATATCCTAGTAATATGCATCCAAATAAACTAGTTAATAGTGAGAATTAGACCCTAAACTGAAGTGTTCCTAGGATGTTTTATGGAAGTATTAGATGCTAAAATTGTCTTCCATCATGTGCAACAAGTCTGTTAAAAATGTGTTGTTCCGTGACCCTTTAAAAAGTATTCATAATGCTGCTATAACAATCACATTGTGATAACCTCCATAATATACAATGTCTTTAAACATTAGTCTTATATGTCAAGGTATTGACAGGGTTAGTGGTGTACTTGCCTATTTGGTTAGGGAAATACTGGTGCAATTCAATATTCTGCTCTCAAATAATCAACGTGTTCCACATGGGAGGTGTTACATTCAACACTAATGCACATCTCTCTTACCACATTATAGTAAGTCTTGCAAAAGTTAGTGGTCTCAAGGCCCTTGGGCGGACTCTTCAGTGTTCCAGACTTTGGAGAGACAGGTTTGTCTGTTTAAGAGAGCAAAAACAGAACAAAAGGTAAGAAGGTCACTTTAGACCAACATCTGGAAGCATTTTGTTTCTGTTATTGAATATTAAAGTACATCTCTCCCGCAGTGAGCAGTCAGGGCAGCAATATTAGATATCTAGAGGGGGAGATCTGGGTTTACAGGAAAACATTACACCTCTTATATCAGTTTGAACATTTCAATCCATATGGTTCATTTACACGAATATCAGTAACATAATGTGTGAACTTCCTGGAAACATCAAAAATATCAGCTTGAACATTCCTCATCATGCAAACAATCGGATCATTAGCATTGTTTCCATCCAAAGTTGCACATTTTACTTATGCACAAAATTGGAATATCGCGTAAAACATTTGCAAATAAAGCAGCGTTTCCATTCCATGTGTTCAAGTAAAACAAATCGTCACTTCCAGGGAAACTGATGCAAAATGGCTGAGGCTGCAATCTGGGAAACCACTGTGGCTCTTTTATAGTACATCATAAATAATTTGCATCTGCGCAGACAAACGCAATAAATGCGCTCATGTTATTTCGCGTTCAGATGCCTGGCGTTTGGGAACACAATCATGTGAGACAATTCTGGGAGGTCATTATACTAAATCATTCTAAATGACTGGCTTTGGCTCAGGCATTTCAGAATGATCAAACCAACATTTGACATACAATAAAACTGATCCACTGGTTAGTCCAGTTATCCAAATCACATCCACTGTTGAGGTTTTTTTTTTTTGTGTGTGTATAGAGGGATTTATTCAGTAAATGTGTTTCCATCGTAGTTTGTGTATGTCTTCTTATCGGATGAAAAATGTATCCACCTCAATTGAGCGCATACTTTTTTAATGCAAATTTTTTGAATTTATGCACATCTTAGCGTTTCCATCCAGCGTTTATATATATTTGCAATATTGCGTTGCAATATCCCAAAATGTGCATAAAAATAGGTGGATGGAAACAGCTATTGAAAATTATTCAATTATTTTTTGTTTACCTTTGCTTCCCTAAGGTCTCGAAGAGCTCAACTTCTCCACAAACTGAACCATTCATTAGTGTTGTAAGGTAGCATCTCATACTTAGCAAATCTAGTTTTAAAGGAATAATTCACCCAAAATTACAATTTTGTCAGCATGCATTCATTCACTCTCGTTCCAAGCCTGTATGACAGGTTCTTCCTCTACCTTTGTGTACCATAAAAGAAAGTAAGTCCCACAGGTTTGAAACAACATGAATAAATAAAAATGACAGAATTGTCCTTTTTTGATGAACTATCCTTTTAATCATATAATCTGAACTCCTCCCCTCTTCCTGACAACAGCCATTTTTGTGATGACGTATGAAATCAATACACTATTAATGTCTACTACAAGTGATGTATTTACCACAAGTAAATCATATAAAAGAGTCTCGGTCTAAGTGCTCGGAGAGTGGAATAAACTGGAGTGTGAAGAGGAAAGGGGAAGTGGTGTCTTCTGGCCGCTGCACTTCCTGTCTTTGTTGTTAGATTGTGTGTTTTCCTTCCTGTTAAGCTCTGGATGTTCAAGCTCTGATGTCATCCTAAACTATTTCCATTCTAGCTGGGTTGAATACACATTAAGGCCATTTCCCCATAAATGAGAGGGAAGCATCTGTTTGGCGTCATGGGGTGTATATGCTATTTAGGTTTGGACTGGATAGCAAGGGTCAGAGGTTCTGTTTATACTACAACGTGCATACACTGAGATAACGCTTTGTAAGAGCAGGTTATTTAAAATATACAGTCTCTGCAGATAATTAATACTTTCATTCAGCATGGATGCATTAAATTGATCAAAAGACATAGTGAAGACATTTCATTTATAAAGATTTCTATTTCAAATACATTTTCTTCTGTTTTATCTTTCTATTCAATGAATCCTGAAAGAAAAAGTATTACAGTTTCCACAAAAAATATTAAAGGGGTCAAAAAAAAAGTCCTTGATCTTTTGACACAAGAGGTAATTGCACTATAAAAATATCCTGTAAGTTTCAGAACTCAAAGCTTCCTTGTTAGTCAAAAAACAGCTTTTAAACCTAGCTCAGAAAACGATTTGTTTCAGATTTTGTCACATTATAATGTTACAGTGCAACGAAAAACCTCTACATAATTGTCTCTTTAGCCCCGCCCACTGATACACACGTAGTAGTAAATACGAGAGAGAGATGCGAACACAGGATTACTCCAGCATCAAAACCATAGAGATGCCTCTGAGGTTTACAAGACGTTTTGAGGTACCAAGTTGTGGGAAAACACAGTCTTTGCATTGCCATCCTTGTGATTCTACCATTAAGAAAGCGTGGGTGAACTTTATTTTAATGAAGTCCCAGTCAGATCGCGTCAGTAACACCGTTTCTGCATCCCAATTCGCCTACTTTGTACTATGCCCTAAAAGTATGTACTCTTTCTGTGAAGAAAAAGTACAAACTTTTGAGTGTGTAGTAGAAGAGTATGCACGCTTTGGGACATACTACTTCGTCATCTTTAAAGGGCATCTCTGTCGTTTATAGTTAACTGCATCCTGTCACCGTTTAAACTGCCCTGCCAATCATCTCGTCACAGTTAAAATTCACCACATTCAATTTCTCTACCATTACGGAGAGAAATGGCGTGTTGATCTGCCAGTCACCTTTCATGCAGAGACTTCAAGAGAATTTCAATATAATGATGCATTTAAAAGGTAATGGCCAAACGTATCATTACAAAAGTTGGTAACACTTTAGAATAATGGTCATTAGTTAACATTAGTTAATGTATTAACTAACATGAACTAACCATGAGCAGTACATTTGCTACTGTATTTGTTCATCTTTGTTAACGTTAGTTAATATAAATACAGCTGTTCATGGTTTGTTCATGTTAGTTCACAGTGCATTAACTAATGTTAACAAGATTTTAAAAATGCATTAGTAAATGTTGAAATTAACATTAACAAAGATTAATAAACGCTTTATAAGTGCAGTTCATTATTAGTTAATGTTAACTAATGACCATTATTCTAAAGTGTTACCCAAAAGTTCACAATGCTGTTGCAGATTAAATGTAATGTGGATAACATTGAATAAATATCTTTACGTCAGGTTAGATACTGATGATTAATCACTCAAACCCCTTTATCTAAACCTCTCTACTTAACCATTGGACTCGAACATCTGTCATGTTTTTTTTTTTTTTTACACTTTTTACTTGTGCTTGTAGTTCTAATCGAATCCTCATCCAACTCGCAATGGGTTGTGGGCAATATTAGCCGTTAAAGTGTGCATCGATCGGCACTTCGGATTCTGACCGGAAATAGTGGACCATCGGGTGTCTTTGGAATACTCTTTTTAACATACTACGATTTGGGACGTACAAATTCTATTTTTGAATGCTATTTAGGACGGATAGTATGTGAATTGGGACGCACCACTTGTCTACACCGGACGCGACCGTTAATGCATCTCATTGCAACAGCTAGAAGCAGTCTACACTGGACGCGACAAAGCGAACTTTCCAAATCCATTTGTCCTTTTCTGAGAAGTATCGCGAGTGCTTGGAGTACATCATAAACAGAACGAGGCATCAGTTTAATTTGTCTTGTCGCGCCACATCCAGGGTAGAGAACATCACTATTATAATTCACTTTATAATACTCCAGTGTAGACACGGTATAAGACAATGTTCGTTTGTTCACTTTTGTTCATTTTACTTTATCGAAAAGGATGAGCTATGACTATAAGAACGACAATGTGATAAACAATGGTACATTCATTCATAATCCTGTTAATTCAGTTTATACAAAACACCGCAATTTATCATTTGTCAATTTTAACTGAGGTTACTCAAAGTACGATACTTAAAGGTTTATTTGCCACAACCAAGACTCATAAAGCATATGTAATATGCAAAAATGTTTCACATTGTTGTCAAATGTTGGCAGACATTGCCACATGTGTACATGGCAGGGACCTTGAAAATTATTTTAATATGCAAAACTGGGTTACACTTACCTATTTGGTAACACTTCATTTTACAGTGTCATTGTTACATATGTTACATGTAGTTACTATAAAGTATGCATAATTATATGCAACTAAACCTCAAACAAACCCAACCATAATCCTAATCCAATAGTAAGTACATATAATTAATTAATATTACTCTGTACTTACATGTATAATTACAGTGTAACAAAGACACCTTAAAATAAAGTGTAACCCTTTATTGTAAGGTGTCCGTGTTACAGTGTAATTATACATTTAAGTACTGTGCAATAATAATTAACTACATGTACTTACAATAGGGTTAGTTGCATGTAATTATGCATAATTTATAGTTGTAACTACATGTAACGTGTAACAAGGACACTGTAAAATAAAGTGCTACCCAATCATAGCATTTCCTTCCAAGTCTTAAATGCGGCACGCCCATCAAAATGGAGTGTTCGAAAGAGAAGGTCAAAAACAGAAGAGAAAATAGCTTATAACTTTTAAATTAGGATGTTTTTTTTATGTTATCTTAATGTTATCAAGATTTTTACATTAAGTGGACCTCAGAAAACATATTTAAAAAATGCAGTTCATGGCCCCTTTAAGCAGCACAACTGCTAGAAGAAGAAGAAGATGATGAAGATGAAGATGAAGAATTTCTGAAGGATCATGTGACATTGAAAACTGGAGTAATGATCCTGAAAATTCAGCTTTGCATCACATGAATAAATTTTAAAATATATTAAAATAAAAAAAAACAGTTATTTTGATTTTGTAAAAATATTTCACATTACTTTTAAATGTAGTTTATATTTTACTTTTTGATCAAATAAATGCCTTGGTGAACATAAGAGATGTCTTTCAAATATTTTTGGGATGGGATGAAAATGTTTGCAGGGAAAGGTCAAATCTAAAGTACTGGCACAACTTGATCAGCAGATTTTTTTCAGATTTTTTAAGGTTTTGACGTTACCATTGGGCGTCCTAACATTTACTCTTTTTATTCTTAAGTTGCTGCATTTTATCCAGCACCTGTACCCAACATGGGTTGGATAAGCACACATTTTTCCAATGTAAGCTAGTAATGGTCACATAATCTCACAGTTTTTGGCTTTTGCAGAGAGCAGCTATTCAGTTCTCTTTTGGCACATTTTTATTAAGCCTGTAAGTATTCCTATAATCACCCTTTTAATGGACCTGGGCAGATTTTACATTCTCAACTCGTAGTGCCTCGTAAAAAATGAGGCTTTAAAAAATATAAAATCGCTCAAATATTTTAAGCTGGCTAAAATGTTGACAGCCTAACATGCAGCTGCCCGAAGCAATTTTCTGATCTATACACATACTCAGCAGGCATTTTATGAAAATATTATGGTAACACTAGGACACAGAATAAAGCCAGCAGGTAAATGGGGTATACAAAATTCTCTACAAGTTATCTTATCATCTCTACTGCTTTTCTTGTCAGTCTGTGAGAGGCGTATGAGTAAGACATATCCCTCTAGTTTATTTTGCTTGTCTGGTCTTGCAGGAGTCTAGATCTGTTGTCTTTCTACAATAATTTGTCAGGGTTCAACTTCTGCAGCTAAAACTTTTGAAGGTTTAAAAGTGTCAAATACTAACCAGAGCCTTTGATCTCTTTGACATAGTTGCTAGGAAACCAGCCGGTTTTGCCATTGACAGACCCCTCCCACCAGCCGCCGTCTTCCTGCCGCATAACCTGGATGATGTCACCCTTACTGAAGGACAACTCATCCTCATTGGTCTGCTGGAAGTTAAACCGAGCTTTCACCAGCACCTGAGGGGCACTGTTTTCAGACATGTCCTAGAGAGAAAGGGAGGAGAAAATACAGAAAGAATTTTCAACACATTCTCATTCCGCGGATTCGTTTGAGGTTTCAATTTACTAGCGTACAAAGTAGTTTTTTCACTCAAAAACATGAATGGAATGGAACAGTACCTTTCACAATCATTCTTAAAATAAATTCAGTCTGTTTTCCAGGAGCTTAGAAAAGGTATTTAATTCTTCATGAGGGTGTGGAGTGGTTGTGATTCTCACCAGACTGCGGTACTGGTTGTACTTGTGTTTGGACGATCTCCTTTGATTGGACGAACAGTTGAGCGAGTCAAAGGACTTGATCCGCAGAGAAGACGAGTGACGAGAACACACAGAATTACTCCCACCACCAGACTCTACAACCAGAGAATAATGATCAACACACACAAAAAGACATCTATTATTTACACCCACCAATCCGTCAAAGGCGGGTGAATTTCAGCAGTGGCGTGTAACGCAATCACTCGTACAAGAACTTTTCAATTGTAGTTTTTTAAAAAGGGCATCTGAAATAATAAACTTAAATAAACAGTGCAGTGTAGTGATGTCAAAAATATAAATTTTCGATACATATCGATACTAAAATATCAGAAACGCTTCCAGAACTCATTTTCTGCAAAATAGATGCACAATACCAGCTGTGCTTTCTCCCTCTCTCATCTCTCCGACAGCGAGTTGACACACCCGCCTCCCCTCACTCGTTTCATTTGCTCAGGATGGATATTGTTGGTGTTAAAGTGCTTGAATTTCAGCGTGGGATTGCACATCATTTTACCCATTCCCAAAGATTTTGTGCACACACCCAAAGTGCCAGTACTAAATGGAGTTATATTTCGCTGCTTATTGCTCTTAAACTGTCCTCTTCCTCATAATCAGTGCCGTCCCTGAAATCGTCGCCCTTCGCCAGGTTCCACTGGTGTGGGTGAGAGAGAGAGGAGGGGCGCTGAAATAATGAGAAATGGCGGCGAGTGATGAGGCACACCTGATCATGAAGCCTCATCACCGCCGCTGTTAAATGCCGGGCACCTCTCCTCAGGAGGCTAGTCTCTCTCTCTCCATGCATGCACACTGGTGTCCTCGTGGGTCCAGGAAGGGGGCGCGGAGGGACTCCCGCGCCACCATAGACTTGAGCCGCCGGACCCGCGGTCCGGAATGGAGATGCACGCGCAATGCTGCTGATGGGCAAGGATGCCGGGCCGCTAATTCCCCTCTGCTACCGAGGTTGAAGAGGACGAGCAGCCGTTTCGAAGCCGCCGCCGCCCCTAGCGCCTCGGACCAGAGAGAAGCGTGTGTGGCCGTCGGACCCCGCCCCTTACCTGGACCCATCCTATTCATACACTACCCTTCCTTCACGTTTCCCGGGCACGAAGAGGACACCAGATCCCCCGTTTTGTTGGACCCTTTATTTCCCCCTTTTGAACATTTTGTTGCTTTATGTTAAAGTAGGGATGGCGAAAACTAAACATTTTCTTGACCGACCACCGAGCCTCATTAGCCGGTTGAAACCGGTTAACCGATTAGTAAAAAAAATATGCTGCGCTATTTGAAATAACAGCCGCAACTCGCGAGCCGCGCCTGCAATTTCGCAACTCTGTCGCATCTCTCTGCCTCCCGCTCTCTCACACACACACTCACACTGTCCAGGCGCCGCCGCCTGCCTTCCACTCACGTCAATTTTTTTAAATCCCCTACAGCGCGAAACATGAGTCCCGCAAACGCGGCGCTGAGGAGCTTGTTTGTAATCGGAGGACAAATGGCTCCTTAGTTTCGAAATGGTTTGGGCACAAGGTGATCGCGTTGAAAATAAAGGCTATTGTCTAGCGTTAGAAGCTCATTTGAAACATTGCCGCGACTCATTTAAGATAATGACAGCTCCGAAGAGACGCCGCTTTAGTTCGAGGTAGTGCTAACAATAATAAAGAAAGATGATGATCAACACCTTATGTGTTACCACTGAAATGTAGATGTAATATATTTAGATGATGTGCTAAGTACTGTATTTAAGCACTGTATCACACAAGTTGCAACTTACATCTGAAGCTGAACAATGAAGCATTTGCTGACGCGTTTCATGCATTATTTATGGTGTGAGCACATTCAAGCGGTTCAGAAAATATTCATCTGTAATATCGGTTATAAATAATAAATACAAATTATAAAGACACATTTTGGCTAAGTTGTTTATTTCCGAGTGTTATGCTGCCTTCACGTGCTCTCTGAATTATTGTAAATAGGAGTTTCCTTGGTAAAAATTGCACGTGAACGCGCTCCACCCCTCGAAATATGAACGAGATGAGTTCATACTTCATAATCACGACTTTAGAAGTGGGAATTGTCAAATTTCCGATAGCACGTGAAGGCAGCCTTACTTTCACTTACTTTTGTTATTTTCAAGCTGGTAAACTGAAATATTGCGCATGATTTGAGATATGTTTTCCACGCAGGTTGTAAGAGAGGCTATGACAGTTCATAACACAGCAAGCGTTCACCATTCTAATGTGTTTTTAACTGTATAATACAAGTTTTAAAGTCTACCTCCACTATTACTCATTCTCTAATGTAGTGTCTGTGTCCTAAAGTCCGCGAATGCATTGCGTTGGTGACGTCACGTTCCCATTCTCTATAAATAGCCTAATTTAGAGATCACTTTTTTTTTTTTTTAACCGACAACCGACAACTTTGATCGGTTAACGTTGATACGGTCAACCATCGGTCAAACGGTCATCGGTTAACATCCCTATGTTAAAGGTCCCGTTTTTCCTGTTTTTTTTAAGCTTTGATTGTGTTTACAGTGTGCAATATAACATGTGTTCATGTTTCGCTTGTAAAAAAACACTGTATTTTTCACACAATTTACTTATCTGTATACCGCTGTTTTCACTGTCCTAAAAACGGGCTGATGACTTCCTTTATTCTATGAAGTCCCTCCTTCAGAAAACGTAACGAGTTCTGATTGTGCCAGCGGTTCCTGTGTTGTGATCATAGGTTGTGATTCGACAGCAGCTTAGCGCACGTTGCCCGGTAAGGTCACGACTCTTACCAGAGATGCATGCGCTCAGTGTTCGAGTGACGTTATTAAAGAAGGAAGTAGAGTCCTAATCGGCCGTTCGCTGTAGGCTTTGAAAGGGGACGTCTGTTAAATAAAATATCTCGCTTGGCATTGAACTTTGAGCTTTATAATTTTACAGGTATTATTTATGCTCTAACAGCAACATTACACACTAACTAAAGTTTGAAAAATGGGATCACGAAGAACAGGACCTTTAATAAATGCCTCTCCGAGGCCTGACGCCACACCCACTATGTCTGTCGGTTGCTCCTCCCACCACAAAATAAACACAAAATAATGTCAATGCCATTCTTGGCGAGTACTCGCAGTCAGTTATGTTTGAAGAGAACGTAAACCGTTGAGAAAGAAAATGCATGTGTAACAGTATAATGGATCTGTGCGTTAGGGCTTAAAGTGACAGCAGCCTAATATACCTGCTGCCAAATTAGGAGATAATATTAAAAATATCTATATCACAGTTTTTTCCCCATGGCATCGACTTACTTTATTATTAAATTAACTTATTTTGTAAACTTAATATCAGACGGGTCTGATAACGCAAGTGTTTTAAACTTATCTCACCTGAAGTTGCTTTGTTGAGTGCAACCAAACAATTTAAGACCTTGGAGATGTTCTGGCCCAGAAGCAAGTCATTGGCCTCAAACACCTGCAGAGGGGGGAAAATTTGCTACAATTACATATGCTAAAAACAAAAATACATAAACTTAAATATGAAGCAAATGAAAGTACAGAATCTGCTACTCTCAGGTCATCCTTTTCTAAAGGAAATGAAATTATTTTAGATAAACACGATCATTATAAGTCCTTGAGTGCAGTTGGATAACAAGTCCCAACATTACAAATATTGTTTTTAGTCTGCAATACAAGATTGACTTAATTCATGACAAATAATTACCGTTCAAAAGTTTGGGGTCAGTACAATTTTTTGAAAGATATAAATACTTTTATTCTGCAAGGACATGTGAAATTGATTCAAAGTAACAGTCAAGCATTTTATAATGACACAAATGATTTTGATTCATATTCACACATCATGTTTTGAACTTTCTATTAATCAAAGAATCCAGATTTCCACAAAATATTAAGCAGCACAACTGTTTTCAACACTGATAATAGTGATAAATGTTTCTTGAGCATCAAATCAGCATATTAGAATGATTTCTGAAGGATCATGTGACACTGAAGACTGGAGTAATGATGCTGAAAATTCAGCTTTGGATCACAGGAATAAATTCCATTTTAAAATATATTCAAATAGAAAAGTTATTTTAAATTGTAATTAGGGGTGCACCGATCCGATATCGGCCGTGATACTGACAAAATAGCTGGATCGGGGATCGGAAAAATAAACAGATCCACAAGCCGATCCAGGTGGGGGAGGGGGGGGGGGATTTCGTCGCAGCAGAACCTACATCATTCGTCAGCTTCACGTGTGTCGCATGCTAGAAGCAACATGGAGCGAGCCAGAGAGTCCGGTGTGGAGGAGATATTTCACGCTTGCCACGCCAACTAGTTCGTCAGCTGTTTGCAATGTCTGCAAAGTAACTTAAATGTTTCGAGGGGAGGTGGTATTACTGCAAAGTCAGGGTTTTTCCTGCATTGAACATTTTTTGACGGCTGCCAAAAGCCTAATTTGATGAGTTATTGTGATTTACGAGTGATGTAGAATAGATGCTGCACTTTTGACTGAATGATCAGAGAGAACGATCAGAGAGCTCCTCCCCGCGCACACTCTCTGGGTCTTCAAAATAATCAGTGTTAGCTGCTAGCTCTCTCTCATATTTCACATATTAATCCAACTCTAAAGGTCGGAAGACCGAAACCATGTTGCACGTGACACATTCTGACAATTTTGTCCTTAAATTATCGCTGGTTGTGAATTGCGCTCAAAAAATGTTGACTCTTCTCTGACCAGCTGACATAAACATAGGCGTCGATTTCGGGGGGGACGGGGGGGACCTACCAGGTTTCGTCACGAGTCCTTTTGCACCCACCACTTTTTTTTTTTTTTTTTTTAAACCAATTTTACAGTGAAGCATTGCTGCCACAAACATATTATTTTTTCCACTCAATTGTGTCATAATAACGATATCTTATATTGTTTTAACGACATCTTTTGTCGAAAAACGTTTGAAAAGCAGAAGCAAGCGCCGTAAAATAGGCTCTTTCGCTGCCTGAATCAGTGGCAGTGCCCATAGCACGAAATTGTTGTAATGTATTGATGTAGCCTACAGTTCTTAACAGCCATGGGTAGCAGTGCCATGGGCCGCTCATGATTAGTGTAATGACGGACCCCGGTGCAGCCACAAGTATCATAACTATCTATAGGCTAGGCCTACTGTAATTAAGACATTCAAGAAATGTATTAAAAAGAAAGACGCTTTCAGCCTTACTCAAAGTAGAGCCCTACATTTCTGCCCGAGCCCGACGGGCCCTGACTTTTTTACGCCCCTAGGGCCGGGCTTCGGGCCAATTTTCCAGTCATAGCCTACCTCAGACGCGGGCCGGGCTTCTGGACTTTTTAGGCTATAGGACGGCGCTATGCAACACGCATCGCCGCAAATGAGTAAAGCAAGCCAACACGCAAACTGCCACAAGTGAAACTGAAAATAAACTAAGATGCTCAAAAGCACAATCATCTTCATTAAAACTAATGAGACTAAAGGCTCTTACCAGTGTTTAGGTCGCTCGTTCTCATAATGCAGTCATTGATGTTGAAATGAGCTGATGAATAAAATGCTCATATCTGTTGCTTTCGTTGACATGAACTCCGTTAAATGTGCATATAGCACGGGAATTGAAGATCGGATTTATATTCATTTCGCGGAGAGGTGTAGCCTAAGGTTAGACCAGCATGTTTTTTAAATTATTTGTTTAGATTGTGTAGCCCGTTTCGTTTGTTTGCGCTGTTGCGATCTGCCTGCCGCATCTTGTCAAAAATGCCTTTTTACTGTGATGGTGGTGATAGTAGGCTAAACGTTTAAAAGACGCTTTAAGTGTTTTATATGGATTTTATAAGTCAAGTGTTGATTTCAGAGGCTAAAGCGTTGGGTTAACTCACTGTCGGCCGCTGGCCGCTTGCTCGTCACTTTAAAACGCAAAAACTTTAGTTTAACAAACAAAAAAATGCTTCAAACATTTTTCTAAATTAACTTAATAAAGAAACAAAACGAAATATAACTACTTTGACATTAAAAACAAAACTGAACTATTTTAATGGCTGCAACTAATGTGTAATAGGGAGGATAAAAAAACACGGGCTCCAGTGGGACTCTGATAACAAAGTGGTAAAAAATTTTTGCAAAAATGAAAAATATTAAAGAATTCGCGGGACGCTTTCGTCGGCATGAGTAAAATAGGCTAGAAGACCCACAATATGTCTCTCAGCTGACATTTTTATTTATTTACATTAGTAAGCTACAGGACATAGTCTTTCAAAACATGACCTGCGCTAAAGAGAGAAAAAAAATAATGCATCATGAACCCAGCACTTCTGAAAATGCACTTCTGAATGCGTCTCTGTCCCCAGCACATCTCAAACCAAACTGACGCCCATGGACATAAAGCATACTTTCAATAAACGGGAGACAAATTATATTCAGTTATGAAGTGTTTTCTGTGTGTTGACATCTTTCGCGATGTTCTAACAGACGGGATTCGCACACAACGCGTCTGCTAATGTCTGATTCGTGACCTAATGACTCCTTTGAACCGAATCATTTTAACGACTGGTTAGAACAACTGATCTGTCCATCACTGAACTCATGAATCAGTTTATTAATTTACTCTGAACGCATCTGAAATGAGAACACAGGTGTGCTTACCCAATTAAGCAAGAGTGGGTAGTAAGAATTATTTTTAATTATCAACAGTATTTCAGCTTATTTCTGTTGACAATGTGTAGTAAAATAAATAGGCCTAGCCTACAATCATTTAGACAGGAGTGAGGTGAAACCAGAACAAAGTCGTTATTAGCTAGCTGATAATTTTTATTAAATTGCATATGGCATAAAATTAGACTATGTTAATTTGTAATGCTACTTTTTAATATTGATATGATTATATACCAAAACAATTATCTGTAGTGTAAAAAATGTTTGGTAACTGTCAGATTACTATTGTATGTTTGACTGTTTTTTGTTTCCACTGCTACATTTAATTTATTTAAAGAAGTTTGATTACATTCCATTTTAGATTTGAATGCACAATTGTTTTTTAAATAAATAAGAATTCAACACTTTACATACATCTGTTATTTTGTCTTAGTTATGTTTAGTTAGTAAAGTCTGGTGCCTTTAGTCTCTTCAAGGAAGGTATAAGGTGGAAGATATACAGTTTATTATTAATTCAACAATAGTATCGGATCGGTATCGGGTATCGACAGATACACAAAGCCCAGGCATCGGGACTGAAAAAGTCGGATCGGTGCACCCCTAATTGTAATAATAATTCTGTTCCTACTGTATTTTTGATCAAATAAATGCAGTGATGTGGACCAAGCACTAAACATGATGAAAAGCTTCATGTCTAAATATTAAACTTGGATGGACAGTTTAAGTAGAGGATGGATTGTAACCCGTGTCATTTAATGCTACATATGCAAATCCGGAAGACATATGCAAAACAGCAGAACAGTAACAATCATTCATAAATGTATGTGCATTTCCATTCCCAAATCCAACACAAGTACCTAACAGAAACGTACAAACATTTATGATGATCAAAGATTCTCTATAAAATGTGTCTGCTCCTCGGAGGGAATGTTTTGCTAAGCTCAATGTTTGTTTGTGTGAGTGTGGGTTTCTGGCTCTCAGACTACCTGCTGCTCTCTGGGCCATCTGGACACATAAGCTCATCTCAAGCTAAACGAACTACCCCAAAACCGGCCTGATCTGACACCAGCTTGACTTTAATAGATACAAGGCAATAATATGGAGATGGAAAGTGGTCCTTGATCGGTGTCCACACACAAAATGTTTTTTGTTGGATCAGCTTGTTTGCATTTCACTATGATTATTCAAATTTAGGATACCATACATTTTGGTAAAATCAACCTATGAATAGTTTACCTCACTGCACAACTAGGAAGCAAGTTTTTTTTTTATTGTGTCATTTTTTTAAATGGTGTTTGCAAATAATTTTATTTACTTCCATAATTACAGTAAATTGATCAAAAGTGACAATAAAAACATTTAAAATGTTACATATATTTATATATTCATCAAAGAATCCTGAAAAGATGTAACATGGTTTCCACAACTTAATATAATAATAATAATAATACAATGTTTAATGTGCAGTAAATCATCATATTAGAATGATTTCTGAAGGCTCATGTGACACTGAAGATTAGAGTAATGATGCTGAAAATTCAGCTTTGCCATAACAGGAATAAATTACATTTTTACAAAATATTCAAATAGAAAACAGTCATTTTAAATTGTAATAATATTTCTAAGGTTATCTAACATCAGAGAATGTGTTTATTTGCTCAAATGAATTGGGTGAAGTTCTCAAAAAAGAGACACAAAGGCATTTCATTAATATTCAGTACTTGATACAAGCCTAAAGTCCAATCCCCAACACTCAAGCAGCAACAACAATCATCACACACATCTAAGTCTACATTACATCATCTGCCATCACTGTAGTGGAATTAAATTCCCTCCTGCTCTCTCTCTCTTTAAACCAGTCACCCAACCAGACCATTTAAAAAAGTAGTTTTAGTGGAGTGCCTCTCTTCATTCCGGCCTGTGCCAAACCCCACAACACCATTAATGAGCTGGCAGCTCTGCCCATTCAAACACACAACTCCATTCACTACAATAGAGGGCTTGTCTGAACCTCTCACAGCTGGCTAGGAACCGAAGACAATGGAACTCATGAAACACACAGTTACACACACACACAGAGCCATAACCGTCCCACACAACAACATTCATATAGAGAAACAAATACGTACAGAGCAACATACGTACACAGCACCAGTAGTGGCTCCTGGCCGTAAATTTAGGTAGGGCAGATTCTGGGTCTCTTTATATTCTAATCACTGAATACAGCCGACTGACACACTTTTGCTGAATTTTAATGTCCTTGCGTTATTCAGCCTTTAGTATACACAACAAATGCATAGTACGCCATTTACATTTTAATATATCCTTCTCACTTTACGACTTAAAATAGTCTAGAATATCCACACATTACACACCCATAACAAAATGTATAATTAATTCAGTCTAAAATATTTGGATTAATATTTTGGTGGAGCTCTGCCCCCAGGGCATCCAAGATGTAGGCGTCTTTGTTTCTTCAGTAGAACACAAATGAAGATTTTTAACTCCAACTGTTGCCATCTGTCAGTCGTTTAATGCATGTGAATGGGGTCTAATTCTATTAGAGTAAAAAAAAACATGCACAGACAACTTCAAATTAAACCCTGTGGCTCGTGGCTACACATTGATGTCTTAAGACACGAAACGATCGGTTTCTGTGAGAAACCGAACGGTATTTATGCTATTATTTCACCTCATATCAGACAAATGTCATCATCTCTCCAGACCACCATAACTTCCTGTGAGTAAGGTCAAAATACCAGCCGGGTCATTCATATTCATATACATGTATATGTATATGTATATGTATATGTATATGTATATGTATATGTATATGTATATGTATACGTATACATATACGTATACGTATATGTATAAGTATACGTATACATATACATATACGTATACACATACACATACACACACACACATACACACACACATATATATATAGTCTTCGAACCGGTGTGTATGCCTACTAGTGTTGTCAAAAGTATCCATATTTCACTATGTATCGATTAGGGATGTTAACCGATGACCGTTTGACCGATGGTTGACCGTATCAACGTTAACCGATCAAAGTTGTCGGTTAAAAAAAAAAAAAGTGATCTCTAAATTAGGCTATTTATAGAGAATGGGAACGTGACGTCACCAACGCAATGCATTCGCGGACTTTAGGACACAGACACTACATTAGAGAATGAGTAATAGTAGAGGTAGACTTTAAAACTTGTATTATACAGTTAAAAACACATTAGAATGGTGAACGCTTGCTGTTTATGAACTGTCATAGCCTCTCTTACAACCTGCGTGGAAAACATATCTCAAATCATGCGCAATATTTCAGTTTACCAGCTTGGAAATAACAAAAGTAAGTGAAAGTAATGCTGCCTTCACGTGCTATCGGAAATTTGACAATTCCCACTTCTAAAGTCGTGATTATGAAGTATGAACTCATCTCGTTCATATTTCGACGAGGGGTGGAGCGGGGTGGAGCATTGTTCAGCTTCAGATGTAAGTTGCAACTTGTGTGATACAGTGCTTAAATACAGTAGTAGCACATCATCTAAATATATTACATCTACATTTCAGTGGTAACACATAAGGTGTTGATCATCATCTTTCTTTATTATTGTTAGCACTACCTCGAACTAAAGCGGCGTCTCTTCGGAGCTGTCATTATCTTAAATGAGTCGCGGCAATGTTTCAAATGAGCTTCTAATGCTAGACAATAGCCTTTATTTTCAACGCGATCACCTTGTGCCCAAACCATTTCGAAACTAAGGAGCCATTTGTCCTCCGATTACAAACAAGCTCCTCAGCGCCGCGTTTGCGGGACTCATGTTTCGCGCTGTAGGGGATTTTAAAAAATTGACGTGAGTGGAAGGCAGGCGGCGGCGCCTGGACAGTGTGTGTGTGTGTGTGTGTGTGAGAGAGCGGCAGAGAGATGCGACAGAGTTGCGAAATTGCAGGCGCGGCTCGCGAGTTGCGGCTGTTATTTCAAATAGCGCAGCATATTTTTTTAACTAATCGGTTAACCGGTTTCAACCGGCTAATGAGGCTCGGTGGTCGGTCAAGAAAATGTTTAGTTTTCGCCATCCCTAGTATCGATACTGAAATATCTGAAACGATACGATACTCATTTTCTACAGTATCGATATCAGCTGCGCTCTCCTCTCCGACCGACAGCGAGTGATACGCACCCGCCTCCTCTCATTCAGTCAGTTTAATCCTCTGAACATTGCGAACGGGTGTTCTGCTGGACTTTTGTTAGAATTGGTGTGACCGGTCTGAATATCGCGCGGGGTTGCACATAACGTTAATTCTACTAATTCCCGCAGATTTTGCATTCTCGCATCTGAAGCGCACACACACATACCATAATAAAGCCGCCTCTGACATACAAGTGCAAAAATTAGCTCCTTTTTCCAGCGTATTAATGGTCAAATACACTCATAAATGTCTCAATGCCCATCTTGGTGAGTTTAACGTAAACACAGTCGTAACCAGCTCACAGGAACAGTGTTTGGATATGCGTGCGTCAGGTCTTAAAGAGACAGAAGTTATTTATTATTCAAACTACAAAAAGACAAACGATCACTTACGAGCACACATATTCTGAATGCCTTTGGCAGAATTCAAATGAGCCATTTTAAATCTAGATTAATTTTGGAATTAATCTAGATTTAAAAATGTATCTATGCCCACCACTATATATATATATATATATATATATATATATATATATATATATATATATAGATTCCTCATTTGAGCAATCCGCGCAGGCACTAATGAGGAATCTATGTATATATCTATGACCCGGCCGATATTTTGACCTTACTCACAGGAAGTTATGGCGGTCTGGAGAGCTGATGACATTCGTCAGATATGAGGTGAAAAAATAGCAAAAATACCATTCGGCTTCTCGCAGAAACCGATAGTTTTGTGTCTGAAGATATCAATGTGTCGCCACGAGCCGCAGGGTTTAATTTTGAGTTGTCTGTGCATGTCTCTTATAGAATTAGACCCCATTCACATGCATTATACGACTGACAGATGGCAACAGTTGGAGTTAAAAATATTAATTTGTGTTCTACTGAAGAAACAAAGACACCTACATCTTGGATGCCCTGGGTGTAAGCAGAAAAACATCAAATTTTCGTTTTTGGGTGAACTATCCCTTTAAGAAGACGTTTTTTGGTCGATCAGATCACAAGTAGACGAGACTAAAATACAGGTGTAAAGGGGGTCTAAAACGGTTTCAGCTTTTCCACTTACAGACAGAGGTGGACAAAGTACACAACTCTATTACTTGAGTAAAAGTAAAAGTACTACTGGTCAAATATTACTCCGTTACAAGTGAAAGTTCTAAAAACAGATTTTTACTTAAGTAAAAGTACAGAAGTACTTGTTTTTAAAAGTACTTAAGTATCAAAAGTAAATTTCCTTTTTTATGTCAATGCATTATTTTATTATTGTTGCTTTGTTGTATAAATGCACTCTATACCATCATGGTGGTTTAAGCCAGTCAGTGATGCTCCATCCGACATGCTAGCATACGACTACCTTAAACTCATTTCTTTACATTTGTATAGAGTGTTGTAACTTTTTTTATTTCACGTATTGAAATTTTCAATTTCTTGTATAAAAGTTACAAAGCTCTTTACAAAGCTGCTGTCATTTTAAGGCTGAATGCATGGACCCTATACTCTGATCCGCATCCGATATTCTCCCAACTGTTCTCTTTCTCCCAGACATTTACATTTTTTAACATTTTATGAGACATGCATCAAAGTGTATGCCAACTAAACTAATCTTTAATCTTTTGAGAAAACTGAAACATACTTTTTAAGTATAGCCATGGGTGCACACACTGTGCCAAGGAACCGTCTTCTTCCATTTTGCTATAAACTGATCAGTGTTCAAAAACTTCACATGACCCTATACAAGAGTGATTACTTACAGGCTGTCTGCAAAAAAAAAAAACTTTTAAAGAAGAAAAAAATCATCCACTGACTTTTAAAGCTGCTACAGAAACGACTTTCGACTTTGAGGACCTTGATAGAAATGTAGTGGAGTAAAAAGTACGATATTTGTCTTTCAAATGTAGTGAAGTTAAAGTAAAAGTATCCCTAAAAAATAATACTCCAGTAAAGTACAGATACTCAAAAAGTGTACTTAAGTACAGTACTCAAGTAAATGTACTTAGTTACTGTCCACCTCTGCTTACAGAGGTAGTCGAAAAGCTACAAAATACTGGCTTCTCTCCGCCTACTGAGTCTGACCTATCGGGTAAATGAAGGAATGTGTTAAACTTGAAGCAGCGCTGCGGAGACCGGTCGATGTATGACATCAAATTAACATGAGAGCGATTAGAGAGCAGACGGCTCCGTATTCTTTTGCATCATTCTCGTGGTACTTTATATGTCATACACTGATCGGTTTGCGCAGCGCCGCCTCAAGTCGAACACACCTATTATCAAGTGATGCTCACTACGGAGCCAAAGGATGTCCAGCTCAACCTCTGTGGATCTAATTGGTGGAGGGATAGAGTTATGGGAAGGGTTAGGAAAAGGTTGGTCATTGTAGCTCCACCCACAGCTCTGCAGTGAGCAGCCTCTCAACATTATGGGAAAGCACGCTAGCCAGACGGGATTTAAACTTTGGTTTGAAGACGAAAAACGCACAATGTTCTCTCATCATTCCTAAATTCTAACACACACTTACAGCGTTCCACGTGGTCTTGCGGCTGTCAGAGAAAGCTGCTGCTCTCTGTGTGTTTTTCCACAGTGTGTTTTTTTCAAGTTTATATGTAAATTGCGCAAGTTAATTTCATCTAGCCTAGTAGATCAAAAGATCTGAAAAAATGGTTGAAAGTGGACAAAAAAAACACCAGGTGTAAATGGTAATGTGTCTCTCCCTCGTCTACTAGTGATCTGATCGACCAAATGCATTTTACAGGTGCACTGTGTACATTTTAGCGGAATCTAGTGGCGAGGATGCGAATTGCAAGCGGCCACCACTCACCCTTCCTTTTCGAAGCACGAAGAGAAGCTACGGTGGCCAACACAGGACAAAAATGTTGTCGTCGGAGAGGGGAGAGTGACTAACGCTCTGTAAAGACGTTTGTCCGTTTAGGGCTACTGTTGAAACATGACGGCGCAAAATTATGATTTCACTGTAAAGAGACACGGTGTATGTAGATAGAAATGGCTCAATCTAATGCTGCGTTCACACCAAACGTGAATAGAGCGTCAGGAGCGAGTGATTTCAATGTTAAGTCAATGGAAAGGAGGTCCTGCGGCGCAATGGACACGATTCCGCCTCATTCGCGTGTCCAGTTCGCGAGAATGACATGAATTTGACATGAATTGAGCATCTTGCGAGATATGCGAGATATGCGCGTTACACGCGAATCGTACTTTTTGTGCATTCATGCGTTTTAAACGAATTCATGTCTGACACCCGAGTTGAAATTTTTTTACTTTGGCGTCAATTCGCGCCACGTTAACCAATCAGGAGCCTGCTCGCTGCTGTCAGGTGGTAAAGTAATGTGATGAGTAACCCTGCATAATTTAAAAATACTACTATTGTGTCACAAAATGTCGTTTTAAGACTTTTTCAGGTGGGAATGTAGTTGTTTAAAGCTCAAATCTGTGGTTTATTTATAAAAAGATTTAAAAAAAATAATCTTCTGTTTTTGGAGTTGTGAGATCCAGGCGATCAATGCTCATAAACCCCGGCGAGA
The DNA here is from genome assembly GCA_023566225.1 of Romanogobio albipinnatus. Taxonomy (NCBI): domain Eukaryota; kingdom Metazoa; phylum Chordata; class Actinopteri; order Cypriniformes; family Gobionidae; genus Romanogobio; species Romanogobio albipinnatus. Next base: position 56,437,399 of record CM042241.1, on the reverse strand, counting down.
GCAGCCTTTCCTCGGCCAGTCCTTCTGACGTTTGCCGCTGGCTCTGATGTCCTGTAGTGGTTCGTCTTGTGTGGATCTAACTGGCGATCTTTGGTGTCATGAATCTATAATTTGTTGTCTGCCAAATCGTTTTGACTGAGGGCAAAGAGAAGTTTCATAACTTTATTTTTTTAAGGATATTTAAATATACATGCAGTGAAGATAATGTAGACGTTGCCTGGACCACATTTGTATGGCTATTAATGTTTAATATATATTTCTAATGAAAATGAAAAGAGGCAGAGTGGTGTTTTATGACATTTTCTCCTGGAGCGCCTTGAACACGCATCTATTCCACTTCAAACGCTTGATTTATACGCACGTCCAATTAGCTGTGGACGCGCGAATGGATTCAAAATGTTCAAGCGTCCAACTAGACGCGTTTTGACGCTCTATTCGTGTTTGGTGTGAACGCAGCATAAGGTAATAAAAATATAACGCTTCATTATGCAAGGTCTTTATACACCACTGAAAACAGTTATATATATTATATTGCATTTCTGTTAATAGAACCTCATAAATACTACACACTGCACCTTTACCAGGTGTAAACGGGGCCTTAGAGTTCTTAAAGAGGCAATGACATAACTGCAATGCACACTTATAAAAAAAAAACTACTTTTTTGTCCGCTGGTGTGGACAGTAATATAGTTATCTTTATAGTTATCCTTCTTGGTGTGAACACAGAAGTGTTTGTGAAGAAACATTACTGTCAGCTTTCCTAAAAACACTCAAGAGTGACAAAAAATGTGACATTCAAAAATCAGATTTTACTGACAGACCAGCAGTCGTTGAGAAAAGAGTCACATTTGAACAAACACATGCAACTATGTTAGATCTGAAAGAAATGCATTACATAGCCAGTGCAAGACTTCATGGATTGCAGTAAATCAAAGGTCATGTGACAATTCATTGCACTATAATGTGAATAATTTATGGCTGCATACTGTGCTCTGTATGGCATGCTTTTTCAAGAAAAGACATGCAGTCGCTTGTACAGACATAGAGAGCTGCAGGAAAAATGGGCAGAGCTGAATCTGAAAACAACATTCAAGCCATAAAAATTGGTTTAACAACAGCACTGGCTCGAACTCCAATAAAAATAAAAATAAAACAGTGTGGGTGAGGGATATGATCCAATCTCACACCAACACCTAGTGGATTTCCGTAAAGAATGAGCTGCCAAAACACCATGTTTACAAACATATGAACTGTTATAGCATATCAACACTGATATTTTTGTTGAAATACACTGCCATTTTTAGCAAAGCACTTAACAAGTCTGGAGGCTCTGGATAAATTTTACCTGGCATTAACATTTGTCAGATGCAACGCCCATAACAATTGGCTACACACCCTGTAAATTACTGAAGGGAAAGCTTTCATTATGAAATGTTAAACTCAAGAATGTACTTACGAATGTAATTCACCCTAAAATGAAAATGAAATTATACCATAATGTACTCACCCTAATGCCATCCTAGGTGTATATGACTTTCTTCTTTCAGCCAAACACAATCATATAAAAAAATCATATAAAAAAACTCCTGATGCTTCTAAGCTATATAATGGGAGGGAAAAGTACCATATATTTTGAAGCCCAAAAAAGGGCATCCATCCATCATATAAGTAATCCATACGGCTCCAGGCGAAACGTTTTTGTAAGAAAATGGCTGTATGCGAGTCGACTGCCGGCGAAAGAGTGACCTCTGACCCGACAGATAGGATGTAGGAGCAGCGCAAACTTAAGGCCTTTATTAACCACTGGAGCCATATGTATTACTTTTATGATGGATGGATGCACTGTTTGGACTTCCATTCACTCCCATTATAAAGCTTGGAAGAGCCAGGATATTTTTTAATACAACTCAGATTGTGTTCATCTGAAAGAAGAAAGTCATATACACCTAGGACGGCATGAGGGGGAGTAAATTATGGGATAATTTTCATTTTTGGGTGAACTAACCCTTTAACAACAGCCTCACTAAGATCAAGTTTCCGTTGCAAAACGTAAACTCTATATATAAATTGGATATACAATACATCCAACTTTATCTGCACAAATACAGAACAATCAAGTAAAGCTACTATATAGCAAATATAGCTCCTGCTTGATTATTTTGTCGCAACGTTTAAACTATATTATCGGACAGCAATATATTTAAAGTTGAATAAATAGTACATCCAACTTTATCCACAAACATACAGCATACTCATGTAAAGCGATATTTACTGTAAATCTCAACTGCTTGTTCGTATTGTTACAAAATGTAAGCTATATAATCACCCAGCTCTGAATCTTTGAAATGCAACTATAAGGTATGGATATATTAAGATATTATAAACATTAACATCATGATCTTCTGTAAAGCTGCTCTGAAACAATGTGTATTGTGAACTCAAATCGACTTGACTTACAAGCACATTGTTTTTAGTTTAAGGTCCACATTCTGCTTTATTCTGAAAATGCTATTGGAATATTTAATATACATCATTTTCTTTGAATACTTGAGTTTGTGTCACAACTCAATTAATTCTCATCCACGTCCTTAACAATAAAACATGATTATTTGAAAACTGCAGGCTACAAGGCTCTTTTAAATAATGTATTGATGATGATGATTTTTATTTCAATTTGTTTATTTTAATCAAATCTGTCTACAACAGCTTGACTGTTCAAAGCTGTCTGTAAACACAAAGTACCTGGACGTCTACAAACGAGACATTGCTACAGATCTGCAGAAAGAACATTAATGCAATGTTGCATAAATCATTGAAGGAACTGCCATCATGGTGATAGGTCAAGATACCGCAACACTCAATGCCATTGTAACTGATGTAGTAATAACTCTAAAAACAAAACACACAGGATTAGTCTGTTCCCAACTCCAGCTGAGACTCAGTCTGGCGACCTGATTTGCTCCAAACCACACAAACAAGTCACTTAATCAATGACAGAAAGAAACATGAGCATGCAGATGAAATGACTAAAGCAGCCGCGCAAACATCATGCAACACTCACCTCTATTTGATATAATCCACAGCCTTTCACGAACTCTCTGATATTACTCAAACACTCGTCCTTCCTCGGGTCCTGGTAGATCTGAAAATCAAGCGAACAGATCAGTTCTCTAGCGAGACGTACTTTTAAAAGGGTTTGTCAAAAAATACACCAAAACGTATACGAATACGCCATTTGTTTATATCACAGATCATCGCCCCGTTCCTGCAAAAAGCCACTTCTTCATCGGGAAGTTGGCGGAGGAATAGCGGAAATGACGCGCTCTAATAGCTTGTGGTTGGGTTCAGTGAGAGAGGCATGCTGGCACAGGCCAACACTACCTGTCCTGTCAGAGCAAACGTCTTCATGATGGGCTGCTGTAACTATGCGACATATTGTTTATACAATACAACGTTTTAAACGCTAAAACGGGATTTTCCCAGAGTTATCAGACATTGTATAAATCATACGACCATCAGCATCGAAGATTGCATTGCCTGTCTGTCAAGACTTGTTTATGAATTATTCATTAAATACAACCACATTATCATTTATATCATATATGTGGATATAAAAACTAACCTGCAAAAATAACGATCATTTATTTTTGTTAAAAATACAAGCGTTTCTATTTATAATTAAAAATGTCTCATTATAAAAAGTAATGTTCCAACACCAACACGTGTTAATAGAAATATTTAGGAAACTATTATGAAGGAATAATAGTTTAAGTGATGAGAAGTTAATTTCCAATGAACCGGTAAAAACAACAACAATGGACCATGAGACACGACCTATACTTGGCCCTTCACGCGCTATCAGAATTATCGTAAAGTTTCCTAGATAAAAAATTGGACATGAACGCACTCTCAAGTCAAAATTTGAGCTCGTAATTACGACTTTAGAACTGGGAAGTAGGACATTTCCGATAGCACGTGAAGGCACAGGCAGCATAAAACGTTCAAATACAACCATATGTAGGCACATGCTGCTGTTTATTACGTTTTTGTTATTAGGTTTGACTAATAAGTGCATTGACTGTAATTTGAAGTGTTTGTTAGCCATGACTTAGCTCATAAAAACAAAAGATTTGCGAGGAATTCGCTGCATTTATTATTTGTTCACTCATCAGTTCTTGGATATGAATTATAAGTTTCGGTTCAAAGAATCAGATTCGCGAATGATTCGCTAAAAGATCCAAAAGAACAATCCGTTCACAAACCGGACATCGTCGTTTCCCCCTCTCTCTCTCCATCTCTCTGCCACAATCAATGGCGGTCGACTCATATTATGGACGAATCCCAAGGTTAATTTCCGTTTATATATTTACTGCCACACATTTTTTTCTATAGGATTATTTAAATACCACTCTTTCCCCGTCACATCAGATTATATGATTTTTTTTTTGGACATATTTTCTACTTGATCCCCTTTCACTCAGATGAAATAAATAAATAAACAAGATATTAATATAGCTACATATCTACACCCTATGATCTACACTGGTTAGGGCGTGCAGGGGACACAAAACGACAAATACAGACAAATACAGTGTCATCTGTGTTTTTGTGTAACTAATTTATTTACTCGAATATGAAAATGGACTTCATGAACAGCTTACCGTATAAACTGTGCCGGGTCGCAGTCGTTCCAGTAGTTTACACAAAACCACTCCATCTCTGAGAGATGCCTGTAAAAACCCTTCAGGATCCGATAGTGTCTTTTTGGGTGATTCCAGGACACCCAGCGTTATTAACCATGTGATGGTCTGTTCAGCAGAATTCATGACCTCATGCGTCCAAAGCTCAAAAGCGATAATCCACAAGCAAACGAATATGAAAGCTGTATGAAATGACAGATATCCTGTGTGGTCCACAACAGCAGCAGCAGGACATTTGGAGCTAGGGCTCTGGTCCCTCCTTTCCCCTGGATGTTAGGAATGACGATTTGTTTAGGGTTATCTGGCAGGTCCGGTTTCTCTCGCCTCTTCTTTCATCTGGCAGGATGTCAGCTAGTGCTAAACCAAAATCAACAACCTACAATTGTTTTCCGCCATATGACACCCAGTTCGAGCAGTTTGGGTCACTGAATACACGAAAGACTTCAGAAACAATCACTCTGACATATTAGGCTTTAGGGGCACCACATTGAATATGAAAGACTATATGCACTACCGGTATATTGCATATTAAATATTTTTACCATCACATGTCCACAGGTGGAGAAAAACACAAACTATTAACACAATCTTGAGCAAAAGTCAACTTGAATTGTCTACAGACCACGTGCTTCCATAAAAGGCAGCACTTTGGTAACAAAAAAGACGGATCAATGTGTCTAAATTTTTTTTTTTTAAAGGCACTGATGCCAAATGTTATTCCATTGAAATCCAAATGTACCTCTGGCGCCCCCTGCCGGATTCCCATACCTCATGCATTGCACCGCTTTGTTTATTATTCAAAACACGACAGTGGACAGCTTTTAAAGGTCCCGTTCTTCGTGATCCCATTGTTCAAACTTTAGTTAGTGTGTAATGTTGCTGTTAGAGCATAAATAATACCTGTAAAATTATAAAGCTCAAAGTTCAATGCCAAGCGAGATATTTTATTTAACAGAAGTTCCCTTTCAAAGCCTACAGCGAACGGCTGGCTTGGACTACATCCTGGTACTTCCTTCATAAATGACGTCAGTAGAACAGTAGAACAGACTAACCTCCGCCCACAAGAATACGGAAAAAAGGGGGCGTGGTCTTGTTGCTGTCCCACGTTCGCTAAGCTGCTGTCCAATCACAACACGGGAACCGCTGGCACAATCAGAACTCGTTATGTATTTCTCAAGGAGGGACTTCATAGAACAAGGAACTCATCAGCCCGTTTTTAGGACAGTGAAAACAGCGGAATACAGATAAGTAAATTGTGTGAAAAATACTGGGGTTTTTTACACACGAAACATGAACACATGTTATATTGCACACTGTAAACACAATCAAAGCTTCAAAAAGACACGAAGAACGGGACCATTGCTGAATTTGAAAGACAAGTAACACATTTTCTCCCCCAAGACAAGGCGTAATATCGGAAAGGAATATTTTGCATAAAAAAGGTCATTAAAGGACTATGATCTTTAGACATTTTCATGACAATTAAGATCATAATTCCTAATATTGTGTTGGTCCCCCTTTTGCCCTTTCAAAACAGCCCTGACCCGTCGAGGCATGGACTCCACTAGAAGGTGTGCTGTGGTATCTGGCATCAAGATGTTAGCAGCAGATCCTTTAAGTCCTGTAAGTTGCGAGGTGGGGCCTCAACGGATCTGACTTATTTGTTCAGCACATCCCACAGATGCTAGATTGAATTGAGACTCATGCTCCTCAAACCATTCCTGAACCATTTTATCTGCTGAAAGAGCCACAGCCACCAGGGAATACTGTTTCAATGAAAGGGTGTACATGGTCTGCAACAATGCTTAGGTAGGTGGTACGTGTCAAAGTAACATCCACATGGATGGCAGGACCTTAGGTTTCCCAGCAGAACATTGCCCAAAGCATCACACTGCCTCCACCGGCTTGCCTTCTTCCCATAGTGCATCCTGGTGCCATGTGTTCCCCAGGTAAGCGACGCACACGCACCCGGCCATCCACGTGATGTATAAGAAAACATGATTCATCAGACCAGGCCACCTTTATCCATTGCTCTGTGGTCCAGTTCTGATCCTCACGTGCCCACTGTTGGTGCTTTCGGTGGTGGACAGGGGTCAGCATGGGCACTCTGACTGGTCTGTGGTTATGCAGCCCCATACGCAACAAACTGCGATGCACTGTGTTTTCTGACACCTTCTATCAGAACCAGCTTTAACTTCTTGAGCAATTTGAGCTACAGTTGCTCGTCTGTTTGATCGGACCAAACGGGCCAGCCTTCGCTCCCCACGTGCATCAATGAGCCTTGGCCGCCCATGACCCTGTCACCGGTTCACCACTGTTCCTTCCTTGGACCACTTTTGAGAGATACTGACCACTACAGACTGGGAACACCCCACAAGATATATAGGATATATTAGGCAACAAGAGAACATTTTATCCTCAAAGTTGATGCGTTAGAAGCAGGAAAAAGGGGCAAGCGTAAGGATTTGAGTGAGTTTGACAAGGGCCAAATTTTGATGACTAGACGACTGAGTCAGAGCATCTCCAAAACGGCAGCTCTTGTGGGCTGCACTGCAGACCGGCAGTGGTCAGTATCTATCAAAAGTGGTCCAAGGAAGGAACAGTGGTGAACTGGCGACGGTCATGGGCGGCCAAGGCTCATTGATGCATGTGGGAAGCAAAGGCTGGCCTGTGTGGTTCTATCAAATAGATGAGCTACTGTAGCTCAAATTGCTCAAGAGGTTAATGCTGTTTCTGATAGAAGGTGACAGAATACACAGTGCATCAAAGTTTGTTGTGTATATGGGGCTGCATGGGCCAGCAGGGCACGTGAGCATCAGAACTGGACCATGGAGCAATGGAAGAAGGTGGCCTGGTCTGACGAATCATGTTTTCTTATACATCATGTGGATGGCCTGGTGCATGTGTGTCGCTTACCTGGGGAACACATGGCACCAGGATGCACTATGGGAAGAAGGCAAGCCGGTGGAGGCAGTGTGATGCTTTGGGTAAATTTCTGCTGTGAAACCTTGTCCATCCATGTGGATGTTACTTTGACATGTACCACCTACCTAAGCATTGTTGTAGATCATATACACCCTTTCACTGAAACGGTATTCCCTGGTGGCTGTGGCTCTTTCAGCAGATAATGTGCCCTGACACAAAACAAAAATGGTTCAGCAATGGTTTGAGGAGCACAAGTTTGAAGTGTTGACTGGGCCTCCAAATTCCCCAGATCTCAATCCAATCGAGCATCTGTGGGTTGTGCTGAATAAAAAGGTCCGATCCATGGCACCTCGCAACTTACAGGACTCAAAGGATCTGCTGCTAACATCTTGGTGCCAGATACCACAGCACACCTTCAGGGGTCTAGTGAAGTCCATGCCTTGACGGGTCAGAGCTGTTTTGGCAGCAAAAGTGGGACCAACACAATATTAATCATAATGTTATGCCTGATCAGTGTGTAGTGTGTATATATATACACAGTGAGGAAAATAAGTATTTGAACACCCTGCTATTTTGCAAGTTCTCCCACTTAGAAATCATGGAGGGGTCTGAAATTGTCATCGTAGGTGCATGTCCACTTTGAGAGACATAATCTAAAAAAAAAACATCCAGAAATCACAATATATGATTTTTTAACTATTTATTTGTATGATACAGCTGCAAATAAGTATTTGAACACTTGAGAAAATCAATGTTAATATTTGGTACAGTAGCCTTTGTTTGCAATTACGGAGGTCAAACGTTTCCTGTAGTATTTCACCAGGTTTGCGCACACTGCAGGAGGGATTTTGGCCCACTCCTCCACACAGATCTTCTCTAGATCAGTCAGGTTTCTGGCCTGTCGCTGAGAAACACGGAGTTTGAGCTCCCTCCAAAGATTCTCTATTGGGTTTAGGTCTGGAGACTGGCTAGGCCACGCCAGAACCTTGATATGCTTCTTACAGAGCCACTCCTTGGTTATCCTGGCTGTGTGCTTCGGGTCATTGTCATGTTGGAAGACCCAGCCTCGACCCATCTTCAATGCTCTAACTGAGGGAAGGAGGTTGTTCCCCAAAATCTTGCAATACATGGCCCCGGTCATCCTCTCCTTAATACAGTGCAGTCGCCCTGTCCCATGTGCAGAAAAACACCCCCAAAGCATGATGCTACCACCCCCATGCTTCACAGTAGGGATGGTGTTCTTGGGATGGTACTCATCATTCTTCTTCCTCCAAACACGTTTAGTGGAATTATGACCAAAAAGTTCTATTTTGGTCTCATCTGACCACATGACTTTCTCCCATGACTCCTCTGGATCATCCAAATGGTCATTGGCAAACTTAAGACGGGCCTTGACATGTGCTGGTTTAAGCAGGGGAACCTTCCGTGCCATGCATGATTTCAAACCATGACGTCTTAGTGTATTACCAACAGTAAGCTTGGAAACGGTGGTCCCAGCTCTTTTCAGGTCATTGACCAGCTCCTCCCGTGTAGTTCTGGGCTGATTTCTCACCTTTCTTAGGATCATTGAGACCCCACGAGGTGAGATCTTGCATGGAGCCCCAGTCCGAGGGAGATTGACAGTCATGTTTAGCTTCTTCCATTTTCTAATGATTGCTCCAACAGTGGACCTTTTTTCACCAAGCTGCTTGGCAATTTCCCCGTAGCCCTTTCCAGCCTTGTGGAGGTGTACAATTTTGTCTCTAGTGTCTTTGGACAGCTCTTTGGTCTTGGCCATGTTAGTAGTTGGATTCTTACTGATTGTATGGGGTGGACAGGTGTCTTTATGCAGCTAACGACCTCAAACAGGTGCATCTAATTTAGGATAATAAATGGAGTGGAGGTGGACATTTTAAAGGCAGACAAACAGGTCTTTGAGGGTCAGAATTCTAGGTGATAGACAGGTGTTCAAATACTTATTTGCAGCTGTATCATACAAATAAATAGTTAAACAATCATATATTGTGATTTCTGGATTTTTCTGGACCTACGATGACAATTTCAGACCCCTCCATGATTTCCAAGTGGGAGAACTTGCAAAATAGCAGGGTGTTCAAATACTTATTTTCCTCACTCTGTCTGTCTGTCTGTCTGTCTGTCTGTCTGTCTGTCTGTCTCTGTGTGTGTGTGTGTGTGTGTGTGTGTGTGTGTGTGTGTGTGTGTGTGTGTGTGTGTGTGTGTGTGTGTGTGTGTGTGTGTGTAATATGAAATGCATATAATCAAAACCTCATTATATGTGCTGTAATTAACTGACTGAAAATAATCCTGCATTTTAATTATTAAAATCAGTATAAATACAATAGCCTACAACAAACACTATCTTGATGTATACTGACATTTTTATTTAACTTTTTCCACATTACAGCTTGTTATTGACATTTTGGGGCAAAATAATGTTACAAATCTTTGTTGTCCTTAGAAAAGGGCCTTTTTCTTTTAAGCAAAATATAATTAATTTCCATTATATTCCATTTTGTAAGCTTCACCTGTGCATTCATTATCACCAAAAGCAAAACAAGTGGAGTACACAGTCTATAAATAGGCCATCTCTTTATTGTAGTTGATTTTCACATATCAATCTCTGAAATTACATATTCAAAAAATGATTGAGGGAAAAGCCTTTCATCCAAGTTCACACCCAAGATAGGGAAAGGAGGAGAGAGTCAATCTCTGGCTGGAGGATCGTTTTTAAAAAGGACCGTTTAAGAACTGTACTACAAAAGGGAAAGGTTAAAGCAGGGCAAAATGAAAATACTGATAAGGTAGCTGTTTTTTAATATCTAAAATTCTGGTGAAATCTCCAGCAGTCATTTACGAAAGCCACACTGTCTTCAATTTATACCCTTCGATTTAAACCTCAGCCTAAATCTAAGGTCAGACCTCAGGCCCAAATCAGCAGCTCAAGTTTAATCCAGCCATACAGTGAACGCTGAGATGGTGAAAACCATGAAATGAAAAATAAACTGGATTGATCAGAGAGAACAGGCACATTTGGAATAATTGTAAAGGTCATCTAACATTTTCTAACATGTGTCACTGTTTAAAACAGTGGTAATAGTTTCAGTTTCTCACAGAAAAACATTTTTTTCCTTGCTTTTTTTCCACTTTTCTTTTTTTAATCTTTTTTTTTTTTGGTCTCCAACACTCCCCACCACCCAAAAAGAGCTGGAGAGGAAAAGGGGAGAGGTGTGAGTTTTCTCCCATGCACACACACACACACACAAACACATGCGAGGAACTAGTCCTCGATACGGGACTGTGCGAGGCTGTGTCTGAGTACGAATGTCCTTAAATGTATGAGCAACACTGATGACTCCATAATCACATGTGACCTTTAGGAGTGTACAACATATAGCGTTTGTATGTGTGCACGGGGGTCGTTTGAGATCGAGAATCAGTCAGTCGCTGGTGTGTTCAGATGATTTCAAAGGTTTTCTTCAGTTCCATGATTAACTGCCAGTCGGATTTCTGCATCTCGTCTCTGAACCAGTTCTTCAGAGTGTCGATTGACTGACGGGTGATCTACAAGAGATAAAGGAAAAAATGTGAATGAGATAATCAATACCAATCACGTTCAAGGGGGCAGCAGATTCAATACAGTAGGGCTGTAATCTCCCAGTCGATTAGTCGATTTATTAGTCGATACATTCTGGCTCGACCAAAATTCTGATTGGTCGATTTTTTGCCGTGTTCATTTCATCAGGTGGAGAGCACTAATTGCGAATGGGGGTGTTTTTAGAGCACCCCTGTTTCACAGGTAACAGTCTGTCTTCAGAACACCCCTCTTGTTTTCACTTTTTTGGGATTAGCCCAACCCACTGGTGAAGAGAAGTCTCTCGCTGGTCCTTTGTTTTTCATTCCCCGCTGGCTCAAACGCACACCCATAGCAGTAAACTTAAGGAACGCCCATCAACATACACATGAGGGGGAAGCGTCACAACACCACGCTTCTGTCGTGCTGCAAAAGTGGATCTGTACTGTCGGTTTTGCCGCGTTCATTTCATCAGGTGGAAAGCACTAATTCCTAAAGGGGTTGTTTTCAGAGCACCCGTTTCACAGGTAACAGTCTGTCTTCAGAACACCCCTCTTGTTTCCACTTCTTTTGGATTAGCCCAACCCACTGGAGAAGAGCTGTCAATCTGTCGATTGAAGAAGGCTATTTGCCGTATATTATTTATTTAATTGTGAGCGTTTTTTCTGCTCTTGATCTGGCTTGTTTAATAAAAATTCCTTTTTTATTAAAGTGGACGTGCCTTTTGTGTTTAAGAGTAAAAGTTGTAAGTTAATAGTCTATTAGTGTCTCAGCCGCTAAGTTGAGCTGATCCTATGTTCGAGCTGCACGGAACGGCTGAAATGATAGTGTCTGTCAGTTATCATAATACATATGACAAAAACAATTGTCTAAATTATGTTGCATATTCCTCAAATGTTCTTGTGATGATATCACTAGTTGACAACATAGCCTATGATTTCCAAAAATATAGTACTATGATATTGCGCAGGTGCACGTGATGCAACGCTGTCAGAGCCGAAAGACTCGTGTGTCAGACTCATTTCAGTGCAAAATAATCAGGTCAAAAACGATTTAATATACTGCAAATAACCTACTAGTTTTTTATATTTATTTATAATTCATTTAGGCAGACAACAAGGCTACCAAGTACTGCGCACAGTGTGCAGCTAATTAATTTAAAGTTTTTTTTCCTAACGTCATTTTTAGTCGAAAATTTCAGGACTTCCGTCGACCAAGATTTTCTTTGGTTGATTACAGCCCTACAATACAGACATTATTTTAGTAATATTTGCATACTATTGCATACTATTATATTATTTAATTATATTTTGAATCAACTTTTATACATTTCATTTTAATGCTGCATTCACACCAAACACGAATAGAACGTCAAAATCGCAGGTACGCGTCTAGTTGGACGCTTGAACATTTTGAATTCATTTAGCACGTCCACAGCGAATTGGACGCGCGAAATGGATTCTAAATGTTTAAGCGTCCAATTAGATGCTGTATAAATCGAGTGTTTGAAGCGAAATAGACGCGCGTTCAAGGCGCTCCAGGAGAAATATGTTATAAAACACCACTCTGCCTCTTTTCATTTTCATTAGAAATATATATTAAACATTAATAGCCACACAAATGTGGTCCAGGCAACTTCGACATTGTCTTCACTGCATGTATATTTAAATATCCTTAAAAAAAAAAGTTATGAAACTTCTCTTTGCCCTCAGTCAAAACGATTTGGCAGACAACAAATTATAGATTCATTCAATTAAAGTTACTGTAAAGGCGATTCTAAAATTTGTTTCTATTCTAAACACATTATAAGGTAAGAAAAGTATTGCTGAAACACGTTACAAAGACTGTGAACTGTGTTGTACTAAAGCGGTGGCTCGTTGACGCACTGGAGCCACTGAGCATGGCCCCTCCCCTAACACTATAACAACTAACGTTAGAGTGCATTCGCATCAGTTCGCCCGTTCAACAGCGCGTTGCGGTCACTACCGTTAGTTACTACAGCCTACAGTTAGCTAGCTAGTTATGCCTTCATCACGTAAATGCATATGACCTAATTGTAAAACGTATAAAAAGCTTATAAAACAAAATATCAATAGAAGAGATATCAAGCGATCACTTGCATTTTTTCAACTTAAAATGCTCCATCATTTTTAGCCATATAGATAAGAGTAATACATCATTCCAAACTTTTATTTGTGTGTACTCACGACAACAACAAAACATTGTGCTTTAGTAAAATAAAGAAAACAGAATGCGATTTCTGCGTCTTGGTCTCCCTTAACTGGAGTATAGGATATTTGCCTCACAGACATGACAAACAGATCTTGAAATGTCTACTTTTAAACAAACCTATTCAAATCGAAAAACAAATACTCTGATTATGTAATCCATATGAATGGTGCATTTCTATCTAAAGGCACATTCACTGCTGCGAAGATGGTGAGTCAGCATCGTCAACTTCATCTTTGCAGCCAACACTGACTCAGAAAACACTAGTTTATTAATAAACAATTAAAATGTCTCCCTGATATTTTTTCAGACACATTCATAATCATAAGCTTTATGTGTGCGCTTGAGTGTGAGGCATATATTCCAGCCCCAGTATATATTTAAGTAATTAAATTAATATAAACATGTGATTACTCGACTAATGACTCAAAATGAACAACTACTGTTCGACTAGAAAAATCTTTAGTCGGGGGCAGCCCTAATGTCTTGGCATCATGTGAGCTCCAGTGGCTTTATTTCTGGATGTAGGGAGAGAGCATACCTTGCTAACAATGATGTCTACAGCCTCAAAGTGTCGGCCGTACATCTTGGGTGATTCTCCAGGAATTGGCTCTATTTTCACACAGATCTCCTGTCCTTTCTTAGCGGTGTCTACAGATTTGTGATTTATTTCAATGCCGGTCACAATGCCAATGTCTACAAACTGAGAAAGAGAGAAAAAAATAATGCAAACAATAGCACTACAAATTAGATTTTTCCATAAAATAAAATGTAAAATAGTATCGTAGAGGAAAGCGGTTTCTCTGCTTCTTTTAATAATGAGCATATAATGTGCACACTGTCTAAATGTCTCACCCCTTTGCTGGGCACACACACCGGAGTGCCTGTTCTAAGAACGCCAGCGTCCACCATGACGCCCATGACGATGGGATCTCTGGAGTTGAAGATGAACTGGGGCAATATTCGCAGCTTACAGGGGAACACGGCTAGTTGTCTGAAAAAGAGAGAAACTTTCAATTACGGTTTCAAATTCTGTTTTTCAAAGTAACAACTGTAACCACAGAGTCTAATCTTGGCTTGATTGTGATGTGAAACGACTCAAATGACCCAAAATAGTTTGGTTTAAAGCTGCTGTCCGTAACTTTTTTTGTGTTCAAGATTTACAAAAATTACATAATGAGAATGTACAACATGAATCCATTTTCCAAACTGTGTTTTTGTCTTACCCTGAATCACCATGGTACACTTATAATAAGTGTTCATATTGGGACTATTTCAGACCGGTCTGGTAGGAACCGCTGCAGAGGAGCACAGTCCCTGCGTGACTCACCATAGACATAAACAGAGAGAAGTGGCTCCGGCTGCAATGTTCTTCCGCAAGACACATGCATATGCCGTCATTTTAAATGGCATTAATAACCGAGCGCACAACTGATGCTTGCTCGCGCAGTAAATCACTCCAGTGAGAGAATAACAGATCTACACGCGAGGAAAAGGCAGCCCGCAAGCTCCTTTTAAACCTGTGCGCACGCATGACATCTCCTCTGCGCGCAAATCCAGCCCTTGCGAGCTTGGACACGACTCGCAGCACGCGCGTCATCATTCCCCACACTCGCGCTCAAGCTTCTATTTTGCTCGCGCGAAAACTTTCTATTTTTGTCAGTCGTGGAGCGGGACTTTACTTATTTCATTGTAACCTGAAACGTCATGGGCAATCCCGTTTTTCCGGAAATCAGTTGTGAATGGACGCCTTTTGTAAAGCATGCAAAAGACATGGCTTCATCAACGGACCAGATGCAAGAGAGATAAACTTTATTTACTGATTGATTGCATTATTAACATAATATGTCCTTACCAGATACTATATTAACTTTATTTATTATTTTTATGGAGCTGTATACTTCCACTAAATCTATGTTGTTTACCCAGCTACAATTATATCATTTCAGAAATGCGAAAAGTGTCCATTAAATAGTTGTAACTATGATACTAAATTCAAAATTGCTTCATTTGGCTTTGGATGAAACATAAATCACTTGTTCATTTCAGTAAGCAAGAGTTGTTGTGTGCTTCTTTTTTTACCATTCTTTGTCAGTTTTGAGTGGTTAATATATTTTCCATTAAATAAAGTATAAAAGGGTTTCAGCACTTTACCCCATTGAAAGGTTGCAGTTACAGTTACAGTACAAAGCATGAATGATCATACCCCCTTTTTAATTAATAATAAGAAAAATTATTTTTAAAAATAAGAATCATATTTACAGCTATTTAATAACTTTCCACATTTCTGAAGTTCTCAGAACTAGTAAATAACGGACCCCGGTGCAGCCACACATATAACTATCTATAATAATCCTACTGTAATTAAGACATATATTCGACAAATGTATTAAAAAAAGAAAGACGCTGTAGTTTCAGCCTTATGGCTACTCAAAGGCCGCGGAAACAATGCCAGTGGGTTCGTTACACACGTCAATTCATTCCCGGCGTTCCTGGTTTGCTTCTTATTTATTAAATAAACAGGCAATTAGTTGATGAAACCGATCGAAATCACGAAATTCACTTTATACCCTTTAATACTTATAACCCATTTATACTTTATTTAATGGAAAATATATTAACCACTCAAAACTGACAAAGAATGATAACAAAAAGAACACAACAACTCTTGCTTACTGATATGAACAAGTGATTTATCTTTCATCCAAAGCCAAATGAAGCAATTTTGAATTTAGTATCATAGTTACAACTATTTAATGGACACTTTTCGCATTTCTGAAATGATATAATTGTAGCTGGGTAAACAACATAGATTTAGTGGAAGTATAGTGGTAATGTAGCGGTGAACTACAGCAATATGTATTCTCATTTTCCCCAGTAGCTACAGCTCCATAAAAATAATAAATAAAGTTAATATAGTATCTGGTAAGGACATATTATATTAATAATGCAATCAATCAGTAAACAAAGTTTAACTCTCTTGCATCTGGTCCGTTGATGAAGCCATGTCTTTTGCATGCTTTACAAAAGGCGTCCATTCACAACTGACTTCCGGAAAAACGGGATTGCCCATGACATTTTAGGTTACAATGAAATAAGTAAAGTCCCGCCCCACGACTGACAAAAATAAAAAGTTTTCGCGCGAGCAAAATAGAAGCTCGAGCGCGTGCTGCGAGTCGTGTCCAAGCTCGCAAGGGCTTGATTTGCGCGCAGAGATGTCATGCCTGCGCACGGGTTTAAAAGGAGCTTGCGGGCTGCCGTTTCCTCGCTGGAGTGATTTACTGCGCGAGCAAGCATCAGTTGTGCGCTCGGTTATTAATGGCATTAAAATGCCACCATACATGCAGTTCTGTTTATTAACCGCTAGAGCACAAAAAGTTATGGACTGCAGCTTTAAGATGAGTTAAATGTTAAAACGTACACTACTACAGGCTTTTTTTTGTTTCGTTGAAAAAGCATAATATTTTTGTAGAAACTGATAAAAAAAAAAAAGTATTCAACAAGGAATTCAGAAAATATTTACCAGTTTCCACAGAAATATTATGCAGTAAACTGCATTTTTTTAAAAATAGAAATGTTATGTAACATTAAAAATGTCTTTGATTTCACTATTGATTTTAATCAATTTAATGCATTCTTGCTGAATAAAAGTTAACATTTTTATTATTAACTAAAAAGTATTAACATTTGAACTGTTAAAATGAGAACAAAAATGGTGAGGATGAGGGCAGTAAATAACACACTTGAACTCATCCTGTTTCTGTTTCTTGTAGTCTTCTCTGTATTTGGTGAAGGCGTCAAACAGATGGTAGATGATCTCAGCGCTGAAAATGCGCACACCGAGACTGTCAGCCATCTCCTGAGAATCTCGCTCTATTTTTACATCAAACGCCAGGATCACTGCATACCTACAGGAAGAAAGAGATATGACTAGCATGATATAATCTCATAATAGGAGATAGATTATGTATTACTCAGAATACATACTGTGGATCATGCTCCAACATAGTGGAAGCTTTCATGACGTCTTTCTTGTGGACAGGACCAATGTTGATGCCAGCATACTGATGGACAGAAAGAGAATCTAAGTTGTGATGTAAACAACTGAAACACTGCAGCTCAATTACACTGCAACAAGCTCAATGGAGAAAACAAAAACAATTAGGGCTGTCACTTAAATACATTGGTAATCAAGTAAATCGGTCAATATTTTGACAGTTAATCGAGTAATCAGATCTTTTTTTGTGGTAATACAAATAATCTTAAGCGAACAATAGTCTTTAAAATTACTTATATACATATATAAAAAACAATTAGGCAATAATAATTGGTTTAAAAGTGTCAAAAAGTAACTAATCAAATGGTTTTACTAAACAACACTGTTAAAATATATGTAATATACAAATTGGGTGCTCCCTCGAAATGAGGTCTCTAACTATAATGATTAGCCTAAACTAAGTTCAAATGAACAAAATTCATTTTAAATATGTATAGCTTACTATATAGTACATAAAACAAATTGAATGTAATTTCTTTAACTTGATAAACTGTTAATTAATAATAGCCTAATAATATTAGCCTATTAAGTGAATAATTGAACATTACATTCATTAGATAACTGAAATATTTGGACATTTAACACTTAAATTAACATGTAATTACATTATAGATGATTGTGAATACATGTAGGGCAAGTGCAAATGCGTGTAGAAACTAAGCTATCAGTCTAATCGGGTATCTGTTTGCTATGCTAGTACATAAGCTAACTATCAAGACATTAGTGGTATTTATAACATAGTTCAAACAGCACTTAAATGATTTCGTAGGAATTGTAATCAGGTGCTAAAGAGAATACCTATTAAAAGTAATTTGAGCCAATGGGGTCGCTTGGGGTCCTAAATAATATAAATCTTATATAAATAATATGACTGTACTATTATATAATTAGTAACACTCAAATGTTTTTTTTTCTCATAGTTCAACGATTGTACATACATACATATATACACTCACCTAAAGGATTATTAGGAACACCATACTAATACTGTGTTTGACCCCCTTTCACCTTCAGAACTGCCTTAATTCTACGTGGCATTGATTCAACAAGGGGCTGAAAGCATTCTTTAGAAATGTTGGCCCATATTGATAGGATAGCACCTTGCAGTTGATGGAGATTTGTGGGATGCACATCCAGGGCACGAAGCGCCGGTTCCACCACATCCCAAAGATGCTGTATTGGGTTGAGATCTGGTGACTGTGGGGGCCATTTTAGTACAGTGAACTCATTGTCATGTTCAAGAAACCAATTTGAAATGATTCCAGCTTTGTGACATGGTGCATTATCCTGCTGGAAGTAGCCATCAGAGGATGGGTACATTGTGGTCATAAAGGGATGGACATGGTCAGAAACAATGCTCAGGTAGGCTATGGCATTTAAACGATGCCCAATTGGCACTAAGGGGCCTAAAGCGTGCCAAGTAAACATCCCCCACACCATTACATCACCACCACCAGCCTGCACAGGCATGATGGATCCATGTTCTCATTCTGTTTACGCCAAATTCTGACTCTACCATTTGAATGTCTCAACAGAAATCGAGACTCATTAGACCAGGCAACATTTTTCTGGTCTTCAACTGTCCAATTTTGGTGAGCTCGTGCAAATTGTAGCCTCTTTTTCCTATTTGTTGAGATCAGTGGTACCCGGTGGGGTCTTCTGCTGTTGTAGCCCATCCGCCTCAAGGTTGTGCGTGTTGTGGCTTCACAAATGCTTTACTGCATACATTGGTTGTAACGAGTAGTTATTTCAGTCAAAGTTGCTCTTCTATCAGCTTGAATCAGTCGGCCCATTCTCCTCTGACCTCTAGCATCAACAAGGCATTTTCGCCCACAGGACTGCCGCATACTGGATGTTTTTCCTTTTCACACCATTCTTTGTAAACCGTACAAATGGATGTGCGTGAAAATCCCAGTAACTGAGCAGATTGTGAAATACTCAGACCGGCACGTCTGGCACCAACAACCATGCCACGCTCAAAATTGCTTAAATCACCTTTCTTTCCCATTCTGACATTCAGTTTGGAGTTCAGGAGATTGTCTTGACCAGGACCACACCCCTAAATGCATTGAAGCAACTGCCATGTGATTTGGTTGATTAGATAATTGCATTAATGAGAAATTGAACAGGTGTTCCTAATAATCCTTTAGGTGAGTGTATACATACATAAAATATATGTGTGTGTGTGTGTGTGTCTGTGTGTGTGTGTGTGTGTGTGTGTGTGTGTACAGTGAGGAAAATAAGTATTTGAACACCCTGCTATTTTGCAAGTTCTCCCACTTAGAAATCATGGAGGGGTCTGAAATTCATCGTAGGTGCATGTCCACTGTGAGAGACATAATCTTAAAAAAAAAGAAATCCAGAAAACACAATGTATGATTTTTTTAACTATTTATTTATATGATACAGCTGAAAATAAGTATTTGAACACCTGAGAAAATCAATGTTAATATTTGGTACAGTTGCCTTTGTTTGCAATTACAGAGGTCACAAATCTTCTCTAGATCAGTCAGGTTTCTGGTCTGTCGCTGAGAAACACGGAGTTTGAGCTCCCTCCAAAGATTCTCTATTGGCTTTAGGTCTGGAGACTGGCTAGGCCACGCCAGAACCTTGATATGCTTCTTACAGAGCCACTCCTTGGTTATCCTGGCTGTGTGCGTCGGGTCATTGTCATGTTGGAAGACCCAGCCTCGACCCATCTTCAATGCTCTAACTGAGGGAAGGAGGTTGTTCCCCAAAATCTCGCAATACATGGCCCCGGTCATCCTCTCCTTAATACAGTGCAGTCGCCCTGTCCCATGTGCAGAAAAACACCCCCAAAGCATGATGCTACCACCCCCATGCTTCACAGTAGGCAGGGCTGTACAGTGCGACATATGTCACAAAAAAATCTGTCTGTGCGATGAATATATTTACCCCAGTAGCACGCGTGCGATACAGTTTAGCATGTGAGACAGAGCTCGTTTGAGTGAAGGGAGAATTTGTTTTGTGCTCGTGTGAGTTTAATCTAGGGCTGCACGATTGACTGAAATTAAACCAAAATCGAGATTTGTCTTTGTGAAATTATGAAAATCGCTTCAATTTTTAAATAAATAAATAAATGTGCAGATGAAGTGCAGCACTGATCAGTGTAGATCGATCGGTTCGCAATAAATTCTGCTCTATCTCTGCATGCACTGTCAGATGGAGTCATTGGCATTTTAGTTCGAAAAGCGGCACGGTTTGCACGAAAAACTGCTAATAAAAGCTGTCAATCGTGGGCTCGGCGCACACCGAACCCGAGACTCTGAAAGGAGGTGGCACTCAAACTGTCCCACGATTCACGTGAATTCGCGCATATGCGTGCAATCAGGGCAACTAAAGAACTTCATGCGACGCACCAAATTAATAAAAACAATATATTTACTACAGTGTGTTTTCTATCATCCGCCGTGCACATTTTTGATGATGCAAGATTAACAAGTGCACCAGGGTTCGTTAGAATCAAGTTGAGTGTGAAACCAGACCAGCGCTGAACAATCGTGTTTGGACATGACCACAGCAAATGTGCCCAGTGTTAAAGCCCCCTTAATGTGTATTGGAAAAAGCAACAACCTCTTTCCAAACTTGTAATGAGAAGCGTTTACAAACCTGTTGTCCAACAAAAGAGAACATTAATCGAGTGTTTGAAATAACCTACTTTTGTAATCTGACAGGCTTCACATCACAGAATGAGGCAGAAATTATATTATTTTATAATATTCTGTAGTACAGTGATAGATTCACGGTGTAGAGATGTGTACAGTACTTTTTTTCTTTCTCAGTGAGTACGTAAGATAAAATAATACAAAAATTAAGACATTACAGTCACTTTATCATAATTTAATATTATACGTTTTATACATGTGCTACAATTTTGTGGGCTGTGCTACAAAACTTTCAACCTCTGTAGCACCAGTGCTATGTGCAAAAAAAGTTAACATACAGCCCTGGTAGGGATGGTGTTCTTGGGATGGTACTCATCATTCTTCTTCCTCCAAATACGTTTAGTGGAATTATGACCAAAAAGTTCTATTTTGGTCTCATCTGATCACATGACTTTCTCCCATGACTCCTCTGGATCATCCAAATGGTCATTGGCAAACTTAAGAC